>JARLTB010000044.1:302500-352500 GCA_030141615.1 Unio pictorum | reverse complement strand
TTGATAATCTAACGGAAAGGTTGCAGGCTTCAAATGTGATAGTTTTAAATAACTAATCGGGTCTAGAAGTTTAAAAATGTGAAACTAAGAAGAATAAGTAAAACTATTATTTCTTGTTAACCTACAATCAGTTCATAATTGCTGTGAACTATTATCAAAAGCATGAAAGATAATAACAGATACCTGAACTATGTTGGAAATACTTTTAATGCAAAACATTTCTATGTTGGGTACAATCCTGATCTATTAAAGGAAGGCCTGATTCATGTATTTTTAAGGGAGAAAAAAAAACTTAAAGAGATTCTAATAATTATTTCAGAAAAAGTCTTTAATAAATAGAATACAATCTTCTTTCGATTCATTCTATCCAAGTAAACTTTCAAAAGGATGTGGTTTGCAATCTGAATACTATTTGAGTTCACGAACTAGTCGGTGATGATAATGAAAACAATGTACCTTTTGTTGTTGTTTTTTTTTACATGCAAAGTAATCTTCTGACAGCGTATGACATGACGGTTTATTGTATAAATTATTACCGATTGGAATAGGAATTCGATTGCATATCTATGTACAGCAGACTTCTTATGTTAAGAAAAACTTTCATCATGTTTTTAGCAAAGGTTTAATATATTATAGTATCCTTTCTGTATATAAACAAGTTTTCTTTTGGCTTTGGCTTTTTAAATCTGTCAAAATTATGCCTTGATCTGTTACTGAAGCAATGTTTTAAGTAAATTATACAATATAAAGTAGGATACAATTATTAGATATGTAATAGCGGTGTTTTTCATTAAAGTTCATCTGACCACAGTAGAAGAAACAAACATTGACTGTCGGGGATCTGAGGCTGTTCATGAAACCGGATAACGTAGACATTTACAGATATAAATTCTTGCTTAAATATTTAATGGTTTTACAGTAAAAAGTATTACGAATATATTGTATGGTTATGAACCGGATGTGGTCGTAGCCCACATAACGTAATAATATTAGAGAGGCCGTCATTTGTTGACATTAAATATACACAATATATATCTTGATATTCACGTATTGACGTTGTTTGCTTGTTTATTGGGTGTTTTACTAATTGGAGCCAACACTTATATGAATAATACATAGGAATAATACATAGTTTTTTTTAGCCGCTGGTTATATTTGCCAAGAGTATACTTTTCAAGATAATTATTTTACTCCGCTTTTTAAATATTATGTTTTACTCTTTTCTTTAAAGAATCAAAACTGAGAAGTCAACATAAAACATAAATTGAAGATTATTACGTAGTTCAAGGCCGTCTCCCAGTGAAAGAATCTGATTGGAAATGTAATGTTACATACAAAGTCCATCCATCATTTAAAAATACTTTGACATGCAGACTAATTGAAGAGTTATCGTTAAAAAGATTTCAAAAACCATAGCTTTGATGGCAGATTAATTTTGTCTATATTAAGGAACGTATGTAAATAAGTTCCAGCCCATTCTGAATCATGCCGTCTTGTTTCCAACAATGTAACTAAACCTTTTTTGTTTGTGGATTAGGCTTTTTATATTCGTAGTCATATTGTTTGTATTTCAGTCTTTGTGCGTTTTATATACTCTTGTATTTTCTTGACACAGACAGTGAAACGTCTTTATACCATATTATGGATAAATTTGGAGTTCCTGTTTACATGTACTAAGACTTATTGTCCGTTATAGATTCTCTCAATATTTTTTTGGCTTGGTGACCAGTAATTTACTTGACATTCTATAGCATTAATCACATTATGTATTTCCATAGTGACTGTGCAACGGCCTTATCATTAATGTGTTGTAGCAAGACTGATTTTAAGATTTTTAGTTATTGCAGTTTGTTCTAAAAAATCTCTTGTCTAAGTGTACGTATGCACTTTTGGTTTTACTTATCTGATATAATTTTTGATACACATTAGTTGAAATCATCATAAAGTATTTATAACATGAAAATCAAGCCGAAAGCATTAAAAAATTCATTTATTTATTAATGTATTCTCTGTCTCTCCCTGTCTCTGTCTGTCTGTCTCTCTCTCTCTCTCTCTCTCTCTCTCTCTCTCTCTCTCTCTCTCTCTCTCTATATATATATATATATATATATATATATATATATATATATATATATATATATATATATATATATATATATTCTGTTTATTATATGAATAAGTTGGGTGTTAATCTCAAATGTAGAAGACCATGGGATAACAGTCAAGAAACATTAGCTTAGTTTGTATACTATAGTTTTTACGAATTAGATCAAATTTATATTATATAAAGAATACTGCCTTATTTATTTCTTTATTTATAGCTTATCTATTTTGCTGTTTCATCTTGTATTTAGACAGTTCCCATCCTGTTTTCTTTCAATCGTTTTATTGTTTTACTTCACTTTCCTTCACTTTCCTCCATTTTCTTTCTTTCTTTCTTTCTTTCTTTCTTTCTTTCTTTCTTTCTTTCTTTCTTTCTTTCTTTCTTTCTTTCTTTCTTTCTTTCCTTCCTTCCTTCCTTCTTTCATTTATTTCTTCCTTCCTTCTTTCCTTTTTTCTTTCTTTCTTTCTTTTTTTCTTGAACTTTTTTTAAGAGAAAATATTTCATAAAATAACGTAACAATAAAATCTCAATTTTTCAACCCAGAGTGTCAATATTTATCGTCTGATTCCTCGGCTTCTAGGTTTAAGTGTAGATTGTAATACAGAATCCATATAAGAAACGGAAGAGAGAAAGCTGACACTTCCATCCATTTGATGCCCCAATCTTTTCGTCATTGTTTTCCTATTACAAACTGGTTCATTTTCATGATAACTCCATCGTCTAAGTAAACCTCAAATCGTAGTTCGCGGACCTGGTAAAGATAAGTTCATCTTTATATCTTGTAAAACGATGTCAGACGTTTTGACACCCATTGTTTGTCTTGGCGATAAACTCTCTTCAGCGCTTACGATCGGAAATCGCGGCAATCAAGGGATGGGAAAGCCAAAATAAAAGAAAAGTGAGTAGATCTATCACACACCACCAGGATATTAGAGAAGAATAAATAATATGCTTACTCTAGTAACAAGTTTGGTGTTCTTATCAATGCTTTATCTCCACTGTAGTGAGTATTAGGAACACGACACGTAGCTGAAGACGAATGGATCTCTCAGAATTTTCGGCTTAGTGAAATATTGGTGCTAAACAGTTAAAAGTTTTGAGGCTACAATTTAGTTTCTCCAAATAATAATAATAATAATAATAATAATAATAATAATAATAATAATAATATTAATAATAATCGTGTCGTCGTCGAAATCATCATCATCGTCGTCGTCGTCGTCGTCGACATCATCATCATCATCATCATCATCATCATCATCATCATCATCTGTAGTGTACTATATTCCTCCATATTCGCATATTTGTTTATTATGGATTCATTCATTCGTTTAATTGTTCATCCAGTCAGTTATTTATTTCTCCCTCATCTTTTTCTTGTTGTTTTGGGGTTAACGCCATTTTTGAACGAATGGTATAAAGAACCCGGGAAAACCACGGTATGACCCAACAATCACGAAATGCTTTTGGCAAGCTTTCTCACTAAACACATTACCCAAGCCCGAGACTTGAAACTACTCAGAGCTGAGAAGGCAGTGATCGGTAAAGGCTTAAGTAGCGGAGAAGTGACAACGTGTAAACAATCCAGATACAAGTTTGGTTATTTGAAATTAGTGTCATGAAATGAGTTGTTGTTTTTTTTTCTTCTAAAAATAGTAATTCATAAAGGCGAAATAGAGAGAATTATTCTAACGTCGATGGGCCTTTTTAACATTTGGAGCTAGATACAGTTATCCTGATGGGCTAAGCTAAATGAGGGATGTTTGTGAATCCCGGACGAAATTAAATTTTTTGATTAATTTCGTTCGCGAAATATTAGTCAAACGTTTTTGCAGTGAGGCAAGAAGTTGACCCCAGAAAAAAAGTATTCCTCGTTATATATTGTCCAAGGGATGGATGTCTGGAAGTTGAGAAAAAGTACAGAATTGCTCCCACTACTGAGGTCACTGTTGGCATTTGCTCGCCCAAGATTGTCATACACTGGACGTTGAACAGAGCAGACGTGTATTTCTTGAGCTCGTAATTCACACAGATGTGAGAGCTCGTATTTCATAAAGCAAAGGCGCGTAAATCCACCGGAGAGCTACTGTAGGAATACTATGATAAAGGAATACTATGAAAAAGGACTACTATGAAATATAATAATATTTAAAGAAACAAAACGGATACAAAGTGAGTAGATTTCAGACGTCAAAATAATCAAGCAGTTGAACTAGCACGGGAAAAAATGTCGGCTAAGAGAACAATGTTACATCTACAAAAATATTTCAAAACAAGGCGAATAGAACTGAATGGCGGGGAGTATATAGAATGCAGATATAAGTCTGGGACACGTGAAATTTTATTCCCAGACTTGAATGGAACAGGAAAACCAAGTATAACATCAATACTAGTACATTTACAGATAACAAATGAGCGGGGACAAATACCAGGATTTAATGTTTTCAATGAAACAAGGATACTGGAAATAGAGAGAACATGTTTTATATATGGCTTCCTGGTAACAACCTGGTATAAAGGATGCATACACCACAGGAAATGTAATAAATGTGGAGAAACGGGTCATACACCCAAAAAATGCATTAGAGGGCCACAAATAATACCAGAAATACCGGATATACAAATAACAACAACAAACAAACTCAAGGCAGGCAGAACAATTGACATCAGCTATAAAACAAACAATCCCTACAAATATAAACAAAGAACAAATCATAATTAGAATTGATAATCAAACATCAGTAAGAGATTCAGGGATAAAACAACCAAAGCAACAGCGACCAAAACAACAGAAGGAACTTCAGGAAACCCAGAAACAATCAAAAAGGAAGGAAAAAAGTCAAAACCTAGAAGAAATGGAGGCCACAATACAGAAAGCAGAAGAAACCAAATCCACTCCAGATCAAACAACAAGAAGAACGGAAAATATGATGAGAGATGAAATAGGTCCAACGATAAAGCAATCACAACATATACTAAAACAACAGACAAAACAAGAGACAGAACATCAGGAAATTCAGAACAAATCAAAAAAGAAAGAAAAAAGGATCACAGTACAGAAATTAGAAGAAAACGAGTCCATCCAAGATCAAACAACAAGAAAAACGGCATTAGATGACGAAATTGAAAAAATGATGAGAGAAGAAATGTGCAGAAGAGCTCGAGAGGAATATGAAAAGGAAAACCACAAATAATAAGACGAAGAGAAAAACGAAGACAGGAAAGACAAGAACAAAAAAGATGTAAACTGGCATATGACGAAACACTGGAATAAATCATAATTTAATGATTTTGGAAAGAAAAAAAAATGATACAAAAATAAAAATAAATAAATAATAAAAAAAAACAAGAAAAAAAATATGTATATAGCATACAATCAAATTATAGCATAACATCCTACTAAAATCAAGGGAGAGCCCTTACCTTAAAAATGGTCTGCAAAGATCAGGGTAAGGAGTACTCTCCAAAAAAAAAAAAAGGAAGTTGAGGGACACGGAACCTTAATGGTACAGAGAGATTCGGTTGTATAGGAAAATCTAGTATCACGAAACACAAGGGGACAAATAGCTCTATATGTACACCAAACAGTTGTAAAGACAGCAGGCAACCAAGTTATTGTTGATGACCCGAAAGAGGCTGGATAGAAAAATAAAAAAATTAAAAGGAATACGGCGAATCTGACTTCTCACCATCGTTGATTTTGCAAGGACCGGAAATCGCCAAGTTATGCGGGCATGCTGAGCAATGAGTTGGCCATTCACTCGATTGTTCATGATTAAATTTTCTTTATTGGTATAACAGAACGGTAATTTCATTTATTTATACATTCATAATTTTATTTGTAAGAAAAATGTTATTATTCAATTGTCGTGTTTGATTGTATTTTTGTTTATGTACTTGGTTAAATTGTTATATTTTGCATACGTATGTCCCCGTTGTTCTCTTTTATATCTCTGATCAGATCTTCGATATTCCATCCATTTATTTCATATTTTATTTTATTATTTGCTGGATCCGGGCAATAGCACTACGGTTGATCATCTCCTTGATAACAATACAGTAACCAAACAATGGCCACATAACAAGTGGGCTTTCTAACAAAGTGGGGTCTCGTCCGGGATTTGATTTTTTTTTCTTCGAATGAAGATTATGAGCAAACAGAATAGAACGTAATTTATCCAGACATTGAGAATTTATTTCTGTATTGTTTGAAAATTAACGATTTGAGTGAATCGTACTATTACCTATTATATATTTTCAGTAGATGCAATTTTATTGCCATTTCTTTTCTTTTTGAGATAACGTTGTATGGGATCGAGACACGTGCCTTTGCTATTATTTGGCACGTTGGGCTGAAAAGGGCAGTGTTGTGAATTTGTGGAATTCAGGATTGAGTTAATTAGGTAAGCCCGCAATATTAATTACGCCTTGCTTGATGTGTAGGCTGAATTATGGGGATTACTTCCGGTTATGTACTGCCCGTTTATTGATTGTTGGTGCAAGGGATAGTCTGGTTGAAGTGAGTCAATAGGTAGGACACTACCAGAAGCAGGAAAAAACGTGAGATATTTTCGTGTAGGCAGTAAGACTAGAGTGGGTATAGAACTTAGTTCTCAGACATCGAACAAGTGGACTAGCATGACGATATATAGTTAGGACTTTACGGCGATTGGCTAGGACGCGTTAAGTTAGGACGGGGTCCAGTTAGATGAATTTTTGGAGCGAAGTGTTCGAGAAAACAAGAGGAGGAGAGAGAGAAAGAAAGAGAATGACAAGCAGTTGGAAGTAAACCGAGAGAAATAAAAACAAGTAGCGTGGTGAGAAAGGGAACGAAAATCACCGGAGCAAGAAAAGAAGAAAGAGCTCTAGCTGAGCCAGATTGCAAGACGTGGAAATAACGAGATTACTTGAACATAAGTGAGGATCGAAGCCGAGTCCATAAGGGGCGAGTACCTCATGTAACGTGCAGGACCCACAAGTAGGCGATCTGAAAACAGCCTACTAATAAGGATTACCATACCCATGTTCAACGAAAAGGACGCAATCATTAACAACAAAGGTTTGCACTGGTTCATCAGATACTCAAAAGACCAGTGGGCTATCACCGTACGACCGAACGACCCCGACGACTACGACACTCTGAAGAAAGCGCTACCATGAGCTTTTGGCTGAGAGTTTCCGGAAACTCTTCTGAGAGTCGTCGACAGTAACTAAGGAAACACACGAGCAAATTAATGCACGAGTACTTTCTGATAAGTGGATAAAAAATACAGGGTGGGTGAAAACGTTTTCCTGCTGTTTCCGTTAGAGCACAACCAACTTCAAATATCATAGAATGGATCATACTAGTATGAACGTAAATTTACCACCATCGACTCGCTTATTAGCTCAAGCTAAGCAGAAACAGGGACCTTTAATGAGATTTTCATCATTTCTTCAGCAGTACCATGTCCAGCTGCGGTATAGTAAGAATGTAGGGACTGATAGTTTGAGTAGACTAAGGGAGTTGGATGCGAATGGTTCATCTGAGGCCATTTGGTTGGTAACAAGGGTTACATCTTCAAAATTCAGAGAACAAAATCCAGGATTATACTCTTCAAAAAGGGGCCTATGCAACAGAGTGAATTTTTAAAGACGGCAACACCACATAGAAAATTTTGTCGCGGTCAGAACGAGATGTAACAAGTTAAACTGAAAGTTGCACTGACATATAGGCCAGGCCCGCAATAAATCGCATGAATGACTGACATATAGGCCAGGCCCGCAATAAATCGCATGAATGCGATGGATGTTCTTGTTGTTTGTTGGGGTTGGGGGGGGGGGGGGAGGGACGGGGCACTAATACGCTATAATTTGCTTTATAATTATTTTAAAGGCCATATCACCCCCATGATGAAAAAAACTAACGTACACGTACAAGTTAATGATGCAATGACCATGCGACATGAAAAATGGCCACGTAATGTGAAGCAATATCAATATATCACGGGATGCTTTGCTAACCAGTAAAAAAATCAACTTTCATGGAAACGTAAAAATTCATGAAATATGCAATTGAAATTGCGTTTTTACTATGCTGAAATAAGTTATATTTTAAAGATTTGCACTATATCATGTAACAAAGAAGTCGTGCTAATCGAACACTGTGTAATTGTTGGAGGCATTGTTTGGCAGAACATATCAGCAGAGTCTGGAGGGGAACATTTATTAACTTTACATAATAGAAAATTCATGAGAGATTTCTTTCGTCGAGACCCGTTAAAACCCTGTTCCTTTACCGATATTAAAATAATACAATATAAGATGGCCTGTCAAATGATAGTGTATTCTTTCTAAACATAACTATGCTTTTACATTAATTCAGAGAGGATAGGATTTAACAGTTATAAAATTATTTTGTCATTCGGGGCGATTAATTACTTGACGCACCCAGTATTTTTGTCAAGTTTGCTGGATAAATTTACAATTGGAACCTATCATCATTTCTAACAAGCACCCTCGGAATGAAAAAGTCAATTCATCTCCACACTAATTCAACAAGTTTATTTGACCAAGATATAACTTGAAGTGCTTCAACATAAGTATCATCATCCCAGACACATAGACCATTTATTCCATACTACTTTGATTTATTAAACTTTTATTACATTCAACGAACAGGTGCGAGATGCATGTGGCATTTTTTTAAAACTATACTCTACTTATTTTCTCCCGTCGATCAGATAAACTTTAGCGCTTCGAGTGGTCTAATAGTAAATATCTATCAACTTGTATTTGACTTATCAGTGGGAAATGTAGAGGGTACAGTTAATGCATGATTCGAAAGACAAGACACCCATAGGGTATGGGTACTAAATGTGCTTAAAGTGCTGGTTATGTTCTTAACCACTGGGATAGAGTAACCAAGATCGCACGGTATTTGCACATCTGATCTGCACGTTTGAGGGTATGAACTCACACAAGCTTTGGTCAGCACCTACGGAAGTATTTACCCATAATTGGCATCAGCGACCTCTCTTAAAATCCTGGCAACAGTAAGTCAAATTCTCCGGTTGCTCTTTTTACAAGTATATTGCTCAACAGGGAGCTTTGTTCCCTGAGGAAATTTAAAGTTAGAAGCCAGATTGATTCCTCTCTCCATACCTGCACGTGTGTTGTTCGTGTATATTTATTTTACACCTCTCTCAGTCCGATATCGTTTACATCACACAGTTATCTAGAACATATGTGTTCATGAAACAGCTTTGCCAATCTCTCTGATAAATGTTTTTATCACCACACCTTTTGGAAGTAAATACGATGGTTTTGATTTCACTCGTCTGGACACGCCTGCACGTGTTTGTATTGGATAAAACACAATTCCTTTTGCCATAGTTTAGGTGGATACGCGCGTGCGTGTGTGAATTTTGAATTTTAACGTAGCTTTTACAATCTTTCAGTCATATCGCTACGATGTATACAGTGTGGCAGTTTTTAGTGATGTCTAGCGCTGTGGCATCAATCCGCAGACATGTAGCTTGATGTTCCGCCCAGTCGCATTATACTAAAACTGACCTCTTGATGTTGAGCATCTAGCGAGGCAACTTTTAATACCCTTTTTACAAGTCTTTGGTAGGATTCGGCCGTTGTTCACACCCTAGACCTCCCGCATCGGCGACCACTAGGCCATCGAAGTGGTTCCTTAGGTAGATATATCAGACTTTGAGATATAATTTATGGTGGTCTGTAAATCTGCAAAACCGTTTTAGAATTTTGATTCATCCTCCAGGACTGATGACGTATGGTGGTGGCAACAAATACGCATACATTCATCATGGCGGGGAGGGGTTAAGGGTTAATAATAAAAGGGTGTGCATAATTTTGTTTAATACTGCAGACGTCTGGTTACACGTGCTGTGAAAATGTGAATTGAAAGTGGGCACATGTACAAAAATTAGGGTTGTAACAACAAACTGAGCCACGTCAAATCACGTTTCATTGAAGATCGGAGTTAAATCGTTAACTAAAAAGATGCTAAAGCTTGCATGACGGTACTTTGGGAACGAAACAAACGAATAACATTTCAGGCACTTTGTTTCGTATTATAGAAGTTTTAAGAATAAGAGATGAAATTTCATTTCACATATCTGATTTATATTTAAATTTCATGAATGAATGAATTAATGAATTGTATGAAATTTATGAATGAATGAATGAACTGTATGAATGAATGAATGAATGAATGAATGAATGAATGAATGAATGAATGAATGAATGAATGAATGAATTTTATGGATGAATGAATGAATGATGTCAGTTATAATACACGACTCGATGCGATAAGTATCGCCTTTTTGGTTCAATGCGGTCAGGTTTGCCAACCTCCTCAAGTAGCAAATCGCACAGATCATTACGACATATTGCTGTACTGCTTGATGTCAATTCGCAGACATTTGGTTGATGTGACTGATCTTTACCTCTATTTGCTTCTAGTGTTCAAACACCTTTCCTTTCTTTATATCTGTAAAAACAAATTGCGGTTTAGTGCGCAAAGACCTTAATGTATTTACTTTCGCAATACACTACCTTTTTCATCGTTGTCATTACGTTTTGATCCAGGAAGCCATTGATTCCCTTAATTATTTACCAGCTTGTAGTCTACAAGACAAGCCGAAACCTACCAGGATTCGTATTGTACTGAATATTTGACTCTTCACTCATTATTTGTTCAAGTGTTTGAAAATATAATAAGTATATTTGATCTTTTAGACTAGCTGCTCTTCATGAAATAAACTCGTAGGATTTTTATATGTTTGGATGGTACACCTTTGTAATGGTATACTGCCGTTCAAAGGAAGTACAACAATCAACGATTATGTTATATATCTTCATTGTTCTAGAATACAGGTACTCTTGTCTCTTCTGAAGCAAATGAAAGGAGAAAATGTTTCGTTCTTCACCAACTTGGGTCTTTCGATGATTGGGATAGTTGTTTCTCTCTTAGAATATCTTGCAATCATTTTATAATTAGACCTGACATAGGTAACGTATGTCATTGTCGCTTTGTGAGACGTTTCCATTCCACATGTTTCCGATAACTTGTAATGCCAATATTGAATCAGGTACGATGTCTTTAGTATGCTAACGTATTCTGATGCTCTAAAAATTCATCTTATTAGTTGAACAAGGAAGTCGACAACATTTGTCGTATACACAATTACATCGTCCATGTTGTCTGTACCAGTTACTTACTTAATGACGGATGCAGTTGGGACAGTCACAACTTTTTCTGTCAAGCCTGAACTTGATTTCCGGTTGGGGGACAATCGCTAAACAGTTCAAATTTTTTGTTCAATAAAACGCAGCCTATGATCTATTTCCTGAACGAACATGGACTAAATTACAGGTGAATTATATAATATGCCAGAAGTCAAACCGCAACTCACGATAAAGGCGAAGCAAAACAATACACACACACACACACACACACACACACACACACACACACACACACACACATATATATATATATATATATATATATATATATATATATATATATATATATATATATATATATATGTGTGTGTGTGTGTGTGTGTGTGTGTGTGTGTGTATTGCTGCCTAATCATATTTTTGTATGTCATAAGTGCTTTTTATGTCATGCCGATAAAACGCTCATTAAAGTGTATATGGAATTGTTGTTTAAGTCATGCCGACTTAATCGTATCTTACCGTATCTTTTATTTTCTTATCTTATTAAAATACCTTCTGGTAATTAGCTAATTACTCGGTTTTGAGAAATATCTCCCCCAAAGAAGAAATTAAAAAATTCAACAAAGGTATAAACAGATACATAAATAGCAATATTATATATTCTAGATTTGCTACAGTTTTCAAGCAAATCAATATAATGTTAACTGAAATTGGATTCATGGTCGTATTTATTATTGAAGAAATAATTACGTTTGCATATACACATGGACGACACAAGTCTCAAAGTTTTTATGAATGAAAGTCAAAATTGCTGTCACTGCAACACTGTTGTTTTTGTATAACAAAAAGAGGCGAGGATGCTATAATGGATGTTCCATTATACGTTTATGTTGACTAATAAACTGCAAAGAAATTTTTATTCCAAAAATATCCTTTGAGATTGTACTACTTACTATTCAAAGCACCAAGCCATACTCCCTTGATGGTCTATAAATTTCAGTTCCAGGGCATTATTGGGTTACGCGATAAGCATGTCATTGCAAATCACTCGATACTGGATTTAACTATGTATAATTTAGCGTCAGCTTTGAAGTATCTTCAAATAAATGTTGCACGCGCACTTGTGTACACGCATGCTCGTAGAACTGTATGCATAGCTCTGTATATGTATTATTAGAAATATTCACTCTCGGAGTAAGATATACCTTATTATTTTAATACTGTTCAATAGAATATTCATTGTTGCCTCTTATTTATATTAAATGCAATAACTATGTGTATGCAGATGTAGCATTGCTATGAAGGAATCATGTTTGTCTTACAATAAACCTCTATTTACACCGCTTTCGAAAATCCCTACAACATGTACGTCACCGTGGTTCGTTGTACCTGCTACCGAACTAAAGGATCAATATGTTTCGCTGCGCTTCAATGCAATAAACGTTTGCACTAGTACTCACTGACAAACTGGGATGATAACATATGAGACGAAACTATAGAATGAAACCTAGAGATCCTTCAAACTGAGTTGCTTTGTTTGTTTGTTTGTTTGATTAGGATTTTTAACGTAGTTTTAACAATTTTTCAGTCATATCGCTTATCGTCATGTCTGCTTTGAGGCAGTTTATAGTAATGTCTAGCACTGATGTTACATGCCGCAGACATGTAGCATGATGTCCCACCCAGTCACATTATCCTGACACCAGGCCGACCAGTCCTAACACTAACCTCTTAATGCTGAGCGTCAAGCGAGGCAGCTGTTAGTATCTTATCGAATTGTAAGTCTTTGGTATGACTCGACCGGGGATCGAACCCACGACCTCCCGCTTCCGCAGCGAACGCTCTAACCACTAGGCCACCGTAGCGGTTAAAACTGAGTTGCACTATACACACATACCATACCGACTATCAAATTATGTGATCTGTGTTTCGACACCGTACTGAATATCCGACTAGGTGACTTATTTCTTGGTACCTTATTGACTGTCAAAGTAGGTGACTTGTTTCTTGTTAATATATGCCTGCTGTCTACTAGTAAACGGTTTATGATATCACTACGCTAGCTGAGCCAATCAGTTGGTTTTGCACTCCATTATAATCTCTACGAAAACCGTTCAGATTTGTCTCGATTTTTACCGCAGAATAGATAACTAATGAATAACATTAAATTTGCATTCAACAGAATGGAACATGTAAGCTTAAACAGAAAATAAAGTGTTTATTGAGTTTATCTGTTTCACGTTTGCTCTGGGTGACACTGTAAACTGAAGCGATTGGATATGTTCCTGGAAAGGCACATGCACTCTTTTCAAAATGCAACATAACCTAGTGTTTTTCTTCTTTCATTAAATATTGTGCCCAATGTATAATCTAACAAAAGTAAGAAAACGTGTATGTATCAGATCGTACAGCCAATGAATATACGAACGTTTGAACAGGGATTACATTTATCAAAGATTCAGTTAGATAATGGTTGGGATAAGATGTTGTTAACTGGATAAATTAAGTTTGTATCTGTTCTGTATAACTAGGTTGATCATTTCATCTATCAACGTATTTACAATGTATATATACCATATCTACGATTTGTGTGAGTGCTTTGTTTTCAGTAAGGTTATTTAGCAGATTGAGGTGTACACTACACACACGGAATAACTATGTATACATGCTAGCTGATACACCTTCCTCCCCCACCACATCACCGATTCGTTGGGATATATGTTGAGCTCAAACACCAATCATTTATATTTCATGTGCCCTAATGCTAATAAATTCAGGAATACATATACACCAGCTTGTGTATGGCAGTTTATCTCATGGCAAACAGTTATCTTTAACATAATTTCGATATATTCCCTTCTGACGTTTTTACACCATTGTGCGTGTCATGTGATTGTTATTATTTTATATTTTTCTTAATTCTCAAAAAGATGCATTTCTTTGAAGAACACGTCATGTGTTTACGGAAACAAAGAAAATTTTAATAATGCAAATTTAAATAATAATGGCTTATTACGACGATCGGTATATATTACATGTACTATATTTATGGCAGTATATAGTAACTGTGAAATAGATAAACTGTACTATATCAACGTGAGTACATCTACACATCACATTACGGGATAAACATTATGAATGGCATGACCAATATATATATTGGTCTTCTTCCATAGCAAAAGTACATCAATCCTGATAGTGCGAATCAAGTCTGTACCGAGAATTAGCGAGAATTAGGAAATCCTTGCATTGGGAGTAAACTGTTCCATGGCTAGACTATGGCGATTCTGATGTGTGGGTACCTGATAATTTTGAACAAAACGATAGGCAACTATTAGTGTCACAATCCACCGAATTTTCTCTGCAGTTTGCAAGTTTTATTTTTCTTATGGTAGCTTGCTAATAATAACAACTGAATGTTACTGCTATATTTGTTTCAAAGCATTCACATACAGGTCTGAAGACAGTAACCAATTAATATCCAATACATACCCAAATGTGTGCAATATATAGTCCAAACTAATCGTATTAAAACAGTGTGTGCATATGAGTAGATACTTGTTTAATGAAACTGCTGTTTCACAAAATTGAAATTGAATATCGTTTGCCCGATTAAATATTTATTGAAACATGCTTGATTCCAGGTATTCACGTGGCATGGAGCCACATTTTTCTTTGTCACAAGTACCTGTCATTCAATTATTTTGATGTCCGCAGCGTCGAGGAATAGTCGTCCCGTTTGCATCTCAGTATATGATTGACGCTTACCTTACAAGAGAAGCGTCCTTTTTAATCCAGTTTACAAGATTTCTGCGTTTCTCACCTTTCCCTTCTATCAGTGAATTAGAAAATCATACTTTTGAGGAAAGGAAGACCGAATGACATTTGATGTCATTTCACTTCCCATGACAAACAATGACTTTCCACATTTGAGGCTTTGATGAAATATATGCCGCCATTTTCTCACTTATAAAGTATAATGAACGCCACGAGTGTAAGTATGTATAGCATATTAAAGACACGATGTTTACATTATTAATGTGTTATTGGTAAGCGTATGTATTTAAGTATAAGTCCTTTAGTTTTGTAACAACTACATTTTATTATTGTTTGGGCTTATTATTACATTTTATTATTGTTTGGGCTTATTATTACATTTTATTATTGTTTGGGCTTATTATTAAATTTTATTATTGTTTGGGCTTATTATTACATTTTATTATTGTTTGGGCTTATTATTACATTTTATTATTGTTTGGGCTTATTATTACATTTTATTATTGTTTGGGCTTATTATTACATTTTGTTATTGTTTGGGCTTGTCCAACGTCTTGTACGTCTTGTATTTCGGACGTGGTCATATTAATAAAATTGCTTCTGTTCCTTTTTCTCCACACAAGCAATAAACTAAAATATTCAGTAATTAAAATAATTTATGTTAAAACTGTTAAAGTGGCAATCACAAGTATACAACACAAACATTTCGTCCTGAGTCTATAAGGTGACATGTAGAAAGCACAATTCAAGATTGAATATACAAAAGTGTTACACAGTAGAAACGGAATGCATATTTGCTAGGTTTTTGGACAACCTTGGAAAGACGATCGAGACATACTTATCAGTTCTCCTCCTTTCTAAACCTTTGCATGGAAATTTCTCACATGTTTAATCAATAATATTCTTATTCATGGACGATATGGATATATTACACTAATTTATCACACTATTTTGCTTACTCCAAGATGCTCAATAAACGAAATTAAATGATCATCGGATTACATAACAACACTGATAATTCTTACGTTTTTATTTGTCTGTTTGGTTCCTTGACATCAGTAAGATTTACATTCCATGAAAGCACCAGAAAACTAGAAAGATGACAAGAACCAGATTAATCATATTCATGTAAGTAATAATGACACAATCTGACACTGAAAATAACATAAATCAGAATTATATTGTTGATTCATGTTTCATATTCATCTTTAATTTGCGATATTTATATTAAGTTAGTTCTTGATTTTTTTTAATATTATCATGATCTTATATTATTTTCCTTAAAGTTGATTTAAGCAGCGAAATATAAAACTGACTGCTTTTAATAGCCAGTTATACAAACTGATAACAAATTAGAGATACCAAAACAGAATTCAATATTCGCATTATTTTTGGTAATCTGTGACTCGCTGACTTCAGGTGCTGTTGTTTCTATTCTAACTACATTTTGCAAAAGATCTGTGTTGAAAATATGTTTTAATTCATGTCGTAATCCTCTGAAACTGAGCAGGTAGGCCATGAAAACTAAGGTGTTATTCGTGGTAGTTATTCAACGTTGTTAGAGAAAGTACAGTATCTAAGATTTATTGACTTCAGTACCTTTCACAGCTAATTACATGGCTAAGATGGGACACAATTTACAGAACAATAGAATATATGAACAAAGACGGACTTCAGAATAATATATCCCATCTTAATTTGTATTGAAAAAAAACATGATCATGGCCATCTGTGTCAGAAAAGTTTGCTCAGTACAGGATCTCATTTTTCTCAGTTCTTGATTTCTCTCTGCTTGACATTTTAAATCTGCCAATAATTCTCAAAAGGTGAAATTATTTGCGCACAATTTTCGAAACGTGGAATCCTTTCAAGCGAAATACTTTAATGAAGTTTGTTATCTTTCTCTGTTTTGTTATCTCTCATGAATCATAGTAATATATTAATTATAAGAAATCGTTCTTACTATATCAATTTGGAGTTTTCTCTGAGACAATTCTGATAAATCAAACGAATGGCGTGTAACACAGAGATAGCAAATTAAGCATCTATCATCATGATGAACACAATAGCTCACATAATACTTAATTGTATTTTGTAATATGGGCTTGTGGCCTAAATGATTGAGTGAAGTATATTATTATTATTATTATTATTATTATTATTATTATTATTATTATTATTATTATTATTATTATTATTATTTCTTTTTTTAAATTTCTTTATGTTTTTTTTTTCTTTTTCTTAGATGCATTCAGAAAAGTAATTTCATGTTTCATTACTTTGGACAATTTTATTCAATAGCCTCTGGTTAATCATTTTCCATTCGGCAAGTAGCTGTTGGCGATTTTATCCCGTTTTTGAAGAGCCATCAATCAATACTGTACCCATCATCTATAAACCCTTCTGAGTTTTAGACGAATAAAAGTTTTAGTATAATAAAATCAGTGGACGTATTAACTCCACTAATAATATAAATATATTTAACTGTGCATCGAGCATCTTCATCAACTGGCCATTCATAGCAAACACTTTCAGCTCACCAATTGGATACAATGCATAGGTCTTTCAGAACGTGAGTTATCTTCCATGGATTCACCACCATGTTAAAATGATGAAACCACCTCGACAATGTTAGATAAAGCATATAATTACATCAGTAAAAGAATTCCTAGTTGGGCTTGATAGATAAATCAAAGAGTAACCTAAGAGAGCTAAGATTTTACATTATACTCCATGCTCAGTAGCAAATTTTTTTGCATCCTTTCCCGACATTTTTTGGTCACTGTCATATACTGATGTTACGTCACACGCATATATCTGCTTGTGTCCAGCTTTTTGCATTTGCAAATGCAGATGATTTTTTTGAACATATTTTGGCCTTTAGATCGGCAGTAAATTTATTGGCAAATACAATGAGTTGCATTACTTGTAAAGCGAAATATTCAAAGCTTTTAAAATAGCCCTCGAAACTGGAGCGATGGAAAACGGAGTAGTGATTTAGGGTACAGTGCGTATTGATATAGACTTGCGATGTTTATATAATACAACACATAATAAACATTTTAAAACAAATGTATGAAATATCAATAAATAAATAAATAAATAAATAAATAAATAAATAAATAAATAAATAAATAAATAAATAAATAAATAAATAAATAAATAAATAAAGATGTATATTAATACCGATGTCTTATATCTGAACTATATTTCCAAGTGTAAGATTTTTTGTCTGTTTCGATGATAATAATACTAAGAACAAAAAGAGAAACAACAACGATGACGACCATTTATTATGTCCCATAGAAGTATAAACAAGAATTTACCCTGTTACCTTGACTTATGTTACTCATTACGAATTCGCCATATCATACTGAGAAGTGCCATTGATGGAACGAGTGGGATAGCAAGCATAGCGATTATTTTTAATATCTTACGTCATGAGCTAGTTATGTCATTCATAATTCTAAAGAAGTATTATCATTTATATACATATAATGACTTTAGGACAAACATGACTTTACAATGATGGCATATATATTTTTTTTCTCATACATTCTAAGCTTGTTTGTGACTGCAAGTATTATATACGGGAAATGTTTTCTTGTTTTTCACAAAAACAAAAAAATGCAGTTGATTATTGATAAAATAAGTGATAGATATATATATATATATATATATATATATATATATATATATATATATATATATATATATATATATATATATATATAACACTTTATGTAAATTAAATATTCACGAGTGTTATGTGTTCCAGATGCAACTGAATTTAATCAATGCTAAATTATGACTTAAAAACTGAGATAAAAGTATAGATCATAAATAAATAAATCAATAAATAAATAAATAAATAAATAAATAAATTTATATATTAATACCGATGTCTTATATCTGAACTATATTTCCAAGTGTAAGATTTTTTGTCTGTTTCGATGATAATAATACTAAGAACAAAAAGAGAAACAACAACGATGACGACCATTTATTATGTCCCACAATCACAATGCAATGTAATAAAACCAATAATACCAACGATGTTGAAATTCAGCTATTAACCCAATCTATGTAAAAAAAAAAAGCATTATTCGTAATGATATATTGAATTTAAAGTTGGACACTATACTGGGGAATATACACATAAATGTAATTAATCACAGTTTAGACAATAATATCTTACTCTGGAGACTATACATGTAATTGATCACAGTTTGAACAATAATGTCTCACTCTGGGGAATATACATGTAACTGATCACAGTTTGGACAATAATGTTTTACACTGAGTAATATACACTTAACTGATCACATTTTGGACAATAATATCTTGCACTGGATAATATATATGTATTTTATCAAAGCTAAAGGATGGGTAAAAGATTTGACAATGTAAAATAAAGAAGTTTGAGATAAATAAGGGCAAAATAGGTTATAAAAATAATCGTTTTTCACCATCAGATCAGACTGTGTCGCCTAATGTGTCGTTTTTTGTTGTTTTTTTTTTTTACTGCAAGGCCCTTTACTTTTACTTCAGTTGGGACAATTATCCGAATAACTTATGATCTTTTAAGAATTAAGATTTAATAAGTGTTATATATATATATATATATATATATATATATATATATATATATATATATATATATATATATATATATATATATATATATATATATATATATATAAATTAAGTACTGGTTCAAATCGCTAAACACAAATAATCATTTTCTTCCAAAATATATGTAAATTATTAATACCTACTGATTGACAACAAAGCATTGTAAGAACTGGGTTTCAGGTGTGAGAACTATATTATTGATCTCATGATTAGCCAAAATATAAAATACGTATTTCATTCCGACTAAAGTTCACCAATTACCTCAAAAATTTAAAACATGTATAAACATATAAAATATATGTTCCAAAAAGTAATCTTAGAATAATTGCTAATGGTAGCCAGAAAAAGGCTTTAAGCAAATTACGGGTTACATCACACCCATCAAATATCAAGACTGGTAAGACATATCTCTCTCTCTCTCTCTCTCTCTCTCTCTCTCTCTCTCTCTCTCTCTCTCTCTCTCTCTCTCTCTCTCACACACACACACATACACACACACACAGATAGACACACACACATGTGCAGACTGAATTTTTTATAGCCAGTAACAATTCATTTATTCATTCATTTATACAATATACAACAATGTATTGTGTATGAACTGTATAGTGTATTAACTATGTTTTTTGTGTTGTTTTTCTGATGTTTTTGTATGTGTGCAAATCAATAAAATTATGTAATATTATGTCCAAGAGCTGCATTTACCTGTCGTAAGGCTTAACTTGCATACTGTACATAAGAATGAGTACATCTATAGAGAAAATTCATTTATTCGGTACGGCATATTTAACGACGGCGAGACAGTACATTGAAAACAGACCATCTGGAGAGGATACGTTTTTATTCTGTTGGACATAATTAACAACTGCAAGACAGTACATTGGAAGGAATACATCTGGAGAGGAAACTCATTAACTGAGTTAGACATAATTAACGATGGTAGAACACACCTGGGGAGGGAAAACTCGCTCATTGCTTTGGACATAGAGCCGTGAAGACAGTACATAGGAAAGAGACTATATGTGGAGGAAATTCGTTCGTTCATTCTGTTGAATATATTTGTAACTAATAGTATGAAATACTCAGACAATTATCATATCATTTTGAACTCTTTGCTGATCGGAAATATTTAAGATGTTTTATGACACATTACATTATGACATGTGCTTTGCCCTTTTACCAACATCTCTAGCGTTAATATCATTGGCATCGGTTTAGGTAATTGTATTCTGTTGTGAAAACAAACGATGTTCTTTCTGCTTCAAACAGTATGAAGGAAGAGCAGTGTAAAATACCTTTATTAATCTTAAGTTTTGTCGTTCAATGTGTTTCCGTATCAATCACGAATAATGTTTGTATTGTACATCTATCATTTCCGTATTATAAACCCAACACAAACGTAGTTTGCAACTTTATATATGCAAAATTTGTCTATTTATGAAACAGTAGAGATTATGTATTGTGATAAATTTTAATCTCTTTGTTTTCAAAAATATCTACACATATTTTCAATTTAAAATATTAAGTTGGGTCTTGGGTGTACAGCTTATCAGATTAAAATGATCGAATTCGTCGCTGGTGCCAAATGGGGGAGTACCGTTAGCAGCAACAATGAGTTGGTGTCCATTTACTATACCTGCTGGGGGCCACGAGTGGCCGAGTGGTCTTAAGCGCTCGACGTTACGGATCACTGCTATCTCACCTCTGTCTGCGTTGGTTCGAGTCTCAGATTCGGACAATGTGGATGTGTGAGAAGGCTTGCCAGTAGCTTATTGTGGGTCGGTGGTTCTTTTTGGGGGTTTTCTCGGGTTCTTCCTCCACCATTAATACTGGCCGTCATGTATAGCCTATCGTGTGCTGAGAAATGGCGTTTAAGCACTATTACTACTACTTCTACTACTATTACTACTACTACTACTATACCTGCTGCCTTGAAATTTTCGAGTTATTATTGGTTGGTAACAATATTTTGGATATACTACCAGACGATATGGTGTGAGATGAAGCTGGTGTGCAAAGTAACACAAAACATGACATAGAAAGGGGGACTAAGTACTTTGTCGTCTCAGTATTAAATTGAAAGTAAAAAATAAACTGGACAGTAGTAAAGCCTCAGGATCCGCGTCAAAAGGCAAATCATGGTTGAAAATACCCCTTATTCGGGGAGAAATGGGAATTATCAAAATTGCTCCTGTTTAAATAGACAACTACTATTTTGAACTAGATACTCTAAATAGTTATCACATAGATATATACAAATATTAAGGTGCATTTCAGTGGAAACGTTTAGCACAACAATGTTATAACAAATTCAATAATAAAATTAATTGATAGTATTCATATTTAGAGATTTAATGAAAACACGTGTTATTGTAGTGCCTTGTTAATGCTCCATTTGCTGATTAGATTATTGTTCCTATTAATGATGTAATTCTTTCACGTTAAACGCTTTTGCTTGTATTAGATCCCACATATTAAAATTTGTTTTCAACAAAGGGAACAAATTTCAAATACCTAGACTCTATTTTGATATGCAAGTGAAATTGCATTTTTTTTAAAATCGTGATATAAGAGAAATGGCGTTTTACATTATATTCGCTATACAAGTGAAATTGCATTTTTTCTCTTCAATCGTCATACAAGAGAAATGGCACGCTTACAATATCGTTATCAGTTGTTTGTGTGTGTGTGTGTGTTTTTTTTAAACGAGTTTGCAACTGTACAAGATTCAAACAATGCATTTTGATTTCACCCAGCTCTCTGATTAGTCCACCCTGATGTGATAATATAAATAAAGGTCAACCTGCTGTGATAGCATGAATATAGGCCACCCAATTGAAAAAAATTACGTTCGACCATCAAGTATTTCATTACAGTCTTTATGTGTTAAACATTCTTAATAAAAACGTAATGCTGAATCGTGGCTCCTTTCAACTAAAAATAAATATATCTGAAAGCACCAAAACGTTTTGTTATTTGAAGTATTTGTGTTATTACTTTGCTCAAGGAAAGAAAACAACTTAATATATTAAAAAGGTTTCGATTTGACATGTACTTATTATATATAAGTAAATGATTGAAACATGAAAGTTGGGCACTATTATGTTAAAATTATGATATTCCATTGTCCATTAATTTACTACATATTTTGAAAAATGAATGCAGATAATCTGGACTATATTCTGTAACATAGGCACTACTTTGGGGCTGAAGTTATTGTTGTTGTCGTAGGGTTTAACGCCATTTTCCAGCACACGATACATGGGTCCAGGATAATTGGGGAAGGAAGAACCCTGTAAAACCAGGGAAGACCCACTGACCCACGGTAAGCTACTGACAAGCTTTCTCACGTAACCGTGTTAGCCGACTCCGAGACTCGAAACCATGCAGAGGTGAGATGGCAGTGATCCGGAACGGCAAACTCGGGGCCCCACTTAAAGGCTGAAATTTCCCCAGCTAATAAAATACTGGAATAGCTTGTTTCACGATAAACACGCATAACAAGTTAGCTAGAGAAACACAGTCAGACAGACGGATAGATAGATAGATAGATAGATAGATAGATAGATAGATAGATAGATAGATAGGTAGATAGGTAGGTAGATAGATAGATAATAAGATAGATAGGAAGGCAGGTAGCTAAATATTTAGATAAATCCATAGATTGATTGATTGATTGGTGGATTGAGTGAGTGTTATTAACCAATATTATTCAGTTTGCTTACATAATTTTATCTAATAAAATCGATCACTAACTCCCTCAACCCTGATTTGGTTATCATGATATATTTATGGTTTACTTTCTATGCACTCTATAGCATGTTATCATGCTATAACCGTGTCTAATGTATGATTGCTTCTGAAAAGCCACACTACCTCATGCAGGTCAGTTACATTGTACAATAATACATCAGTCAGTGGAAATTGTGCTAATTACGACTGTGTATTTTAAAACTCGTCATTTAGCATCATACGCGGCCCGTTGCGATTAAATACATACATACAGTGTATCAAATGTCAAAATTCCAGTTTGAGGAGGACTTCATTTGGTAAGCTTTCTACAATGGAGCCAACATTTCAGCCATGTGATCCATCTGCGCAGATCTTAGAAGAGTGCTGTATATATCATTAAATTTGTTTTTGTTTATTTAAGATATCAACTTCTCCTTTTATTTTTTGGTGCGCATCTGATACTATGTGTACACACATGCATACATACACAAAAAAAAAAGAAGTCTACAATTTGCAAAGAAACTTTGTATTCATATCTTACGTCAGCAAAGGAATCTGCCAAACTTTGTGATATTTCAGGTGAATGATACGTGTCGTATTTATCTCTGATGGACACACGTACCATAACCTAGCTCCTTCAAAAGTTATCTGCGATGACAATTCTAAAATAAATGGAAGTTTTCGTTGTAGCAGGGCATGCCCTAAAATGTCTTTATCAGTGTGTTGATCACACCGGTCCATTAACTGGCGCAGAACAAATGGTCTTTGATTACTTTGCGAATTAAGATTCCTCTATTGGCATAGACAGTAGGTCGACCCTCGCTGAGACCCCTTTGATGTATCTTCTCCGAATGAGAAACACCTGTTAGCCCCCCCAAATGGAATCTGACATTAACCTCTCTGTGTTGCTATGTACGTCTTCTGGATTAACAGTTGGATTCAAATTTTAAAGTTGCATTGTTCAACAGACAACCCAGATAAAGCAAGTAATCACCTGTCTCGTGCATAAAGCCTTTTGTTTTAGATCATTGTGACGTTGCGCTCACGCAGAAAAAAGACAATTAAAAATCAAAGCAAACTGTGAAAGCAGTGTCGCTACTGAATGGTTTCGGACCGAATTAATATGCCTAGTTTGCTGCAGCGTTTCTTTTATGAGTATCTTTTTATATTAACACCCACATTTGTCTGTGTGTCGCCACTACCAAAATTTTAGTCGCGGGTTCGAAATTCGCGGCCGCCTCCCAATGTTTTGAAACAAATTCATTTTTGTACTTGTATGTTCAAACTTTCTTTTTAACTGGCTCCTCCCTAAGTTTCATGTTCTTCTTATACGTTTAAAAGAAAACATTGTATCTTTAAACTTTCATTTATCACTTCCGTCTTAGGACGGGTAATAGCTGGTTATTTAATGATAATCCGGCAATGGAAGGTCCAATAATTACGCACTTTATGGTACCATTTAGGGGCCATCCATAAATGACGTCTGTCGATTTTGGCCGATTTTGACCTTCTCCCCCCCCCCCCAATCGTCACACGTCGTCACAAAAAGTTAGACCCCCTCAAATATGACATCACAAAGCTCTGCTCCCCCCTTCCCCCGAAAAAGCCGTATTTCCTATTTGATTACCATGTTTCAAATCACTTTTTTGTCACTGTAGTATGTATTTAGTGTGGCGCTGCACTCTGATATTGTAGGAGAAAACATGTATTACAAAAGAGGCACTTGACAGCTGTTATTGGCATAACATTCGTTTGAAAATATTCGTCGTCTAGCTAAAACGGCAGATGTTCAGAATATTGTATTCAAATTCTCCTATAAATTCTCCTATAATTATCAAATAAAGTAAGTATAACTAAAACAAATACTTTGAAACTTTGCAGTATAACACAGAATTCTCGGGGTTTGCCACAAGCACTTTTTTGGAGGCTTTTTCTTTTGCATCGGCATATGATGTTTGTTTAGCCCAAAACGTCAGAAGTGATCCTTTTTTGTGGAGGCAATTGTTTTTAATTCTTGCAACCAGTGATCAACTTTAATTTGCAAATCTGCATCATTTTTTTTATTGCATTCCACCTTTGAACCACTTCTTCTTGGCAAATCTTTCTGCTCTATTTAGGATATGCCAGCACGTACGCCTAAAAAAGACACTGGAACATTTTACTTTTATCCATCGTAGCGGTCAATTCTTCCCCTCCCCCCACACAAAAAAATGAGATTATTATTGGTCTAATATAAACTTTAATTTATTCTGTTTGTAACATAAACAAAATGACATTATATATATATATATATATATATATATATATATATATATATATATATATATATATATATATATATATATATATATATATAAACTTTAATTATTCTGTTTTTTAAATGTAGGATCTTTTATAATAGAAATCTGAAAAATATCAACCTTTATAAATTATTTATTATTAATTATTTTTTTTCTATCAAACTTATGAAGTATTTACTTTTCTATCAAACTTTCTCAATTTAATTTTATAGCACAAAAAAAGTTTAAAATTAAAAAAGTTTGGCAAGAAAAAAATCATTTCAACCTCGCTTTGTCGACACCAGTGGACTGGAAACGGAATAATGCTATTTGGAAAAATCCACTATTGTGACTAGTAGGGGTGTTGGTAGTACGAAGACGAGTCCATCTTAATTTGAGCTCATGGACGACGCGCGTGAAGCTACCTAAAACATCATTAAATAAATTGTAAGCAATGAAAAAATTAAGTGTTTTTTTTTAAAAGTTGCGCATTTTAATCTGACGTCACATTTCTTAAACATCCCCTCCCCTCGTCACACATCGTCAGAAATATGTATCCCCCTCGCGACCCCTGGTGCGTCATTTATGGACGGCCTCTTGGTTGTTTCTTCGTGTCGTTTTTACGCTATTTATCTGAGTGATCTTTAAGTTATGTTCCTACTTTTTAAACGGAAATTGGAAAGAAAATAAATTTACTTTTCATACGTACATGTATTTTATTGTTTCTTAGGGGGGCCCTGTCCGTTACGGATCAATGCCATCTCACCTCTGTCTGCGTGGATTCGAGTCTAAGATTCGGCTAATGTAGTTATGTGAGAAAGCTTGCCAGTAGCTTCTCGTGGGTCGGTGATTCTTTCCGGGTTCTTCCTCCACCATTAGTACTGGCCGACATGTATAGCCTATATTGTGCTGAGAAATGACGTTAAACCATAAAAAACAGAGCAAACATTGTTTCGTAGAAAATACTAATCAAACTGAAGGTTTACCCTAAACAAAATTCTCCTAAACTACAGAAAAAAAAACATTGGAAAGTGTGTGTGTGTGTGTGTGTGTGTGTGTGTGTGTGTGTTATTTGGATTTTTAACATATTGCATGATGTCCAGTCACAGCCTGACACAAGGCCCACCAGTCCTAACACTAGAACCTTAAAACAAGCGAGGCAGCTGTTAGTAAAAATTTTATAAATCTATGTTATGACTCGCTGGGGATCGAACACGCGGCCTAGATGATCCGCGACGAACTCTCTAACCACTAGGCTATCGGAGCGGTCCCCTTCGAAAAACTTGGGGTTATTAATCTCAGAAAGTAAGAGATAAGATTATTATTACAATAATCCTTTCCAGTTATCATTTGCTGTCAAAACATTTTAAAAATCGATGCGTCATTCAGATCTTTGAATTTTATCTTTTGTCAGACGTCAGCACAAGGAACTGTCACACTTTGCTCTGAAATATTCTAAACAATATAAAAGCTGTATTTGTTGATTTTAAGCAAGATTTGTAAGCATGTAGTAATATTTATTAAATATTGAGTTAAGTCTAACGATGAAGGGGTGGAAACCTATAGTCACAGTCGTGTACCAATGAAAATATTCTCGTGTTGTGAATAAATGACAGCAATGCCTTTAGTCAACATAATGTTTTTAGTCCGTGCGGGCAACTTAAAAGTTTTCTAGGTTTCGTTATGACACGGACGCATTTGTAAGTCTGTCATGCTAAAGTTTATTTTCTGCATACGAAATGGTTTTAATTTATAAAGTGAGCTCTGATTTATACGAAAACAATGAATTGTGATAAAAAGATTGCTAATTGATAGACAGACAAACAGATTGACAGACTTTGCTTTTGTATGGTTCGTTTAACATTCCTTGGCTTTCTATAAATTGATTATATTCAGATGTTGAGGATTTAAGTGATTCCTGTAAATAGTTCTGCAGGATATGTGCAGACTTATTAAGCGTGTTGCTAAAATTGGTCCCCTCAACTTCAGTAATTCACGGCCAAGATGCAGCAAGCAGACTATTTAGTAATCATTTAAATATTTATCAGTGTCAGAATATAATGTTTCTTTGGAAGATACATTCCGCATCTTTTCAGAAATATACTAAGCATGCAGAAGGAAGTGGGATGTATGTGTAAAGTTAGTAACTAGTTACACGTATTTGTACCCTGATATCCGTTTAATGAACGTGTAAAGAATATATAAATGTAAATTTATGGAATAAAAGCTGTAAGAAATTGATACAATGACAAAGTTGATTCATGCAACAACTATTTGAAAATCTAAAGTGATTACTAAATTTGTTACAGAAACATATAAACAGGTAAGCAAAAGGAAAAATAATCAACAAATATTAACACCTGTGAAAGTTGTGCCGGTAAATCTAAAGCAAAAGAAGACAAATACACAGTTGACTAAAATAAGTTATTAATGTCATTCATTCTTCACCCGACGACAAGGCCAAGCTGTAAAAAAATCAGGTATGTTTTAATATTTGTCTGAATATAATCATTCAAATGAAAAATAATTTTAATTTATTATTTCACATGAATATGATACATGTGCATTCTTATTTTGAAATTTGGATATTTTCAAAATGTCAGGAAAACAAAAAATTTAAATTGTTGTTTAACATATGCGTAATCTGGTAGAGTTTTGCAAATTATTTAATCAGACACCGTACACTTTTCGTGTATTTGTCAATCTCATGATCTACAGCGTCTTGAACAATTTTTTTCCTTAGTTTTAGATATTCATTTTGAACGAAAGCTGTACTTCTTTGAAACTGGCACGTCATTAAAAAATATTTTGTTTTTCATGATACATTGTGAACATATTATCCAAAATATTGGCATCCTAATGAGATAACGACATAAATTTATCCAAATGCGATTGAACTACTTATCGGAAGGACTATAACCAATACGTGAAAAAGCATTGTATGACTTACAATGTGGATATAACATGCATTGTATGATTTACAATGTGGATATAACATGCATTGTATGACTTACAATGTGGATATAACATGCATTGTATGATTTACAATGTGGATATAAAAAGCATTGTATGACTTACAATGTGGATATAACATGCATTGTATGACTTACAATGTGGATATAACATGCATTGTATGATTTACAATGTGGATATAACATGCATTGTATGATTTACAATGTGGATATAACATGCATTTCCTTAAAAGCAATATAATGGTCATGATTCACTTAAAAATGGAAAACAACGCATTAAATTTTATCATTTGGAATGAAGAATAACATAAAAAGAACTAATTTTCGAACATTGAAATTTAAAAAAAAAATTATGTATTTAATTTATTACGTTTTTTGCAGTCACAAGTCTGGTCATGGATATTGCTCTCTGAGTTAGCTAAACAATGAATCAGTATGAAGTAAGTATGATATTGCAGGAATTCCTTACGCCTCCCTTATTTCTGCCAAACAAATATATTTCTTGAATGAATTCAGTGTAATAATGTGCACAAAAAGCATACATTCTGTTCGCCTGAAATTTCTCAACAAAAAGAAAGAAAACGCAATCAATTTGGATAACCACAGCTATATCTTAAACTAAGGTTATTGAAGAATAGACCGAAAAGTTGAAAATGAAAGAAAAATAATTGCTCGATGCTTTCCCAAGTTCTCACTGTATCTTTGTTTCGTAAAAAGCCGAGGTGGTCCAAAATGCAGCTCCCGGCATGCATTCGAGGTATGATCAGTAGCACTAACTTAAAAGTTTCTATGAAACGTCAAGACATGCTCAAACAATGTGCACAACAATTGCGACAATTTAAAAAATAGAACTCGGTCAGATTAAAGCATGACATATACAAACAATCATGTTTTTCTACTTCGTGAAAATCGTAAATTGATCGTCTTTTAACCTGTGTCGGGTAGATGTAAGAGAAACCCGAGTAATAATTTGTGTGGAAGCTATATCCCTAATGATAAGTAATGCATTATTTGCTTTACTAGAGAATGCATATATGTGCTGTAGTCTCGAAGCATTTAATTGTTTACAGTTGGAATGGAAAGCAAACGCAAAATATTCAGAATCCTTGAATCTCAAGTCTGTTTATTCCAATACTACAATGATAAAGAGCACAGGAAGAACTTTACGACTGAAGTTTTTTCTTTCTAGAAGAAATAACAACTTTATAATTTTTGGAATGCTCTTTTTCATATAAGTGCTTAACTCTGGTTAGAACTATTAGCATTTTGACAGCAGAAATATTAATGCATTTTAAAGGAATAATAATAATAATAATAATAATAATAATAATAATAATAATAATAATAATAATAATAATAATAATAATAATAATAATAATTTGATGTTATTATTATTAGTATCATTTGATATTATTATTATTATTATTATTATTATTATTATTATTATCTATTGTTGTTGCTTTTGTGCTTCTTTTTCTTTTTCTTCTTATGCAAAAAATGCATTTATGAGAATCAAAATAACAATTGATTTAAATTGGCATTATAATTAGATACTCTATAATATCTCTTTAATTGCAATTAAAGCTTAATTTAATTTGTATAGTATAATCAGTTTGACGATAGATGGAACTGACTTTGCCTTTAATTTTAAGATAGAATGAGTAATACTATGTTTTTAGATTTTTAGTATAATCTATATTACATTGTGAATTTAAATTCATTATAGGTTTTGTGTGTCATTAGTAAATGTTTCTAATTTTAGATGCATTTCCAAATGTATCCCCCAGTTTAATATTTGTATTTCAAACAAACAGTATTATTATTATTAAAAAATTTCAAATTTATAACACATTGAGAAACTGTCTTGTTATTTAAAAAAAATACATCGTTTGAAGTAGCTTCTTTGCTTATTAATATAATGGAATCATTTCAAAATATTTAAATTGAATTGTAGTACCAGTTTTGTTTTAAGTATATCAGATGAATGATGGTGAGCACTGTCTCTCAATCGCTTACTCCTTCGAAATTTATGTTGTGAAGCTAGCTAGCGTACAGCAAAAGAAAAAGAGTCAAATAAACACAATCGGCTTTAATGTCATGTATTTGAGAACAACAACCTTACACAAATACGTATACACATATCTCAGATCACACGAGAAGAAAATAATTTTTTATGGATTAGATCCAGGAGATATGGCCCGTAAAAAATCTATGACGTTGATAGTATGAAAGATGGTTTACTTTTCAGCATAAAATGTTAAAAGTAAACATAACGCTTACCTGAGATAGTCCAAATCAGAAAAAGCTGTCAAAATAAGGAAGAACAAAATCCATTCCAGCAACACATTTACTGTGTCATACAAAGTAGTGATCTTTAAACAGAAAACATTATTTACAGCTCGATGAACGATCGTAACAGGGATAAGCCCAAATATATCAGCATTAGGTATTTTGTGTGTCTTTCTCTGTTCTTAGGTAAAGAAAATGACAGCATCAACTGAGAAATAAATATTTTCTTTTTTACCCCGCATTAAATCTGATCCTTAAAGACAAATCTAAAGAACGAAAACGAAGACAAAACGAAGATCAATCTCAAAGAAGTGTTAGGATGACTGAATAGATAAATATGACGGAGGTTAGTTTGTAGGGATTTTGTTATATGAAGATTCTTCGCAATTTTTTAAACGCAGAAAAGGGGGAATTGATTTGTCGCTGTTTGCCAATCAAAGCCCATTATCACTGTAAATATCCTTACAGATAAACTGGTCCGTCTTAGCTGAGTTCGTGCAGAAGTTCTCATATTATGTAGCTAATCGAATGGTTTCCCCGTGTTATTTCTCAGCTAATATGCTGCATTTTGTAAAGCAAGTGGCTTTAATGAAAGTTTGGCAACCCATACGATTTTGGATCGAGTTTTAAATATCTGTCGTAATGTAATAATTATTAGCACGAAAAGTACCATGCTCGATGCATCATATTAAAAACTAAAATAAACATGGCTTGGCAACATGAAGAATCTTTTTTGTTATAAAAAAACAATATTTGTCTGTTTTTCTACAAGATACATTTAGGAAAGATACAATTGCAAAGACATGTAAAAGAAAATAAAGTTTCGGAAAGAAGTGTCGGTTTATGTGTAATTCATGGGGAAAACTGGGTTGCATTTTTAAAACTGGACTGCATCCGGTGATGTACGAATGAGATTAGACAAAGCGAGGCTGTGAATAAAAACAAAAATGAAACATCTTTAAGTAATAAGTTTCATAACTGAATGATGTCATGCTTCATGAAAGATAATGAAGATGTTGTGAGAAAGGTTCATTTCGTTATACATGATCAATAACCGATTCAGGGGACATGCTCATTTCGCTGGAGGACATGTCGCCCACGTCTCCCCCTCCAGGAACTATCCAACTCTGAAGCAGGTCACCAAAGTCTGGGGTCCCTGAAGAATTTAGAACTGACCCCGTGGGTAAAGAGGAACGATTAACACTATCCCCATTCGCGCCTGGTTCATGCCAAAACGAATCTGGAAAGCGTCTCCTCTGCATGGGAATCATATTTTCATATTTCTTTATGTCAATTTTTAAGCGTTTCAAATGCTTAGATTTTAGTTTCTCATCATTGATATAATGACGTAATCCATACTCGAATAATTCGTTCAGCGGACCTAGACCTAAGTGTTTATCCATTTTACCTGAAAAGTGTGATCTGCTACTGATAATTGACTCGAGCCCGTCATGTGAAGGAGACCCGTTTTTCTTCCCCTTCTCAAAGTTATCTCCCTGAGCAACACGTAACAGATCCGCATAGTAGAGTTCGCGTCCAGACTTAGTTGACGTCCATTTATCCTCATAAATATCACATGAGTCCTCATCGCCCCTCCTGCGACCAAAAAACCTTTGAATATCTGCATTGACCATCTCCGCAAAGCTCAGAAGTTGTTTGGTAACATCCGGGGCTTTGGGTTTCATCATTTCCATATCAACATCTTCCAAATCAAGGGAATAATGCGAATCGTGATCACTAAAATCCTCCTCCTCTTCTTCATCCTCCACCATTTTTTCTTCCTCCTCCTGCGCCCGTGAGAATACCTCTTCTGCTGGCTTAACCAAAGGCTCAAATGTTTTCCTGATCACTGACGTATGGATATGGGGGTTCTGGCCTTGGATGGAAGAGATGCGAGCGCCTTGGATGGCCGACATATTGTCATTGTCGTGCATCTTGCCAAACTGTCGGTGAAGAGAAGAGTATCCCACTACTTCGATCATCTGGAATGTTTACGTGTTGGTTCAACTAAAAAAATATCTCCCTTACTAAATAGTCGCTGGATTCCGTTCTTTATCTTATTCGGGAGGTGTATCCGTAGGACATGCCATCTGAAATAAGTATACGTAACACAATATATATGAGAAATAGACTCGAAGAATTATATTACATTTGAATGGACAAATATTCTGTGTGATAACCAACCCAGTTAGTTCCTATTTAGTCTACGCTGTGATTATATATTTTGGCTTATATAGTTTGTGATTTAATCACGACCGTTATTTCATTTTAAAATTGCTTTATATTTTGATTTTAAAACACTATCATACATTAACGTACTATGTTTTAAAATTCTAATCAGATACAAAACATTGTTGGTACATTACAGGTATATAATGTCTAATGAAGTGTACTGCTGTAGATAATGGTCGTATACATAATGACTTTATGATCTTGAAGATTGTTTTCTATTGTGGAAACTTGTGTATAAACAATTTGGATTAAACTAATAAATAAATTAATGAGCACCGTTTAAAAATTATTTGTTAAAAAGAGAACGTTTAAAATTATAGTGGATACTAATATAAATTAAAAGTGGAGAGTAACGCCATCACTAAGTAAAAGTAGATACAACTGCAACAACGTCGCTAAAAGCACAATCAACAACCACCATCACTATACAACAACAACAAAACTATACTATTATTATTATTATTATTATTATTATTATTATTATTATTATTATTATTATTATTATAGCGCAATCAGTATTGCAAGAGAATATTGAATAATATAAGTTTAATAGCTTCATATAATATCAAAAACTTTAATTTAATGTGAACCATTTGTAAATTGGCAAAATGAACTTTCAAATATAGAATAGGAATTTGTAATGAATAATAACGAACTTATAATACTTGTTCAATTTTGCCTTTAACTTTTATCCTTATTGTACGGCTGCTACAAAGTGGGATTTTCAAAACCCATTGCAAAATGTTATTAACATAAAGAACATTTAAAACAGAAAACACAAATATAATTTTGTGAAATGAAAGAGATTGAAATATTTAACCGCAAAAAGAAATTAGTCTGAAGATTAACCATCTTTAAAGAAATGATGAACCAACAGTCTTGCGTGCATGTGATTTGTTTTTTTTAACGTAGCTTAAAACAAACTTAAGTCATATCGCTACAATGTCTGCTGTGTGGCAGTTTGTATTGATGTCTAGCACTGGATCATCTTGCCACAGAAATATTGATGCCCCACCCAATCACATTATTCTGACACCAGGCCTAATACTAAACTCTTAATGCTGAGCGACTTGCGAAGCAGCTGTTAGTACTATTTTTATAAGTCTCTGGTATGACTCGGTCGGGGATTGAACCAGCGATCTCTCTCATCTGAAGCTGTCGCTCTAACCAATAGGCCACCGGATTGGTCCGCATTATTGCGAACAACAGACGGTGTGGAAACATTATCATACAGCAGGTTAACCAATCATAATCAATATCATACAATTAATGGGAATATACACATACAAGTAAATTTTCTTTTTCACCTATCATATTATGGATCGGAATCACGTAAAAACTATTCTGAGTTTAAAAATAAACATTTGAACTTAAGATACAAGTAATTTATGATTTGACTGCCGCAAAGGCGTAACATAAACACTTGTGCAAACTTTCATGAATAACTGGGCGTAAGAGCAATTTCAAGTCACAAAAGACACCTGCATAAAAAAATCAATGACGGAAAAACAGTATAACCTGACATCAAAACAAGCTTTCTGAATTGATTAATTGAGCCGGGTACCATCATTTTGCATGGCCCCTGAGCGGGTTCGTGCTCTGGGTTTGATAAGATGATAAACTTGTCATCATGCGATAGTATCGTGATAGAGTTCATTATGAAGGGCGAGAACGTCACGTGGCTATATCTGCTCACCAAATACAAACATATTCAATCAGCTGTGTTCCTTGTGATGCAAATATATATATATATATATATATATATATATATATATATATATATATATATATATATATATATATATATATATATATATATATATATATATATATATATATATATATATATATATATTAAATATATATGATTTAATTCTTAATTGTAGTGAAATTATTCAGCATCTATTCATTATATTAAGAAAAAGGTGAACAACTGGAACGTGAACTAAAAGTCCCAAATTCACCATACATGGCAATATATTGCCACAACAATGCAGGGAATCTCTAAAAATGTGTTATGACAGCTCTCGTCATATTTATAAATGAAGCATACCGGCCCAATAAATCTTCAGATGGTGTTGTATAATCCAAAATTTAAAAAAAAATATGGATAAAACAACAAATTTTAACTTTGACAAAAATTGAACTGCCAATTTTAAAACGTAGTTTGTATGTGTTTGTTTCCTATAGTTTCATTTAGCCTTGTTCCTTTCTTGTGTATTACTCTACTGCACACGGTTCTCTCAAAGAGTGATTATATGAATAATTATCAGTCGCGATATTAAGCAGTTTATACCGATTCGCAAAAGAGGAAGAAATCGCCAATATATATTAAACAGTACAAAATATGACAAAATATATTTTCAGATTTCTAGATGATATTTTTGCACACAAAAATACAATATAAAAATAAAGAATTATTTTAGACAATATCTGAATAGAGAGTAAACCTAAATGATATTTTACTAAAAGATTGCTTTGTTTATGACCAACGTATGTACCACATAATTACACTGTGTTTTAAATTCTTAAATTTACTAGTGTCAAGGAATTAGGAAAATTAAACTTTGTCAATTAGCCACAGAATGTCATCTGGTAGCTTCAATTTTTGATTTCCATATTTTGTTAATTTAAACGGGAAATAAAAATAATCATTTCGTTGGAGTCTTGACTACAGCTTGAAAACTGTCAGTTTTTATTATTATTATTATTATTATTATTATTATTATTATTATTATTATTATTAAAGAAATACAATGCATTTAATTAACTAATTTCACATTTTCTGTGTCGCATATGCTATATAATATGTTCAGAGTAAAAGATTTCTCATACAAATCGTAGCTAGTATCGTATCATGGAAATTGCCTTTTTAAAAATCATGTTTATGACCTGTTTTGATTTGTATAGCTGTCCGATATCTAAGAGTTCTGCTGTACGCCTAGAAATTTCAATAACAGGAACTGACTGAAAAATAATATCGCGTCTATAGATTGAGGTATACTTCTCACATCAGCGTACCAATCTAGGCAGATATAAGGCTTTTTTTCCTGGCCGTTCAATCCATGTTATCGCTTGACACTTGAATGGCTCTCAACTTTTTGGGATTATTGCCTGATTCCAACTGACAATCAATGACAAGTCAGTTCTATTACGAAGTGAAATTGATGTGCTTCTGGATTGATCAAAATATTATGATAGTCTTTTACACGTTACTACAAGTATAAGCCGTCAAAATAATACGAGTAACACTATTTAAAAATGTAGCTTTTGATTAAGATTTTTCTCATTCCATTTATCACGAAGATTTATTTATGTCACCCACATTTTGTCATCTGTTTATGTCTCCTCTTGTTCTGTATGTTGTGGCAACTATAACCAGTCTATTGTAATTCGCTGTGAGGGGCATTTAATTTAGTAAATCTTGGATACCAGTCTTTAGGAACAATTGATGTGCTGCCGTAGATCGGTATACCGCCTACTCAAAACCGTAACGAACATCTAGAATTGCCTACCCACTCTGATTCAGCAGATTTTTAAAACGAATTGACTGAAAGATATGAGGTGCTCTTTTTTAATAAAAAACAGACTGATATTATAGAAAGACCATCGGCCATACAATCGAATACAAATGACATTGATTGCCTAGCAACAGACTGAAATGGCATACGATTAGAATAAAACTTTTCTCTGACACATGTACCATCGAAAGTAACCAGTCTTGTCAAGATATAATTTATTGATTTTATGCCCATACAAGTATTTCAGTTACCATAGACCCCGACGTTAATACTTTACAGAATTATTATATTTGTGTCGTAATGCCATCAAAACACTTAAAGAAAAATTATATCCATGAAATTATATAGAAGGTGCCACTATCGAATTCGGCCTGAGAATTTACTTAATGTACATCTGAGAGTATCTGCGTGACGACAAAGATAAAATTATAATCGTCAGTGTTTGAAGGCTTCTGTGTGCATTTCACTCATCTGAAGGTTTCTTCAGAAAAGTAAAATCGCATTTTACATTTCAGTATTTACTTTAAGCCGAAATGCGACATTTATTTTGTTAAATATAGGGCATTTCATATTAGCACACGTAGTTTGATTCTATAGCCCAACTACTGTTTGTTGGTCAATTGAAAGTAAATTTCAAATTCTTAATAATAAATAGTCATAGATAAAAAGCATTTGTCTTGCAAGCTTCCCGGGAAAGGACTGCACTCGCTCCATTGTTTGAAAATACTGAGAGATTTGTTTCCATAGGAAACCAGCAGTAATATAAATCATTTATAAAAATTTTCCACAAATAATAAAAATAAATTCTCTATCAGAATTCCTGTTTCATACAAAGGATGTATTTTGTTTCCTATATGAATATAAAGTGTATAGCTAAATGAAAGACCATGCACAGTGTAACAGGGTCCTAACTAGGGAGGTATTAAGCAATCGTTACGGACGATACCAAGAAACTGATTCTTTTGGTCGACGAAATTACACCACTTCATCGATTGCGCTGACACAACATTAGCAGTATTTAGTTCTCTTGCATTACAGGGGATCGTCGGACAAATCTTTATATGAGAGATCCGAGTGTAAAGTTATAGCAACATTAAAAAAGATAGGTCTTGGAATGAACAACGTATTCACAAACTTATAATCAATTCAATTGAGAAGCCAAAGGGCCCGGACTTTTCTTGGTTACATGTATCCTGTTTGACAAAAAAGGGAAAAATGCAGTACGTTTTGGAACACAAATGAGTCACTTCAATCAACTTTTGAAATTCGAAAACTATTGATTTGTTTGTTTGTTTGTTTGTTTGTTTGATTATGATTTTTAACGTAGCTTTAACAAAATTTCAGTCATATCGCTACGATGTCTGCAGTGAGGCATTTTATAGTGATTTCTAGCATTGGAGCATCATGCAGCAGACATGTAGCATCATGTCCCACCCAGTTATATTATCCTGACACCAGACAGACCAGTCCTAAAACTAACCTCTTACTGCTGAGCGCCAAGCGAGGCAGCTGTTAGTACCATTTTTGTAAGTCTTTAGTATGACCCGCTCGAGGATCCAATCCATTACCTCCGCTTCTGCGGAAAACGCTCTAACCAGTAGGCCACCGGAGCGGGAAAACTATTAATCGTAATTTTTAAAAACATTATTACAGATAAGGATTTGGGAGTTTGAGTTATTAATAGTGCTTCTAGAAATGGTGCAATAAAGTAGACCATAAAAATATCCTATAATATAAGATACACCAAGACTAGAGTCCTAGCGTAAACTTTCTATCGGCACCACACTGAATGACCACATTATGCAAGAAATGACTTGCTTCAACTAGTGCTTAAAACCTTGTGGCTCAGAACTGCATTACACCTTGTAGACTACATTAATGTGCAACAGAAGACTTCAAGCCACAGGCTAAAGCTTTAAATGTTCTTCTGTTCCCAAACAAATTAACATAAAAGCATCTTGATGTCTACCTGCTATTATGCATTGCGTCGTCATGTGACCATATTACTTGCAGTGGTGCTCTATTTGTAGAAGGAAAAATCAATCATCATCACGATTTTTGACCTTTTAACATCAAACACATGCTAAAGTTCAAGGTGTTTGGACACTGTTAATCACACAGGAAAAAAACAAAACAAATTAAAAGAAAAAATTACGAAAATTTATAAAACAGTACTGTTTTAGGTGTTCGCCTATATTGTACCTGCTAATATTTATAATCAAGATTTGCACAAATGTATTTGAGCCGACAATGTACAGTTTCTGATGTATTTGCTCAGACACCGTACAAGTCATGCCTGACAGAAAAGGTATGTCCATAAAGCATTAATTTAACTTTAAAATCTAAGATATCTATATTTCCATCGATTCTCCACACAAACAATTACACACACTCCTCCCAGATATGCATGCACAGGACGCACAATGGGGACATGATAAAAATCAGAAAATAATTTATTTTTGTGTCAACCGCTTTTTTAAAACTTTGTCGGAGACGTTGCACTATTCTGCTATTATAGCATTATTGCCTTGCATCACGGTGCGCAATACAGTCAAAATAATAGACTATCAAGGAAGTTCAAAATACTCAATTATTGCATAAACATGCCTATCTATATCATGACGAGGAAATGGGGGATATGTGTCTTTCACAAGGACACATCTTGACAGCCGGTATGGGCTGACCAGGTTGAATATCGAACCCGTAATCTTCAGATTATGAATACGAGTCCATCGACTTACAAGTTAGAACTTAGCTACAGCAGCTCCGCCAGAATAAGGAGGTACGTTTTTACTTCAATGTATAAAACAGTCCGAACAAAAACGTATATGACGCTCTTCCAGAAGAAGAACATATTCTAATCAACATGTAAATTATCAAAAGTGCCATCTGCACGTGTTTGCATGAATGACCGATTATTAGTCAATAAAATACCATACATAGAATAATAAGGTATATGCAAAAAAAACAACAGAAATAGACCAGAAATTAAAAATAGAATGCTGTAGAATTTATATAAAAATGTAAGCTGCAAGAGTAACGACAAGTCTAAATATTTCAATAAATTACAAACTTTCGAAGGAATACAAACATCCATGTGGCGTATCGTGTAAGGATGTGAGTCGTGGGGGAAGTCGACAACCTAAGGTCACATTAATAATTTTTTTGCAGAGATTTGTATAAAAAGTGCTTCAATACTTGCATTAAAGATATTTCATTCGAGCTGTAAACTATGAATCATAGACGTTGTTTACCCCAACATTCCATGTGAATTTATAAATCCATCTTAAGATTAGTCTCTTTGATACTAATTGAATAGAAGTCTTCCATGTTTTGCATAATAATTTTAATTTGTTACGGAAAGATATAAAATTAAGAAAGTTCCAAGCTAAATAAGAAAATTTTATTTTACTCAGGTGAGTCTGATAAGGACAAATTGATTTTATTTTTGGTTTCTAAATATTTTGGGAGTATTTCCTATTCACTTCACAAAACGTTACCAAATGAGCTATTGAAATATAGGTATACGTAGATTAGACATGAAAGGTTAAAATAGGGTAAAGAATATAATTAACATGATTGCAAGTATCAAATGTAAAAGATACAAGATATATTGCGATTGTATTTCTTGGCAGGCCATACTCTGCGTTTAAATATGTAGTAAGCTAGTCTTATCAACAATATGAAATTAGTTTCGTTTGAATTATTGATAATCTTTGCCTTGGTCTTTAATTAGGAATAAATAATGCAGGTTTTACACTTATACGTAGGAAATAATTATAACATTCATATAACCAATTACAGCTTACGTCTACTAAAATATTACATAATTTTATACTAGACAGATATCTTTAAAATAATGAGATAAGATGGCAATGTGCCTTTATCATAATGGACACATATACAAGATATGCTCCCTGAGGGATAACCATATTGGACAAATGCACATATTTCCTGAGGGATAACCATATTAGACACACGTACATATTTCCTGAGGGATAACCATATTGTACACAAATAGAGACTTCCTTAGGAATGACCATATTGGATACACGTACATACTTCCTGAGGGATAACCATATTGTACACAAATAGATACTTCATTAGGGATGACCATATTGGACACACGTACATACGTCCTGAGGGATAACCATATTGGACACACGTACATATTTTATGATGGATAACCAATTGTAACACATGTACATGATATACTTCCTTATGGATAACTATATTGTACACATGTACATGATATACTTTTTGAGCGATAACTATATTGTACACATGTACATGATATACATTTTGAGGGATAACTATATTGTACACATGTACATGATATACTTTTTGAGGGATAACTATATTGTACACATGTACATTATATACTTTTTGAGGGATAACTATATTGTACACATGTACATGATATACATCCTTATGGATAACTATATTGTACACATGTACATGATATACTTTTTGAGGGATAACTATATTGTACACATGTACATGATATACATTTTGAGGGATAACTATATTGTACACATGTACATGATATACTTTTTGAGGGATAACTATATTGTACACATGTACATTATATACTTTTTGAGGGATAACTATATTGTACACATGTACATGATATACTTTTTGAGGGATAACTATATTGTACACATGTACATGATATACTTTTTGAGGGATAACTATATTGTACACATGATATATTTCCTGGGGGATAAACCATATTGGACACAAGCACATGACATACTTCCTGAGGGATAGCCATACTGGTCACACATACATGACATACTTCTTCAGGGATACCCATGTTGGTCACACATGCATGATATACTTCCTGATGGATAGCCATACTGGTCACACATACATGAAATCCTTCCTGAGGGATACCCATGTTGGTCACACATGCATGACATACATCCTGAGGGATAGCCATACTGGTCACACATACATGATATCCTTCCTGAGGGATACCCATGGTGGTCACACATGCATGATATCCTTCCTGAGGGATACCCATGGTGGTCACACATGCATGATATCCTTCCTGAGGGATACCCATGTTGGTCACACATGCATGATATCCTTCCTGAGGAATAGCCATACTGGACAAACTTGATATACATTTTGAGGGATAATTGTACTGGACAAATATACACGAAACTTGATGAGGTGAAAGAAACTTAGATATAGTGTACACCATGCCAGTGAAACACGTTCTTATCGAGTGTATTCACGTCCACCCAATCTTACTTGTTTTCGTTTGTTAGTATATGGTTGGGGTAGTTTGTGTGAAGTAGCTTCTAGATAATGTACCGCAAGAACCTTAAACTTTTGAAAGAGTGCAGTTTATATCACTGATTATGTCAGTATATTTGAAATATTTTGTATACTTTCTTACCTTTACCGTTTATTTTATATATTTATTAAGAATCGTAATATCTGGTTTTTTATCTTTTACCTTACTAGACTCCTTTTACATTTATCTAGATAGCTTTTTCTCATAAACAAGTTTTATGCAACTTATTTCATTACATATCTGTGACTTAAATTATAATCAGCATTATATATATATATATATATATATATATATATATATATATATATATATATATATATATATATATATATATATATATAAGCATTGTTCACGAGTTGATTCACAATAACTATAATGTTATAGATGACTTCATATGTCTCATTAAGATTGACTCAGTTACGTATTAATTTTTTTTTCACTCACCACTACTTTTCAATAGCACGACGTTGTAAATACATGTTATGTTAAACATGAGTGTAATTATTGCCAGCCGAAATTTATTAATACTTTTGCTGCAAAATCGAAGAATCATCACAATAAAGTTATGATTTGAGACTTAAAAAATATGGGGCAAGAATTAAGTAAACCAAGCAGATATTAAATGTTAGTCTAGACTGAAACAATACTTAAGCTAACAGAATCATTGTTTCTCTTTAAATACAAACCCAGCGTCATCTTACTGTATTCATACAACTAATCTGGTTTAAACACATATTTCAGCATTTTGTTTTTTTTGGAGTTCTTAGAACCAGAATGGGATTTATAGTACACAATCATCCTTACGATATCATCTTCTCTTTAGAGATATGAAATATAATAATATTCGTAACTTCAAAACTTAAACTTTCCTCTCCATCTCATCTACACTTGTGTTCAGAATATAAGACGAAAAAGACAACATAAGTATTAGAAGAGGGCTAAGTCAAAGATACATATTTGGATTACAGAAGCTTGGTATATATAATGACATTTCTGGTTAAAATATTCAAAAAAGTAAATTATAACTTACCTGATTTTGCAGCCTTCTGAATTCAGATGTTTTCAGATAGGCTGTTTATTTTGTTTGAATATATTCAATAACAGTTCATGAGTTCAGTTTTTGATAATCCGAAAGATTAAGGCTAAGGATTTATAATAAGTGATTGTCACTTAAAACATACATAATGATCAATAAAGTTTGTCTTTCATTATATGTATACAAATATGGAACATAAACTAGATTTTAGTAACATAGTAACCCGAAATAGACGAGATATTGTACAGCAATCACGTCTTGACAGGACCTAAGATCGGCATAATACAGCTCGTACAATAACTTTAAGACTTACAGTTTAACACTTAAGCTGGCCAATAAAAATCCGATGATTTAGACATTAGTCCTGGGAAAGTGTCTTGTAAATGCGCTGACAAAAAGGTGTTATCGTTTATTTTATTTGACAGACGACATAATTGAAAATTTATTTTATCAAAGTCAAAAATAGTGTAAAGCAACTTAGGTCCGTATGGAATTGAACGCAATTGGGTCAACATGTATCCTTCTTGTTAAAAGCATGAATTTTCGTTTCGTTACAGTTTGTGTGAATGTAACACGTGTTCCTGTTTATAATTCACAACAAAACTGACTGTTTAAGGCGCCCAGAATATAAATATAGAACCATTACTTATGATATGCAGGTAATGTACTTTAATAGAGGAATGGAGATTGTGATTATTTCCAAGACCAGGGAATTTTCTCAGAAGGTTCTTACCCAGTTACTAAATATGGAAGCAGTTGATTTTCATAATAATATAATATCTTATCCTTTATATTATGTCTAAAAGCTCTCACATATTAAATAATAATGCGAAAGAAATGTAATTTTCTTTTGAGAAATTGTAATTAATTCGTAGACTTCGCGGAAGATTATCTGACGGAGACAAAATTCTTTCGAAATCCTATCTAGCATGTTTAATTAAAAAGAAGGGTTTTCCTCGCTTATCAAGGACCATATTTTGTTTATTCGATGCAAAGGGACAATACTGATTCTTTACCTGATTTAATACAGTAAGTCAAACTATTAATATTTTGTTTCCTGAAAGCGCACTAGATTGTTGCTTTCAGAGTATAAAATAATTTTGTGAGATTTAACGGAACAAGAAATAATATCTCGTGTTTGATTGTAAGAGGTGATAATTACATCGATACTATTTAAGATATGCAAGCAATCAAAATCACAAAAGTATCGGAACGAATTCTACACTTCCAACCGATAGGGGGAGCTGTATCAAAAACCATACACGTGCAGTTACGTTTAAAACCTCGTTGCAATTTTTTTTTAGGCAAAAGCTATAACGGTGCTTAGAAACCGTATCATAGCAATAAATAACACCTATGGAAGTAAGCTTTCTTTATGTTTTACCATGATTTCCATATCAGCGATTAAACTACAATAAACAGCGGATTTACAATAATGTTTACAAAGTGCTTTTTTTCACAACTGAAGATATCAATTTAAATTCTTTCGATATTGCTCACATGAGGAATTATTGTTGTTTATCCAATCTGCTATACATATCACTTAAATTACAGAACGAATAGGCTATTATACCCCATTATTTTCATATTAAGATGGTCTCCCTGGAGTAGTAGCTTAGAAACACATAAGTTGTTACCGGATTTCACATTCACATGCACTGTCATTACCATACATATAGATAATTTCAAGGACCTGAAGGAAGAGTTGCACATAATGTTCACTTCCTAAGTGCAAAATAAGATTCCCTACGTAACAAGACCCAAGTAGTGACACACGTCTAGGCAGGTCACCATACAGAATACTCGCCAGTTTCTAACGTATCTGGCTACATGGCCAGTTTATACACAACGTTGGTGTCAGGCTCTTGCGCATGTCTAATGGAGAATTGGTTTGTTTGTTGTCCTTTTAGGCAGTTTGAGCACCTTGCTGTATGTACCGTACTAGGAAAAATGGGAACTAAGTGACTTTCCCATAGGCACCAAGGGGTGGCGGACCCTGGTTGTCCTGGGTGTGTATGAAACGTACGATTCTTAATTAGGATTCCTGACTTTCGGCAACTCCCTTTTAAGAAAGGGATACGTACCTAGAGAAAGTCGAAATGGTCTAGGTGGCTGATGCTTGCTACGTATTAAAAATACAGAAAAACGAACACATAATAATTCTTAATTTATCTAAAAGTGACCCGAATATTGAAGACGATCAACAAGAATTTGAGAGAAGAGGATAACAGATAAAGAAAACCTATTCGTGTACAGGATACCCATGGAAATGAAAAAAATTATACAAAAGTGTTCCAAACATTTAGCGATCTGTCTATAATCACCTTACAAAATGATTATTGGGAAATTCTGGTAAGAAGAGATTAATAAACATCACAAACGATCAATACTTTTTTATCATGGCATGAGTTGAATAGTATATGATTATTAATATGAAGAGGACTTTTATCAAATCACTGCTTAGAACAAAAGTAACTAAATACCTGAGTATTTCCAGCACACAAAGGGACAGCTTTGGTCAATTTCCTCGTCTTCTCATACACATTAAGTAGGAATTTTAAAATTGATTATTACATATACTTTTCCTGCTTATTACAAACGATTGATACTTTAACTGGAAATTGCCCCCCATTAATGTATATATACGCTAGTCATCGCCTAATATTTATTACTCATGATTTACACAGATCAAAACAGGCACCATTATTCGGCGTGCATCTTGTTAAACACAAAAATAAGTAAATGGTATTTCCATAGCGAATATTACATCTCTAAATCGCAAAGCTCCGGTGGACTAGGTGGAACGTCCACCTCGGATGTGGGAGGTCGTGGGTTCGATCCCTGTCCGAGTCATATCAAAGATTTACAAAAATGGTACTAACAGCTGCCTCACTTGGCGCTCATCATTAACAGGTTAGTGATAGGACTGGAAGGCCTGGTGTCAGGATAATGTGACTAGTGGGGCATCATGCTACATGTCTGTGTCATGATGCCCCATTGTTAGACATCACTGTAAACTGTTACACTGCAGACGTCGTAGCGATATGACTGAAAAACATTAAAAATATAAAATCACACACACACACACACACACACACACACACACACACACATCCACACATACAGCTCTAAATGGCGTTTAACTGTATTCAATATATATTGGATACTTGATAAGTGTTTTCTCTCTCTCTCTCTCTCTCTCTCTCTCTCTCTCTCTCTCTCTCTCTCTCTCTCTCTCGCTCTCTCATTTCATCATTACTAGGTGTTAAAATATCATAAATAACAAGACAGATAAAATGGCGCTCACATGAATGATGAAACTTAATCTATCAGTTCGGCTTCAATATACCACCGTTAACAAGAACTTATTCCTTTTCACCATCATGAATGGTTAAACCTATTATCTAATTGAAATCTAGAGTAAAATAATCCCGTTCAAAAAGCCGGTATATCCAAAGTACATTTAGCAAGGGTTAGTACACTATTTTCGGTTTAAGCAAAGATAAATTCAGATGTTAAAGTAAGAGCAAATAAATCCCCGCATGACAACATCAATTCCAAGCAACTGTGATAGGGACAATGTCAAGCGTTTTAGCAAATCGCCGTTACGCATGTTCTTTCTGAGAGTGTATCTGCCACTGTAACCTTGATTACGTTTAAAGTGTTTAACAGATAGGGATATTGGTAGTTGATAGTAAGCATACAAAACCAAGAAACAACTCTCCTATATTTGACAGTTCCGATACGGTCGCCATTATCGTGCAACTAAGTGTTAACGGTCTCCAGGCTTCACACAATAGTTTGTTCTAATATTTATCATCCTAGTTTGCCAAAAACTGCCTGGTCTGACGATCGCTGGTTTTGAGTGGCAGGGAGATATTTCTACTATACGAGTTCCATAGCTACTGAATAGAGCAAGACACATCAAAATGAAGGTTCATTTAGAGAAAGAAAACTACTACAGGAAAAGAAAAATGTTTTGGTACTGATGGAGAAGAATGCTATGTCAAGGTTGTGTGCTGCAGATGCTATGAAATGTACCTACTTGCATGTAGAAATTTTCATTAAAAATATATATATTTCAAATAATATCTCGAAATTTGCTGAACGGGCGGATAATGGTTTTGGAAAGAACTGAAAATTATAGCCGCTTGAAGGATGCAATACAAATTTTGTGCGAATATAAATGTCATTTTGGCTTCGATCGATGACTTGCTATATTCTAAATTCTATCAACAATTGAATCAATGATTAAAAGACTCGCCCTACTCTTTACCGAAGGTAGACAGAGGAAATTAGTAAATGATTAAAATAAACACCAAGTGATATTGCCTTTCCATTATATAAATTATTCTTATTTTCTTGATTTTGTTCTGTACTTAGAACTTTTCTCACCAAAACGATATATTTCCAGTAATATAGAAGTATTTGTAACAATTAGAGTTCCATGACATATTAGAGTCCGCCTCACCTTGCCCTAATGGATTCTGTGAACGCAGTTTAATCTTGGAAATAAATGAGACGCGTGATTTACATAACAAAATAGTTAACACGGCACATATTCGAAACTTATCACAGCACATTTACATCACTTCTTTTAAGATTAAACTTTTATTTAATTTTCCTTTTTATATCGTATATTGCTTCTTTCAAAGAGAACATATCAGCAATAATTTACAAACCGTTTTAAGTTACAGACAATTGTTTTTGCATATATGCTTCTCTATCAATCGCAGCAAGATAATACAGAGTGCACTATCCAAACCAAGACAAACTATGCCTTTTGTTTATTAAAATAACGCTAGTCTAAAGATCAAATATACTAATCAGTTATGCAGACACTCAAACAAATAACAAGTGCTGATTCAAACAAGCGGTACAATACAAATCCAAGTGGACACCAACCGGTCCTTATGTGTAAAAGTTAGTAAACGCTCAAAGTACTAAACGGTTTCCTGGTTGAAAGCGAAAAGACAACGATAAAAGAGAGGGGCTCTTTTTAGATAAGTAAACACATTAAGGTCTCTGGGCACTTAACGGTAAGAAGTCAAACAGTGATGAAATTCAATTACAATTCCCGTTTGTCGTCCGTAAATGAATAAATAATACCTAATTACGTCATAAACTAATGAAAATGCTCGTTCTATTTGTTCTGTGGATAATGAATGGCGAAAATTGATCTCTCTAATGCGTCATTTTGAAGCTAAACTCCACCCTATATATTAACTTATTAAATCAAGAACTCTAATCAGATATGAGGACTCTGACTGGAATATTGCCTTTGTAATTTCTATAATTGAAAACACAAAGTCTTAATAAATGTAATCTATTTTTCGCTTTTCCCAAAAGTAGCGCCACAATTTTCGGTCGCTTTTCCCAAATAAACACGGGATAATCTGTTTTCGATGGGAGTGTATTGAATTGAGTAATAGTGACCTAAGAACATGCATGCATCCAGTACACCATATCTGCACAGGATATTTTTATCAATGCATACGTTAGATAACACCACTGTTTGCATACCATGTAGACATCAACAGGTTGATGCATAATAAAACGTATGGAGTCAGTGTTGCAGGTGTGTATGTATTAAACCGCAAGCAATGACACGTCGATATCAAAACAGGCAATATGAATCAATATTGTCTGATGAGCTATGTCATTGAGAGGAGAGAGGAAATCAAACAATGAGTCCAGGCTATCCAGAGAGATATCAGCGATGCCGCACACGGTATATACATTTGTAGGTGTTGACTTTAACGTCTCCACAGTTTTATCTTAGCACGTGCGAAATAGGTGCATCCAGAAGGTTGCATTCTATCTCCATGATATGCTATTTTCGAACGGAAGAACAGCTCTAAGCCAGTCATCCCCTGAGAGAAGTTATGCTAGTCATAACGTCTGAATATTCAACTCAACAGTTCACAAAGTGAATTCAAATATGAGTTAAAGATGGTGAATACCAGAGCTCTCGAGTACTTCTGTTTATCTGCTCCACGGGAAAAGATAAAACAAGATATGGCTTAGAAAAACCAATCTTACATGTATCTTATACCTGGTCGTTGTATGCAATAAAGGTTTAATAAATCAAAGATAACATGAATGGTGAAGGTGTGTAGTTTGATTGTACTTACGTTAAAAAATAATGGTAGATCTCTGTCTGAAGAAACCTGCTGAATCAGCAGTGAAACCGATTATGTTTTACATCCTTATGCCGCCTGATGGTGCTGATGGTGTTTCCGGGTATTGAGTTAATCCGGCAATATTTACTAAAACCAGTGAATCAGTCGAATTAACGGGCAAGAACCTAAACAAACGCACAACCCCTGACTAGCAGTAGTATTTGAATATTAGTTTCAGCACGACCTATTTGAACAAGTGTAAAACCATTTGTGTGTTTAGATTGAGTGTTTTATCAGTGAAAGGCCGATATTACATTTTACTCCCTCAATACCTGCAAGAGGGTGGAACAACTGAAGGCTTCGACCAATGAAATCTCCCCGAAAGTTTAGATTATAGATTGATGCACAGGTAATAGCATAAAGCCTGTCTATCAAACGAAGCAAATACAAAATTGTCCCTACGAGATTTACTTTAATCTTTTCCATTACTGGGATTCAACAACTGATAAGTTCTGACAACATAATCTCCGCAGATTGACCAGTGTTTGTGAGACAATATGGAACTGTGTAAAGCTGAGGGAAAACCAGACTCGTCGTGGGAGAATATTTAGGAGATAATGAAAAATAATATTTCCTTTCATTGTACTATGTAAATACAAGCTGGTGTCAAGCTAGTGGGCAGTATTGCCAATCCCTGATATACAATAGTTCCGAAAGTAAACTGATCAGTTTTCGATCATGTCAGGGGTCGGCCTTATCAACATCAGTTCTGGAACAATGTTTATATTATTATTTATATCA
>JARLTB010000044.1:250000-300000 GCA_030141615.1 Unio pictorum | reverse complement strand
ATCTCTTGTATTGTGCAGAATACCCCCTTTTCCCCGCCTTTAAATATACTTTCCAGGTAGCCCGGCTCCTACAGATTGTATTAAATCCGGATGCGTTATCATGCCATCTTTATATAGCAACAAATCCGTGTTGGAACTGCGTTCTGAAACAAGGGAAATAGTTCCTTAAGTCTGCATCACTAAGAAACCAACTCAACAAAAGAAACCAAATGAAGATAAGTAATCAAACTGTTATTCCTTCATTCTAGCTTTTGAATGTCCCGTCGAGCAATAGGAAACATTCACAAAATATTTTGACTGTACTCCTGCTGATGGTACTCTAATAAATTACCCCGAATACACTGAGAGGATTTTTGTTGATAACCGATGTCCATATTTTGTGAAACCATTCATTGCCTCTTAAACCTGACCATAGAAAAAGTCACTAATTTGTCTTCTTTAATATATCATAACGACAAGCGTGCATTCCAACAAACCATCTCTCTCTCTCTCTCTCTCTCTCTCTCTCTCTCTCTCTCTCTCTCTCTATATATATATATATATATATATATATATATATATATTCTTATTATTCATTTTTTAATAAATTGACCAAGTTTAGTACACTATTGATTGGATGTAAACAGTCACGTTATAATGATCTGACTTTTAATTTACAAACTCAGAATAAAATCGCCCATTAGAAGTTAAAACAGTTAACACTTTGTAATTGGACAAACCTTCCTGCACTCCAACAATCACATGTAATGCAGAAGAATGCATATGCCCGACTTTACAAGTCAGTCTTCATCGTATCAGGAAATAAGTTCCGAAGGACTTAATGTTACTATATGTGAGTGATTAGGTAAAGTTTACACATCAATAAGTACCCAATAATGATCGTTTAATCCTTATCGTTCCAACTTTCTGTCATCATATCAGCAAACTTGATTACCAAAGCGGGCAATTTTAGGTAGGTCGACGTTTTTCCTATATTAGCTTCTTCACTGCGACAAAATACATAGACCCATCTTCGTTAGCCATGTGGTAGATTATTATGTAGTAACATAAGGATAGTATGTCAGAGAGGGCCATGTGGTTATTGTTATGTAGCATAAGGTAGTAGTGTCAGAGCGGGTCATGTGGTCGATTTTTATGTAGTAACATAAGGGTAGTAGTGTCAGAAAGGGCCATGTGGTTATTTTTATGTAGTAACATAACGGTAGAATGTCAGAGCGGGTGATGTGGTCGATTTTTACTTAGTAACATAAGGGAAGTATGTCAGAGCGGATCATGCCAGTCATCTAAGCAGCTTATGATAATTTTTGTTTTAATTTTAAAAGATAAGGTTGATGTTATTTAAACCGGGTTATTCCTGTTAAGTCGCGCATGCGTATGGTATATTTAGTTATCTTTTAATTGGTGCTTTTTGCACATTTAGATTTTTCACTGAATTAAAATGCAATAATTTTTCTGAAGACTCGCTTGTAAAGCCTGCCATATGTTTTCTTGGGCGAACCGGTCTGGAGTTTGTCAATTTTGATCGGAAATCACATGGGCTGTCGGGGGCTTGTTGTTTTTATTGTTATGGTGTAAGGCTTTGATATTAATACAACTTTACATAAAATGACCTGGAAACAGGCAATCAAAAGTGATCCGTACAATGTATCAAGGTGTAATATATATATATATATATATATATATATATATATATATATATATATATATATATATATATATATATATATATATATATACACACACACACACACGTGGGTATGCGAGACAGTTTCTCAGTAGCTTCCCGTCGATTGGAGATTCTTGCCAAGCTTAAAACTGGCGTTAAGCCAAGAACAACTTCTAAAGTTGAAAATAATCTACAATCTGGCAATTGAAGGTCACTAAATATGACATTCCCATTAAATCGCAGTCTTTACTAATCCGTTGGAGTAGTGTACATTTTTACTTGTAACTAACAGCAAATCGCAATATGTCTTACGTCGGATGTGTTAAATAAAATGCCAGATCCCAATTCTGTGCATTGTTAAATGATTGCCTTATTCTAATAACTGACTACCTTCCAATATCCTGCACAGGGCAATTCATCCCTCAGATGAAATGGACTGGCCTTATTATTCCATGCATCACGTAAAGGAATGCCTTATTATATGCATCAAATAATAGACAGGCCTTTTTCCACGCATCAAGAAAGTGGTTAGTGAAAAAAAACATTAATTTCCAGCCTTCTGTGCATGGGGTGGGGTGGGATGGGGTGCACGCGTGTGTGAGTGTGTGTAGATAGTTATTTCCTACCACTGTGGACACCATATTTCAACTTCCTTTGGTCCATTTTAAATCTTATGAAAGGTATGCTAATATATATATATATATATATATATATATATATATATATATATATATATATATATATATATATATCTGGAGATATGGGTGGGTGGGTGTTGATATGAAAAACTGTTTCTTTCATGCAAAATATTTGGTTCTAATCTGACAGCCCGAGCTCTGATTTTGCTTGAGAAATTTAACCTTGTATCACAACGTCGCTCGTTCTCATTTTGCATCATATAAGTTATGTATTTTCTCTTTTATTAACCATGAATACTCATCACATTAGTCGGTGATATGCATGTATTATCTGCATGCATACACATTCAAATTCTTTTTTTTTGTTGTAGACAAAATGAAAACGTAATTATTGCAGTTTGATCAGTTTTATTGAAAAAATATTTAATATTTCAGATAAATATCTCTAGTCATGAAAAGAATCATGTCGATTGCTTTTTTGAGGGCCTTTTCCAGCAGGCTTTGTGTAAAAACTATATGCCGTATGTACCATTAAAGGTTCCTGCTGCACTGCATTGTTAAATACGTTATACTCCATTTAGAGAATAATACTAAAACCAATAATTCCATTTGTCTAACAACAATTTCTTTGGAAAACAGCAATTTGTCTCTTTTTCATTTACAGTGCGTAGTTGAAAACTCACCAAAAATACATGCACCGCAAGACATATATATATATATATATATATATATATATATATATATATATATATATATATATAACAAGAAAGAGGTACAAGGTATATGACTTGGTGGGTGGGGTAACTCCGCCTTTAAATTATTGCATACGAGAAAAGAACAGCTTATTAAAAGATGAACAGAGAAATCACCACCAAATTGACTTCCTAAATGAATGATGGAGATGCGGGCAGATCTACAAGAATAGGAAAAGAATCATCACCACCCAATTTCATAACTTTAAGAACCAAAGTCCACATGATTTGCAGATTCAAATTACATCCTTCTGTCTTGTACTAGGTTTTTGCCTCTAAAATCTGGTCAACATCACTATCTTGCTAGTGATTATGACAAGTTCTGACTGCCACACACTCCGTCAACCTCGGGTAGAATTATTGATACTCGCTACATTTTTGAGCCAAACATTGAACACCATATTCTTTAATAGAAGAAGTATATTGCTAAATGTTTTATAATATCCGATTTGTTTCTAACATATCTACATGTCTATAATTCCTTAAGACGTTATGAAACCTTGATTGCCTCGATTTTCGATAGTCAGAGTCGCAGAGAGTTTATCGCCTTGTCAAACAATGGGTGTCAACATTTTTAACATTATTTCAGATGATAAGGAGATGACTTTATATTGACCTGGTTCACGAACAACAAGTTGAAGTTAACCTTAACATTGGAGTTTATCAAAGAAATGAACCGAGCGGAATTTGTAAACAAGGAGGAAAAAGATAAGAGTATCTACTAAAAGTAAAATAGTCGGAAGTTTCAGTTTTCACTTCCGTTCCCCGCTATGAAGTAGGTAATATCTCCTATGCATAGACCACGTGAAATGATACGGCAACTATTAAAATAATGAGGAAGGAAATTTTGCAGCATTATGAAAGTTTTAAGGAAGATTTGAAAATACAGTCAATCTCATGTCTCCGAGTAATTTCAAATATATGAAACTCTCTCTCTCTCTCTCTCTCTCTCTCTCTCTCTCTCTCTCTCTATATATATATATATATATATATATATATATATATATATATATATATATATATGTATATATATATATGTATATATATATATATATATATATATATATATATATATATATATATATATATATATATATATATATATATATATATATCCTGATGTCCCACCCAGTCACATTATCCTCACACCAGGCCGACCAGTCCTAACACTAACCTCTTAATGCTGAGCGCTAAGCGAGGCAGCTGTTAGTACCATGTATGTATGTATGTATGTATATGTATATATATATATATATATATATATATATATATATATATATATATATATATATATATATATATATATATATCAGGAAACGAAAGGAGACAATGGATAAAGTTAGACTTTTATCTCCACAAGTTAATAAATTATCTTGTAACATACTAGGAGATGTAAATAGTAAGATATCAAAATCATACTCATTTATATATTTCAAATGTTCCGTATATACGATGGAAAAAAAAATAAAAGTATAAAAGTATAATTATCAGTTATTTAGCAGTTGAGAGGCGTGTTACATTCGGGTTAAAAGCACACACAAACACAAAGTAATGGTCCATCAGTATTATGAAAAATAAATCTAAAATCGTCACATAACTAGAAACACCAGTGTTACTTACAACACCAAGTCCAAGTAAAAACTGCCTGCTCTACCACTCTGCTTTTGTTTTAGTAAAGGTTAGAGATAAGAGATTTAATTAAATAAAGATTTGTGCCTTATCCAGTCTCAGCTAGCCATGGAAAGATAAACAACAGCATTGAACCTGTTGACGGTCTCTGGTATCAAATGTCCAGAATGCTGGAATTAATGTTCTAGTGCCACAAATCCAATTAGAATCTGCTAGAATCTGATATAAGCACTAAGTATGAGTCATACTTATAACGCACCCCTTCTTAAGAGAAAACCTTATGTTTTCGATATGATAAATGTTTTAAGAAAAAGTAACTTGCTGATTTGGTATATCAGTAAAATGATAAAACATGCATCAGGTTTACATTACTACTAAAATGCATAAATGATAGAGTCAATAATATTAAAGTCTGTAATAAAGTCTTGCATTCCCTCAGTGACCATCCAGAATATGGGAAAACCAACAAATTGGTTACCGTCTATATCCGCATAAATTCCGTACGATTCCAAAATCAGAACACACCGAAGTTCGAAAAATCCAAGAATCCTGAGATATTTCACGTTTCTCGGCGCCCTTGAAGTGTACTAAGCACACCAGTATCTTTTGTCGTTTGATTCTTACATACTTCAGTCACATGTGCAATAGTACATCTGCATTCCGATGTTGATTGCCGCTCCTATGCTGTATAAGGAAGTTGTAAGGCTGGAGTGCCAAATACCATCTAAGTAGACGCTGATTATTGCTTTGTATTTGATTTAATCATGTCAAAGGATTGTGATCAGTCACGATTTCAAAGGTTGTGCTGACACGTAATACCTTAGCGAATCAATGGCCCACACGATCGCAAGACATTCCTTCTCGGTAGCTGCATATTTCCGCTCTTGAGTAAAACGTTTCCGACGTAGATAGGCCACCGCATGTTCTTCTACATCAATTGTCTGGCTTAGCACAACACCAATTGTTGTGTCACTAGCATCCCTCTGCACGATGGATTCCTTGCTGAAAGTCGGTGCAATAAGGACTGTGGTGTTAGGAAGAGCATCTTTCAACATTTTGAATAATCGGCCGGCGTCTTCAGCCCATAAGAGTATATTGGTCTTCCTTTCTGCGTCATGAAAGTGAATGGTACATTTACGTCGGCAAATTCGTAATGAATTGTCTGCAGTATCCAACCATTCCAAGACAGGAGAGTATCTCTTTTACCGTTGTTGGGTATGGAAACCTTAATTATTCCTCCTGCAATGATATGCCCGAGGCATTCGATCTCAGTTGCTCCAGACTCGCACGTTTACAGCTTTATTGTACGGCCATATTCCCGTATACGTTGCAGCAAGGCACGCAGATTTTATATATGTCCTGACCAAGTGTTGATTGACACAATGATGTCAAAATATGCTGCGACAATATGTAGACCGGACACTAGCAGGTCAACGATTCGGGTAGGTGCTTTTTTCATACCATAAGACATAACGTTAAATTCTTAGAGCCCGAACGGAGTCACAAATGCAGACATTTGCCTCGATTCTTCATCTAGAGGAACATTCCAGTAACACTTAGTCAGATCTATCTGAATCAAGTAACTTCAATAACCAATCTTCTCAAACAATTCGTCCATTCGTAGGACTGGATACGCGTCGAATAAGGTGATATTATTAAGCTTGTTGTAATCAACACATAGCTGGAGAGTTCCATCGTTTTGTCAACTAATACACAAGGCGAACTCCATGGGCTGACAGAAGGCCGAAAAATGCCTTGCTCTAGCATCGCACCCAATATTGGTTCATCTCTACCTGTTGCGCTAAAGTTATTATATATCGCCGTTGTTTAATTGGTGTCTCCGAAATACTGTGATTTAAGATGTTCGTTCGACTAGTACTTATTAGAACATCCTGCAATAAGATCCCTGACATTGTTCCTTCATCTTGGACGAACCTGATGGCAAGAGAATTAAGGACTTCATTCCTTGGACTAAATGCATACAGTGCCTTGATTTACGTTGGTGATCCAACATATTATCTTTGACAAAAGCCCAATGTAAGCCAACCTCAGGCATTTTCACAACATGCTCCACATTTGACTTTCTTTCATCCTTCTCTCCCGTAAACAAGCCTTGTAAAATCTGCATTGGCCCCCTAACTGGGCATCCATACAACATCTCAAAGGTGTCCTCATGTGGGACTTCGCGGTATGAAAACAACACAAATGGCAACATCTCATCTCATTCATTCTTGTTGTCTATAGCAAACTTGCGCAACATTGACTTCAGCGTCTCGTTAAAACGTTCTACCTTACCATTCTCTTGTTGGTAATAAGGTGTTGTCGTAATTCCACGGATACCCACTAGTTCATACAAATGTTTCAATAAGGTGCTAGTGAAGTTTGTCCCTTGGTCTGTTAATATGACCCTTGGAAAACCAATTAAACAGCTCAATAAATGTTCTATCTACACTCGTTGTCTCTATATCATTCAAAGTTAAAGCTTTGGGATACCTCATTGTTTCATCAGTCACCGTCAGAATGTATTTGTGTCCAGACTTAAACCTAGATAAATGCCTTTCAATATCCATTGCAATTTTTGAGAACGGCTCGATTATCAACGCTGAGCAAATTGTGTTTTCTGACTTGCAGTCCGTTTTGCTGTTATCTGATATTCATGACACAATGCATAACATCTCTTTACATAGGACACCATTCCAGACCTAAAAGACGACTGGTGAATCCTCTCTTTTATTTTCTCCAAACCCAGGCGACATGCACGGAGTCGATCATGTGCAAGCTGAATTACCAGTCTTCGTAATCCTGCTGCTACTACTATTTGTTGCATCACCAGATTGCCACTTTCGTCGCAGAATATCATTCTCCCAAAAGACTGCCATTGACTCTTCATCGGCCTCTTCTCGAATAGTATAGCAGTTCTCTCTAATACGTTGCATTGAAATAACCCTAATCTGTAGTTTCGACAACATGTCCGCATTCGTTGCTGAATGTTTGTCAACTTCAGTGCCATCCCGCCGATCAAGTTTTGCTTTTTCGATGCTGTTGTTAACAACCTCGTAACAACAAATGATCATTTCTTGCTAAGTATATCCATCCTCAAAAGGGCTTCAGCGGCTATATTTGAAACCCGATCCACTTGATATGGTCCCTTATAATACGTAGTGTCGATATCTAACACAGCCAATTGTCCGGTAAATGGCTGACACACTGCCGTGTATAACGTACCATTGTGCCCCTCCAGCTTGCAAATCTCGTCAACAAGATCTTCTCTTATCAAGGTCATATCTGATCCAATGTCCTTCACAAACATGATCTCGCGCTCATTTACACATCCTAATTCTAAAATAAGCCTTTCACCAAGTTTTGGCATTACAAAACAAGTTGCTGGGTTACCACATTTTATGTCATCTATTGGATAATTCCTTGCGATAGGTCCCCATTACTTGCACCGATAACACTGCGTATTCGTATGTTTGAACTGGTCAATGTTGGATGTTAGTTTCACTTGCGGTTGTAATTTCTGAATATTTGTCTTGCTACTATTTACATTTATAGTTTTACGAAATTTATTCTTCTGCCATTGCTGTTGTACATTGGTGGGAATGTAATCTTCCGTAGCCTCTACAACTGGACTAGAGCCCTTGTTCCTCCTAATCCACTGTGGTTGATATTGTGGCAAGGCTTCCAAGAAACATTCTTCACGAAAAAATAAATAACAGTCACGATCCTCCAAGAAACGCCTTATGTGCTGATTAATCCTGGCCATCACACCACGATGCGTCTCGATGTTTTCCTTGTTCATGCTAAACAACTCAGTGAAATTTGAACCCGTCTCTTTCCAAAGCAAACGATCAGTCCTTTACGGAGTTTGATGTAATCGCCACAAGCTTGAGTTGCAACATATCTAGCCTCACCCGTCAAAAGAGTTCTTAGCTGTAATACTTTCAACTAGTCAGACAACTTAACATGTTTTGCAATTGATTCAACTCTGCCAGGAAAATCACAATATCTTATCCTTGTTCATAGTTTTATGCCCGAAAAACGTTACTTTAAATGGCATTGAAGACGTGTTTTCTGTCGCGTTTTCTTGACGTTTCACTCTTTTTAACTAAATTTCTAAACGCTGCATTTCTAATCTTAATTTCTCTATTTCCGTTTCAAATTTCAACTCCTTTTGTCTTGACTCCAATTTTCTTTCAGTTTTCTTTGCACTAAGTTTTCGCTTTCTTTCCTTGGGTGGGTGCATGTGCTCAAGGTTAAGTTCATCTTCGTACTCCAGAATTTCATTATCTGTATCATCATCAAATTCTGTGCTGCCGCTCTTATTCACGGTCGTCCTGAAGCAACCGTTGCTCCTTCAACTTCGACATCATCAACAACCGACATAATGACAAACTACATTACGTATTGTAAGTTCTATCACTGTATTCACAGTCACTGGACTAGCTTTTATTATCTACGCGTTTCTGGACTTCGACGTATACACTCGTTTCAGTCCTGCACGCTTTGTGCTTACCAATCAACAGCTTTACGTTCTAAACACAGTACAACCAGTCACTCCTAATATCACACACATATTCGCTAAATTCACAGCCTTCAGAATTGTCAAACACAGCTCCAACGTATTGAACAATTCTGAATAATTCACACATAATTTTAGGAATCTGTACCGCCGTCATTAAAATTTTACATTCGTTATCAAAGGACACACAGACACCAAGTAAAGGTCCTACAATTTTATGTAAACTTAATCCAAAAGCTTTACATAGACTATAAATTCCAGTGTTACTTACATAATGAAGCCCAAGTATAAAAAAAAAACAGCTTGCTCTACCATTCTGCTCTTGTTTTTAGTAAGGGTTAGAAATAAGAGATTTAATTAAATTAAGATTTGTGCCTTATCCAGGATCATTTAGCCATGGGAAGATAAACAACAGCACTGAACATGTTGACAGTCTCTGGTATCAAATGTCCAGAATGCTGGGATTAATGTTCTAGTGCCACAAATCCAGTTAGAATCTGCTAGAATCTGATACAGGCACTAAGTGTGAAATTGCGCAAGTTTGTTTTCGGTCGCTTTGTTATAAGTGTGAAATCAAACTTATAACAAAGCGACTAAAAATAAACTTGCTCGATTACATAAACGATGACGCTAATGGAGACGAATTAAGTAAAGTTCACATAGGGTTGAGTGAGAACCTTTTGAAAGATAAGTCTGTAGAGCGTGACAAATATAAGAATGAACAAAGCAAACGCACATCAGAACATAATGACATTTAGCATGCACTACAGTTACAAAACCATGGGAAATTAAGAAACTTAAGTACATTCCAAAATATCATAAGTACAAAACAAATTTGAATACATGAAAACGTGATAGAATGCGACTTAAGTATAGACAATGCTATATCAAGTTAATGAAATACATTATGGAAGAAATGGCAAAAAAAGTTTACTAAAATATGTGACTATTTATCCACTGGATTTAAAAAGACACTCGTAGAGAAATCTATAGAAAGTAAATAATACACTATGCATTGTTCAATGTAGAACCAAATGAGCGGTAATGACAAATAACATAAACGTTGACGCAGTCATGTTGGCATATAAACTTCAAACGACTTGTTCAAAGAAGGCAATATGAACGTGCCATATACATAATTGATTATGCACTCTAGAAAGAACCACGAAGTAGCATATAGAATGCTATCAGTTAGATAGAGGGTAAAATGACTTCAGTTTCAAGTCGTATGGATGTAACACCAACTGTATTAAATGTTGCAGGAAACGTTAACAGCTTAGTTGTACCTTTATCGCAATATTCTTAGGTTTTGTTGCAGAAGTGTCGAAGGAAAACGGATTCGCAACAAAAATTTAAACCATGCCAAAAGATAAACACTGTTTTCAGTACGATAAAGGATAATGAGGACATGATAAGCAACGGTACTAGTGATAATGAAACCAGATATGAGTATATTAGATTGCCATTGGGTACAAGAGATTAAAGGAAATATAATCTGTTATCAGGGAAAACAATAAACAATGCACATAAAAAATACATTGAACAATTAAATCAGACGAGATGAAGATATACAAAGAGAAAAACGTACGGTAAGGGTTCAGCAGAAGCTCCATTCTGCATAGGCACACAAAACTATATCAAACGTACATTTTCCGATTATAAATTAGACAGAAGAACAAAACAATTTAATGGCGGGACCCGGTGCTTTCAGAAGATACCTTAGGATAATAAATAAGCTTCCATTTCGTTCTTCCCATTTCGCTATTCAATAAAGAAAACGGATACGTGTCCTTAGTCCTTCTTTAGTTTAAATAACGTGTAATTTTTTTCCTATTGACACCAAGCAGGGAAAAAGGAAATAATTTATTATTCCTTATTGGGTCATTATGTATATTTGCATGCATTTAAGGATTTATTGTTTGTACGTTTGAAACTTCTCTGGGAGCAAATGCTACACGAGCCTACTAATTTATTCTGTAATATCACACCACTAATGCTACAGATTCAATTTAAATGTAATGTCTGAAATAAGATTAACTAGAACCCAGTGAGTTAAAAACCATTGATATCACTTAACTCGACATTCCTGGAAAGAACTATAATTGGAACTTCTCGAATTTATACTTTGCTGAATTAATATTAAAATATAAACCTATTAAACTCGATACAAAACAAATTTATTCATACTAATCATATACATACATTAAAATTAAAATAATTACAACTTAAAATAAATTTGATTTGTATAAGGCCATTCCTAACAAGAATACAACGTACAACACAATATAGCAATATACATAGCATTCACTGGTTATGAGATTACATTTGCAAACATATTGTGCTGAGTGCGGGCCATATAAACAACTTATTATTTGAGGGATTTTACCATACATACATACATACATACATACATACATACATACATACATACATACATACATCATCAGTTCGGTGGAATGATAGCAATGACAACAGATCGGCATAACTGTACAGTATCCAACGGTAAATTTACGTATTGTTTTAGACAGATTCTGAACCTGTTATTAAGCTGAATTATATTATATCACATTGAAGATATAAAATATTTTTAGGACACAATCAAGCAAGTTTTAATCATGACTCATTACAAGCAAAACTATAACAAAGGTCAGAAGGTCATTTCATTAGTAATTATTGGTCCTTTTATTTATAACTGATTATGCGATCTTATCAAACGAATTTTTAAAAAGACACTTTTAAATTCAGTATATTATTCTGTAAGCTATTGGCTTGTATCCCGTGTTGAATTTAACATAAATATAAAAATCCTAATGAAATGTAGTTTCTGCTTTGAAATTCGAAATCATTTGACTCTCGTGATAGTACGCCTACTGTTACGTGCTTAGGCTCGAATAAACAGTAACATAGAATGAGTAAAAATAACAAGCTTGTAAAAACTTAATAAACAATTTATTGAGCACAAATATTTTCCAGAAAAGAAAAAATAAACTTACGGTTTAAAGAATCAATTCCAAAATTAATTTAAAAATAATTCAAAATATAATCCACTAGTGAAATTGCAAAAGTCCTGGTAATAAAATGTCCAAATAATTCCCAGTTCGAATCTTAGTGAAGCATCCAAGATGGAAGACGATGTCACGTGATGAACTCAGTTCTGGTCTTATGAAATTCAATGAGCACAATATTTTTCCAGATGAATAACAAAATGAATCCTCTTGATCCAAACAAATTGAAATAATTTCCAGTACAAGGTAAATTAAATTACTCAAAACAACACACAACTTAGTATTCTAACAGCCCAAGTTCTACTAAATAGTTCGCTCCAAAATATAATTTATATACCTGTTTTTACGTAAACAAGGAAGGGGTCACATGATCTTCTAAAATCTTTAGAACAAATTTACGTTCAAAAAATCTCGTGACACCTTATGACCCAACTAAAAATAGAAAGATGTTTACAACAAAGCTCCATAATGTCCTTCTAATCAACCAATCATTTTAAAAGCTTGTTTACAACTCTGAAGCTAGGTCAGAAATGAGGTCAACATCTGGTGTTTATTTGTAAAGTACAGGTCATCTCCCAAGGAATGAATCTTAAACTTAAAATGTCAAATTTGAATCTGACAAACAATTAAAATAAAAATAAATGACTTAAATCAAATATACGTAACACTAGAAGGATTCAATGTTTACAATCACACGAAGAGAGCATTTATTTTAACCTGACGGGTTTTCAATGCACACTGAGTTTTATATATACATTTGTTATTTTCGATAGACGTGTTTTTTTTGCCCGTGACGACTTTTTAACGGTCATGATAGTGATCTTGAAAATTTTTGAAGTATTCAATATTCTAGTCAGTATGACCGTCATGCGTCAATGTTGGTAGCATGTGCTTTCTCTCTGGATGTTATTATACTAACAGGTTTGATGTATGATAGTGGATTGTTTTTCAGAAACACATAGGTATATTCAATTATGTCAATGTTCTCGTTTTTAGTTAATATGTATGTATGTGGTGTGGATAATCTCTCCAATCATTTCGTCGTGAAAGAGCCGGATTGGGTTGGTACATTTCTGAGGATAACCAAGCTTCACGAGTACTATCCACAATGTCTCTCTGTTGATTGCATCGAACGCCTTTGTCAGGTCGACGAAGACGGCATACAGATTCATGTTCTGCTCGATGCAAATCTCTTAGAAAACCAAATTGAGAATCAGAGAGGTCATCGTCTGACCCAGTCGCAATAAGCCTATTGAGAATGATACGAGCAAGTATTTTGCAACCTATGGGGAGCAAGGATATGCCTCTATATTTACTGCAGTCCGCACGTGTGCCATTATTCTTATAGTGGGTAACACAATTAATGCGTTTCAGAAGTCGTCTGGAATCTCCTCTTCTGCCCCGATGCTGATTAGCACATCGTGAAATGCCTCTATGGTCAGTTCACGGAGAGCTCTGTACACCTCTGCTGGGATACCAATCTATCCAGGTGCCCTGCTATAATTCATGTGTTTAATAGCCGTCTGCAACTCCTCTATAGTTGGCGGAACATCCAGTTGGTTGTCAAGAACATATTGGCTGTCCAGTGAGGGCAGATTTAGGAGCTGACTAAAGTATTCTTTCCATCTGTTCTTAATGCTAGCCTTGTCCTTCGTTAGTGTACTGCCATCTGCAGCAAGGAAATGGCAGAGCCAGATTTTGAAGTTTGACAATTTTGATAGCTGTGCCACAAGCCGATGACGCCTTGGGTGAATTGGGGAAATGTGCAGCTTCAGGGTATTCGAACAGGCTTCGCTCTAAATACCAAGACTCTAGAAAGACTCGTCACTGAAACACTCTTCGCAGATGACTGTGCCCTCATGGCCCATGAAGAAACTTACATACAGGCAATCGGGGACCGATTATCTGAAGCCTCCAAACTATTTGGACTCCAAATCAGTCTAGGAAAGACAGAAGTCCTCTTCATGCCCTCCACAAACACTACCCCTCATCAACACTGCAACAACACGGGCGCCATGCAACTTTATAGTCTGGACAGTTTCAGATACCTAGGCAGCACAATTTCCAGTGATGGCTCCTTGACAAAGAGATCACTGTGAGGATCCAAAATACCAATAAAGCACTCCGAACAAAGGTCTTTCAGCGTAATGACATACGCCTGTCAACAAAGATGAAGGTCTACAATGCAGTTGTTGTCACATCTGGCTTGTATGACGGTGAAACGTGGACTGCGTACCGAAGGCATATCAGTCAGTTGGAACAATTCCAATAGCACTCCCTAAGATCAATCATGCGGATTAAGAGGACCTTGAAAAAGCCAACACAACAAGCAAATAATCTATACTAATCCAGGCGCAGCTTCGTTGGAGTCGTCATGTCATCCGCAGGAATCAAAGCAGAATGCCAAAGCAGCTGTTCTAGCCGAGCTGGCCCAGGACAATCGAAAGCTAGGCCTCCCTCGCAAGAGGTACAAAGACAATCTCAAGACGCACATGAAAATAAAGACTTTCAACCCTCGAGCGCGCTGCCTCATACAGAAGTCAGTGGCAGGCTCTGACCAGAAAAGCCAGTTCCACTTTCGATGTTGAGAACCGCCAGTGTCTTGTTGCAGCTGGTGAGAGACGTCACAGAGCTGTGTCACAGCCACCAATAATAACCGGTGTCCCATGCCTCACCTTCAACTGCCTGTGTGCATCTGAATTGGGATTCCGGACCTCATGCGCGTGCACCATCGATGATCTAGCCCAACTTGTCGTCCTGGGCTTGAGAGCTTGAGAGACAGAGAGCTTGAGAGAGCTTGAGAGAGCTTGAGAGAGAGAGAGAGAGAGAGAGAGAGAGAGAGAGAGAGAGAGAGAGAGAGAGAGAGAGAGAGATCATAAATATATTTATATTCTAATATGCTATCTTGGACTATATGGGGGAAGAATATAATATTTATTGCACAGCACATATCAATAGTTATTGCTCATGTTGTCACGTCAATGCAAGCATAATGTAGTAAACCCATATTAAATAGTCATTCTTGTCAAGCATCTATCATTTACTATAGTCTATATCCTGTCCAAATTGTGTATGTAATATATCGAATAATTGTTCACATGCATTTGCTCGTTTCACCTCGATTTAATATATAGAGAGGCTTTGTTGTGGAACCAAATTGTTAATTTTATCTAACTAAATGAAAATAATTATATCGTCCTTAAGGGTCTGAAGCGTAAATGGACATAGAAAGGGACGGTGATGTGTTCAAACGGTCAAAGGTGTGAGTGTATATGTGTTGTATTGTTGCGAAGCCGCGAACAATATTTAATTAATTGAATAATTAATGAACAAGAGCTATAATTATTGTACACAACTAATTTTCCGTAAGTTTATCTAGCATACTGTCTCGGAGAAAAAGAAGCTATCATGCGTGATGTCAGATAATTATTCCTGTATATTTTGGAGTAAATATATTATTCTCATTTTTTTTAAAATTGCAGTGTGCTATTTCCAAAGATTCACAATGTACTAAGAGTACGCTTTGTTTGTATACTTGAATTCTGGAGCCGACTGAGCTCAACAGTTTTCTGGCCAACAAATACAGTACACATAAATTTCCAATCTTACCCGGACACAACATGACACAATTCAACAAATCAATGCCGATATAGCAAACAATGTAACCAATTCATTTTGCATGGTATAAAATGTCAACATTGTAAGTACAGAAAATAAATAACCATAATTATTTATGTATTGCATGGCTTGAGAATGTTATGAACGCGATTTATGTGAACTTAAAATATATGATAATAATTTGTCACCGTTAGTTGAATCAAATCATCAAGGCGCAGGTTATTGCTCTCAGTGCAGAAGACCACTGTTGTCGGATCAAAGGAAACGATGCACACACTTATAGGAGTATTTTGCAACCATATTATTACTAAAAGGTGCAAATTACTTACTTATTAGTACCTATTATCTACAATTATACGAAACTCGTGTCAGTCAAAATTGGCGTACATCGTGATACTAGGACTATATGTGAATGATCTCTTCATTGATATATCTTACGTTTGCATATATTACTTACATTAGTAAGATAAGAACATAATAATCTTTACAACAACCTAGTAAAAACGTTTAACCTAATGAACATATAACTCGAAAATATGGTACACAAGTAAAGATCGGTTGCAAGGATCGACTAATAGTAATGTCAATCCTTCCAAATTAAAGATAATTATAATTGCAATACTTTATTAATGACTCATTCATATTTATTTTATATGTATCATATTTATCAAAACAAAACTGGCAAAAGCAAAATATTGGAAATAATAATAATAATAATAATAATACTACTACTACTACTACTACTACTACTACTACTAATAATAATAATAATAATAATTTGGACTTTGTAAAACGCATAATCTATTGAAGCTCTAAGTGCTTTCCAATATCTATAAAGATAGGAGTATAATAAAACCCACCATGAAATTAGAAAAAATAAAACTGTTTATGGTAGGAAACATTATTAGGTCTTTTCGAAAGAGGTGTTTTAAGAGCACTCTTGAAAGCGACCACTGTGTCTTTGTCTAATTTCATTAGTCAGTGTAACTCTCTCCACAATCATTACACTCTTCTTCACAGCTATTGCTCATGGATGACAAAATGTACATAGTTCTCGTGATTTGTACCGCCATAAATTAACACTCATTAGCGTGTCTTTTATATGAATCCATGAGTCGTTCGTTATATTTTTTCTATCCACACTTATATTTTTTTATGTTTTAGTTTCTGTCTGGCTTTACCACGTGTTAAAGGGATAACATATTTAATTCTTGTTTAATTCTTGATGTAACAAATATATATGTTTTCATATTGATTTATTTATTGCCAAGTATTTTGAACTCCTTTTCCTGTGTGCGATATTTGACGTTTTACCTTTATAGATTTCAACACAATACCATTTACTCCTTGTGCTATATTAAATTCTGATAACAGACATATGTCGAGGTTTTATTCTATCTGACCACGTTGCTACATGTGATACCTGTCATCGTTTATTGGTAGGGCGGGGATGTCCTCAGAAGGTTGTGAACCTATAATTATACTAGACACTATCCGGAGATATTAGTTTCACATGACCTGTAATTTAATATAATGCCAACTCATGTCATATTCCGTTGAGTCGAGCCAATACCTATCGTCGGAGAGAGAGAGAGAGAGAGAGAGAGAGAGAGAGAGAGAGAGAGAGAGAGAGAGAGAGAGAGAGAGAGAGAGAGAGAGAGAGAGAGAGAGAGAGAGAGAGAGAGAGAGTCAACCAAACCACGGAACTTCTGCACTATATCGAGTTCAGTTTATATCACACTGCAAGTTAAGTGGCACATCAAGGATGCTGACATTTTGGTGTTCGTTTCGCTCCAATCAATCACGTTTAGTGGTCATTCAGTGCCGCAATTGTACCATTGTATTATCTTCATTTAAAAGATGCAAGATTTTAAATAGCACGATACAAGATTTATACTGCAAATGTCACTTTTAAAAAAATAATAATAATATCACTAAATATTATATAATATTATAATTAGCTAGTACATCATAAATCTGAGATGTCTTATTCTAATCGTTTTCATATCCCAAAGATTACGTTGGCTGATAATATATTGCTCACTTGAATTATCGTGATATATACCCGCCATACAATCCATGGATATAGCCTGTCCAAAGCAGAAGATATACAAAACAAATATTTCAACAGACTATTTTTGATACATTAGACTCGGACAGAATTGCAAAAAAAATTTATGACATTTTATTGCCATAATATTTGAGAACTTCAGTAAAATATTTATTCATCCTTGGATTTGTCACCGTTATTCGAAAAGCTGGAAGCCGATAACAAATACTTATGTAATCAAAGTTGCCAATTCGAAGAGCTGAAACCTATATGCACACAAATGTCTATCGAGAACGAAATTAATGTACGTACATATACCATTACAAAGAAGGCTTTGTATTCAGCGTAAGCATTCAAAGATAACATATCCGGTAAACAATAGAAGAAATGTCTATTTTTCTTGAGCAAATATGCATTCTTTGTACCTTAAGTTTTTCTAAATCCTGAAAATGATCAGTTTCTTCTATTAACATAAGAACTTTCTCTGTGTCGTGTAATAAATAAATAAAATGTCCCATATCACTGTAAATAAACTTAACAAAAGGTAAATGGAAAAGATCAAAGAGAAAAAAACTCTACTTGTGTTTGTCTAATGTCAGCTCATGACATTTATACCAGCCCAGCCCGTTGTCCAATCCCAACATCGTTTAAATATTGAAGAACAAAATGACATTATATATATATATATATATATATATATATATATATATATATATATATATATATATATATAGATATATATATATATATATATATATATATATATATATATATATATATATATATATATATATATATATATATATATATATATATATATATATAATGTTATTCTGTTGTGGGTTATGCTGTTGCAAATTGGAGACTCTGCTAAATAACAGTTTTGCATAGCTTAGATTATGTTTTTATAATACATCTTAATAAACTTTCATGTCGTTGTATTAATCAATGTAATACCGCTTACTCAACTTTTAATTTTTGTAATTGAGAAACTATTTTGTTAAATTAACTGCATGACGAAATCCATAAATAATGGATCTGCTTAAAAATTTAGGATATTAAAATCCTTGCTACGTTTTATATCAAGTTAGATTTTGGATCTTACATTTTCTGAATGATTTTAATTATAAATATACACAATAATTATGTTGACAAACAAAATACATTACATATAATACGAAACTAAACAATGTAGTAAAATAATATGAATTTAAAATATTTTGGCAAATGCCAAAACACTGGTAAGAAACGAATGGCTATTTACTCTCGTGTCTTTATTTTATAACGTTCAATGATTTAAATATATTAAAATATTATTGATTATGAACATATGTACAATTTGTTTGAGGAAAGCAGCACATTTTTATTTTTATTTTTAAGTTGCCCCACACTACGACAATGATGTTTTGCAAATGTCAAGAAGACATATGCCATGCCAATAATTTATCATGTAACTATTTCAGTTTAATTATTAATTCAATATTATATTTTAAACTGAGACAAGACTAAGAAGAAGTAATTAATAACAAGATTTTAGCACCTTTAAAAAAATTGTAATATATCAGAGATATTAAATAATTAATTTCTTTGAACAATTAAATCCTAATTGTATCAGAGTTTCAAATGGACGTTTAATACAACTAATATCCTCCGTATCATAAATGTTAGAAGAATTCTATTTTCATCTATATATATATATATATATATATATATATATATATATATATATATATATATATATATATATATATATATATATATATTTATAAATACACGTTTTCAATTTATATTTCAGTATAAATTTCCAGGGCATTTTGAATGCGTCTCATTTTACAAATTTCCGTTTTATTATTCTCACTTGGAGGTTCACTGCCAATGATTTGTTACTTTTTAAAATAAGTCACTGATGAATTTCCATCTTAAAATTATAAAAAGGGAATATATATATATATATATATATATATATATATATATATATATATATATATATATATATATATATATATATATATATATATATATATATATATATATATATATTATGTCTGCTGCAATCATTTAAAAAAGGAAGTAAAACTGTCAAAGCTGCAGGACACTTAATACATTATACATAAGACAGAGATACTTATGTCCGGATTATTATTATGAACTATATTTAAACAAAAAACATTTTTGCTTGCAGCACTTTTTGGGCTCCATTACTGATGCTGCTGCTGATACTACTACTACTACTACTACTACTACTACTACTACTAATAATAATAATAATAATAATAATAATAATAATAATAATAAGAAGAAGAAGAAGAAGAAGAAGAAGAAGAAGAAGAAGAAGAAGAAGAAGAAGAAGAAGAATTACGATCATTCCCACGCACCATAATCTTTTATAATTTTTATGCTTTGGATATTTCTTTACCATTAGTATTATTCGCATCATTTATTATTATTATTATTATTATTATTATTATTATTATTATTATTATTATTAGTAGTAGTAGTAGTAGTAGTAGTAGTAGTAGTAGTAGTAGTAGTAGTAGTAGTAGTAGTATTGTTTTTTTTTATTATTAATATTATTAATATTATTATTATTATTAATATTATTATTATTAGTAGTAGTAGTAGTATTGTTGTTTTTATTATTATTATTATTATTATTATTATTATTATTATTATTATTATTAGTAGTAGTATTGGTTTTTATTATTATTATTATTATTATTATTATTATTAGTAGTAGTAGTAGTAGTAGTAGTAGTAGTAGTAGTAGTAGTAGTAGTAGTAGTAGTATTGCTGCTACTGTTACTGATGTTATTACTTTCGCTGCTGTTCTTAAAAATATTTATTCGAATGTAATTATTCTCCTGCTGCGACTGGAAAACGTATAGTACCATTTATGTTGAAAGTTTTCTTGGCATAAAATCAATTTTTTTGAAAACTGAATATAACATGATATTAATAGTTAGTTTGATGCTCAAGATTATGAGTCCAACATAAAACTACTATTCAAAGGACACTTACCGGTGTGTTGCATGTCTTTGTAAGCAAAACGCACGTAAATATACTAAACATCAAGGCCGCGTGTCTTTAATCCATATACTGTAAATATAGGAAACTACATGATAATAAAAAGTCTTGGACATTAATAAAAAAAAAAACTTACATAATTCCTCTCTTCATTGAAATATGTTCTTAGTGGACATAACACCATGACACAGGTGAACAAAGTGCGCATGTGCTAAAGCAGGGTTTGGTATAATGTTAGCGTGACTATTGATTTTTGTTATCAAAATGTTAGTCACAACCCACACGATGAAGCGACTTTATTGATAGGTATTGTCTATGCGATACCATGATTGTGTCTCAGAGCATAAAAATCGTAGATTATCACATTTTGCTACTTTGTCTATTTCCTTTTATTTTCATGTTGCTGTGCTTGTTGTGTTTTTCATTATTGCCTTTGCATGTTTGCTGATGCTATGACATTACTGTTATTACCACCACGAGCACTCCTCCTCCTCCTCCTCCTCCTACTACTACTACAAATAATAATAATAATAATAATAATAATAATAATAATACTAGCAATTCTACTATTGTTACTACTTATTAGCTCATTTCAACAACAACAACAAAAACTACTACTACTACTACTACTACTACTACTACTACTACTACTACTACTACTACTAGTACTACTACTACTACAATCTAAGGCTGCTAATGTCTAACCCTTTCTAATATCAACAAGAAAAGCATACATGCTACTGTAATAACTACTACTGCATCTGCTGCTACAAAGTACGACTACTACTACCACCTCTATTACTACTATCACATTGCACGATCATTACTATCTAATACAACGCAACTATCACATGATTGCAAAAAAAAACAAAAAAAAAAAAACAACCAGCATGCACTGTTACTTCTGCTACAATTACACAGTAAAGATAACAAATAAGCGAAATTGAAGATAATAAGCCCATTTCAGTTTACAACTATGGGCTCTACCAGTATAGAATGTAACATTATATTAAAATTAAAGACGGATTTTACCAAATTGGTTTGTTTCCCATTATATCGCTTTAGGAAATAATATTAATTACTTGTTTAAATCCACTAGAATGGATCATACACGCTGAATGAAAATGTGAACTAAAAAAAATTCTACTGGTCATAGTTATGTTATGTACAAAAAATCGTGTTTATCATTAACATAAATGTAAAAGGTCTTAACAAGTTCGTCGTTTTTATTACACTGTTGATGCCTGCTTTGCGACTGACTTTTTCGTGTGTTAAAATGAATGAGATCCAGAAGCAAAAATGTCTTTTTTTGCTAATGGCAGTAAGATTATCGAATTTCATTTTCAGATAATCTTCCAAATGCTCTGTTGCAGTCACAACAACGCCGATATAAAATGAATATCAAATAATCCATCACCAGAGAGAGTTTTATATTTTAATTAACTGTCCTATGGCCACATGTTGAGATACAAATAAATTCCTCAGTAATTCTTTCACGAATATCCAAGTCAAATATTTTCTGGCCTATGGAATGACCAGTAACAGAGGACGGTGATTGCTATGCATTGTTTATCTCAAGAGTAGTTTGAAAATTAATTCATACTTGGTTCCAGGAGCTCAAAGAGAAATCAATCAAACGAGATAATAAACGCTACAGCTGAAACGATGTCATCGAAGTCACACTTAGACGAAGTATCGATGTCTTGCACTTTTCAAGTTTGTTGTACATTTCCTATCTTCATTGTTTCAACTGCTGACAAAACTTCCGTTTGTCGGTGGGAGGCCATTTTAGCTCTCCGGGATAAAAAGCAAATGTTTAAGGATATAGTGTTCTCCGTCGTTCATTGACAACATAGTGGCTTTTCTATAGGTCATTATGTATAATTAGTAGTTTTTCTTTCACCAATTAAGCTCAGCATTTAAAAATTCATCTTTATCGATCATACCGTATATTCCACATTCATGCTTATTCTTGACAACTTCTGCCTATTCCAGGTATTATGTCAGAATTACAAGTGCACGATGGGCCTTGAGAACACGATGCTAAGACACTGTTTTTTCACCTCTACAATTCTGGTTTCGATCCTAGAGTCGGTGTTTGTAAAGGTTAGACTCCGTTTATTCCAGATGCATTGTTTCTTACGGGTTCCTCGCATATAATCACCGGAAAAGCCGGAAAAAATAAAATAAAGTGTGCAAAACTAAAACCTGGTCTATGCGTTTTCGATTTTAAATGAGTCTTTTTCAAAAATATTACATATGGACCTAGAAATCGATGGCCATATCGACACTAGTTTTGAATGTCCATTTGTGTAACTGCAAATTATATCTGGATATCTTAATGTGTTAGTATTAATTGTATGCTATTGGGTGACTGATAAGCGAACTGAACAAAATTATTTAAATTATAATGTTCCGGCTGCAAAAGGATGATTTGTTTTCTGCGTGGCGTCTGTTTCATGTCTTCTTAGTTTAACACTACTCAAATTCTAGGTAAATAAAATGTTTCAGTATCAGCATTAAGTTGAAGCCACTTAGTTGAATCATCGAAACTTTCAAACATTTTTTCCTGTAGAAATTGTTATATAATATTTTGTAGCCTCAACTCATTTTGTGTTTTCTGTTTGTCTTGTATGTTATGTATATTTTTCTTTGCCTTTGAAAACGACTCATTTAGAGTTGAAAGCGTTTAGGCTAGTTAGAGATTAGTTTTGCACGGTGTGTGTATTGCATTTATCTTAATGACTCCTTGACACACGCAATCCTGTCTGGACCCATCGCACTTAAAATGACTATTATTAGCTTCTGTCTTGTTATTTATTACAATTTTTTTTATTATAAGTGCTGTACTAACTGCACGTTAGTATTATGCTATAAACACAGAATATTAAAATACGGTACTTTGAAATGGCTTATATGCAGTATTGGAAAATAAAAATAGGGTTATCTACTCAGATACCAAAACCATGTAATATTGGAGAAAAAAGAAACAAATGTTTGTGTAGCGCTCTACAATAATTATAATGTCTGAAAGGGACATTTTTTAAGTGAAGTTGTTTGCATTGGCAACATTCACAAAGGAGAACATCTTAGCAGAAGTCCATGCTACTTTCATGAACTGCAATTTCTTTACGTGTGGTAAATATGGAAAATATGCACAATATAAAGCAGATAGTTCATAAATTATCTGCTTTCATGTGCTAGAAAAATGAACCCGAACTAGTCCAAAATAAGCTAAATTGGGAAAATCAAATTTGCATGATTATGCGATCACAGCTTCTGAAAGGGCTATGCATGAATTATAAAATAAAGAAAATGTAAAAACGTTATTGACACTTTTTTAATTTCCATTCTACGTTTGAAGTCCACGAAGTGAAAATAACCAAGAAAAAAAAGCAATATTTTCAGGTGTACATATCAGGAAATGCCAAGCTGTATACTCTATAAAACTAATTGCATCCATTAATCACGCGTCAAAATAAGGGAATTCAAAGTTAACTAAATAGTATTGAAGATGTACCATGTCTGTTTTAAATAACCAGTATAACGAGTGAGGGAAATGTAGAAAAATTATTTTTCTTTGAGAATCAAACCATATGCGACACTTTAGCGCGGAACCTTATTCTGATTTTTTACGGTAGTTAGGGCTGCGATAGCTTTTTCTAATTTAACGTACAGTTTAATATTTTCAAACAGTATATGATTGCATGACCATGGCTGTGTATTTATCAATGTGTGCAGTTTACCTATTTACTCACAAAATAAAGTCCGAAGGACTTTATGTAAACTTTGTGAGTTATTACGTTAAATGTACACATCAATAAACACCCAACCATGATGTTTTAATCATTATAATTCCACTTTACTTCTTTTCTAATAGCAGATAGCAGATTTAATCAACACAATATTCACTTGTATGTTCATAGAAGGTTTCTTTCATTAGCCTCTTAGCTGCGATAAAATACATAGCCCTATCTTCGCCAGCCAATATTCATCGATTTATACAGTGATACGGGGTAGAATGTCATAGCGGGTCATGCCTTTGATAAATTGTTACAATCATTGATTTAAGATATAATAAATGGTTGTTGCGGTTAAACCAGGAATATTCCACTGCTTCGAATATTTCGTTTCTGTATGGCACGTGTTGTTATAGCAACGTCGTAGTTACTTTCTACGCATTTCAATCTTTCAAAAGCAAAATCGAGTCCATTTTTAGTGATATTCCATGGCTGACATATGACCCTGACCTTTCGTAACCGCTGCTGTAACATGTTGTCGAGGTGAAATGCAATTATTACCGAATATTGGCTTCTAAAGGCTGCCACGTGCCTTCGTCGGCAAGTGGGTGAGTGTTAGAGTGCAGGAGGTAGGTCTGTGTAATTATATTGTTTTAACTTCTAATGGTCGATTTTAAACTGTGGCTTGACATTTTCATCGAAAAACACAGGAGTGTGTGTGTGGGATTTTGTTGTTGTTATTATGAGCGAGTAAGATGTTAATATATATATATATATATATATATATATATATATATATATATATATATATATATATATATATATATATATATATATATATATATATATATATATATATATAAAACTTCTCATCATATAATCTGGAAACAGGGAACCAAAAGTATTTAACAGAATGTATCGATGTGTAAAAGAAATTACAGATCAGTTTCACGGGACCGTTTACATACAATCAAAACGTAGAAAACGCAGTCAATTCATAATGCGCAATCATTAAAAAATATATACTAAATGGTTAAAACTGATAAAAACAGACACTGTATTTCTTTTATAAACCTTTATTAAGGAAGATATTTTGATTAATCAGATCGGTTTAATATAATTAAAATTTATGGCAAAACCATGAGTTACGTCAGAAGTCTATATCAGCAATCTGATTGCTGTTCTATTCTTACATACGCAGCATCTGACGAACATGCTAAGAGAGAAAATTAACGTTTATGATATTAGGCAATGATTCTGAAACAAATCTAGTACGATCCTCTGGCCCACGTTTCAAATACAGGTTGGTCAATTTTTCACGCAATTTATAAGAAGAAAACTACAAGATGAAGGCAACAATAATTTCAGCTATTGATCAAGATCTTATACTAAATATATCCACAAATACAAAATATAGCCTCAACTACTAAATATCGACAAAAATACCGAATATAGCCAAAAGAGTTGCCCTTTATTAGCAGCTGTAAACTGCCAGATTAATTTCGGCATAATTAGACAGAGATGGATATGATTATTCAAATTTTAAATATATACAAATGAAGTCACTCTGTTCTCCAGTATGGCCAATTTTACTAAAATACATATAAATCAACAATCACCACTTCAAAACCATCTTGGTCTGTTTTGGACGGTTCTAACAAAAGACATTAGAGATTTTAGACTTCCATATTTATATAAATGATTCTGATCCGATGTAAACTATAATTAGTAAAACAGTAATAAAAATAATTAAAACAAATAGCGCCGTCTTCCAAACATGTTTTGGCCAATTTTCAGCATGTTCTGATATTTACCATACGGCTTTAACTTTTCACGCCAGAATATTTCATTTGGGTGATCAATAATCACTTAAAGATCTTGGTACGTGTCACCATGAGAAAGTAAGCGTTAATACTGTATTACATATTGTCAATGACTGAGTATGAGAACGAGTGTCAAAGCTTCTTGGATATGTTAAGTAAAATCTGGAAAGCTGCAATAATTTGCTATCGCAAAACCACCAGCGCCCATGCCCCCATCCCCCACCCCACCCCATGGCTGCATGTGGGATGTTTTGCCAGAACGTTTCTGGGACTGTGAGTGTAAATGAAATTATTTGTATATTCGACCATTGATCCATCGACAGGGACCTTAAATGCAGAAGTTAATAACGACAACCATCTCGCGTATCTCCACGGGGGCAATCAATCGGAACATTGTTTGGCCATTTCCGATGAGGCAATAACCTTAAAAGTAGTAGTAGAAATACACCTCAGCTGGATTGTTTTTTTTTATTCGTATGTAACTGATGTAATACAATAAATTCACTCTTAACACAATCAAAGGCTTTGATGTCTTTAATTACCGTACAATTAGTTATTCATCCTTACCACATCCCATCATTTTGGCAAGAGATCTCTAGTAGTAAGTAATACACATCATGTATAATTAATTAATGTCCTCTCTATCAAGAAGAAACAACGTTGTCGGAGAACTTAAGTCATTTTAATGTTATCCTATTGAACGATACGTATGTAGTACATAAAACAAACTTTAATATAGAAGCATGAGTTAGCATTTTTCCCGAAGCACAAGCTGGAAGAAGACTTCTCTCTTTTCAAGAAATGATAAATGTTCTTTGTCCGAGTTTCTTCTCTCTTCGCTGAAAATGTATGGCATCTACAGCTTTGTTTCTACTGCTAGCGTCTGACAACGGTGGAGTAAACTTAGTACTTAGTTGATAGGCAGAATCCATCAAGACATGGGCACTGTTTCAAAGTGTACCATTGCAAGCTTCGGTTTCCAATAACACAGGTACTGCTGTACAGAGCTCTACCTACCTAAAATAAAATTAAGTATAAATTGGTAGCTGTGTGATAATGTTGAATTCATTTAGAATTTCAGTCCTTGGAGTACAAATTGAAAACTTGCCTATTTAACTGATAACGTCAATAGGGTTCGTATGAAATGGTACTCGATACTATATATACAGGTGATAATGGAGGCTGAGTCATGTTGAAACAATCCAGTTAATCCATCTCTGACGAGAAACACTGATAACAAACGATACAATATTATCAACAGTAGAAAAATGTTTATATTGTTAAAAATTCTTGAAATATTTGGCATTTTCCGTGCGGTACTGATTTATTCTAAAATAATGGCTTATACGTCTAGGTAAACTCCAAATGTGTTAACAATAAATAACGGCATAATTTTACAAATTAAAAAGTCGATGAATCAAACACATAAAGAATGAACATCAATTTAAAAAAAAACAACATTAGAAAGAAATACAATTGTATTTTTACTTCTTTTTCTTCTTCTTCTTCTTCTTCTTCTTCTTCTTCTTCTTCTTCTTCTTCTTCTGTTTCTTCTTCTTCTTCTTCTTCTTCTTCTTCTTCTTCTTCTTCATAATAATAATATTATTATTATTATTATTATTATTATTATTATTATTATTATTATTATTATTATTATTATTATTATTATGTTTAACATCGATGTGTATCTAACCAACCAGCGTTACAGATTCATTTTTAAAACTTTTTGTTGAGCATTGTTGATGCTCTTCTATATTACATTTTTATTCTGATGTTTAATGTATCGACAATCTGGGCCTAAAGTTTGCTGAGAAAAATGGACCCCGTCATCAGTCTAAAATTCATCATGAGCAGAAAGATATATTAAAGTCAAACGATGACAGGTACAGTACAATATCATCAACATCAAACAAAATTAACTGCAAACTTCATTACTTTTTCCGTTCACAATGCTCTGGGAAAACTCGATAGAGCTGAAGGCATCGTTTTGGACATATAAGCTTACAAAAAAACAAAATGTTTGCTTCTTCCAGATCATCTTTCGTTACGATACAATATATATATATTATAGGTATAATCATAAGAGATTTGTAAAGTTTCAAACCTCATTTTTAAAACATACCTTAAAGCTTAGATACTAATTGTATAGATCTGTAACTTATATCTTAGAGCTTAGATACTAATTGTATAGATCTGTAACTTATATTCAAACTTCAATTGATTCTTCAGAGATAATATTGACATGCTATCTGGTGAACATTATTTTATGATGGAGAAAACGCTTCAACATAAATAACATTTCACTAAAATGATTTGCTTCATCCGTTATTTAAACTGTATTCTCTTTCTCTGCATTTTTCAAACAAATTCTGAAACAATTTATGTACAATATACAGCTAAAATTGCAATCTGCAAAATGTGTAGAAATACCTTGGTCCATGCAGTTTGTGGGAACTAATTATTACAAATAGAAGCATCTACCCTGTTTTGACGAGCATTATAGGACGATAGATCAAGATTTATTTTATTTGCAGTCCGAGCCGACATATATATGAGTATATACAGTAAGATTGTTATCCAGAACGACAACTTACCGGAAATTCATTACAAATATTCGACATATGAATAGCTAAAGGAACTCACAAATACATAATGTATCAAAACCGTCCACGCTTTAAAATTTATTAAATATAATTGTTGTCACCAAGCTCAGTAGACAACCTAGCTGTTTCTTTACAAGTACAGCGGTGAACTTAAACGTTTTCCCGATCTAATACCAAATGTTAAAACTGTATTTTTAATCTGATGAAAGGTGATACCCTGAATAATGAACAGACTACATTGTTTGGCAAGTTTAAAAACTATTACTTCATTTCAAAAATAACTGAGTAAATAAAATGTACATATACTTTTGTTATTCACCTTGAATACATGATAACCACCACATTCAGCCACATAATAACTTCTCAACTTACAATCTAAAACATACAGTACATGTACATATTTTGAAAATTATAAAATGTCTTGATGCTGAGAAATCTACAGGTGATGACAACATAATTCTTCAAATGTTCGAAATATATTCACCTGAGTTATAATCAGAAATTAGCATCTCTTGAATACTTGTACTGTACAAGTTAAATTTCCGGATAGTTTGAAAGAGGCATTGGTAACGTCACGTTACATAAAAAAATGATGTCATTGAAAAGGATTTGTATGAATCAGTTAGTACTTTGTTGAAAGACTTAAAAACGTCAGCTTCGGTTATATTTTGTTAATACAGTTCCTCATATTTTTATCCGCCTTTAGATTAGGATATGGAGATAAAGCCATTGTACTGAGATTGGTATACGAGTCCATGGAAGCTTTTTGTACAATGACTCCAATGTTGGAGCAATCCCGACGGCCATGGCCAAGGACACAATCATTCATCTACAGAGCCTCTCTGTTGAACGGTTGAAGAGTTACAATAAAGATTAAAAAGAAACAAGCTAGTCTTAATTAATTAAAACGGTAATCTCTAGCCGCAAGCAAAGCAAAAAACTTGGACAAGATCTACACGGGAGTACCACAAATTTCAATATTTTGATCTATCATATATTAAAATATTTACGAGAAACATTTTCTTCTCAAGCAAACAACACATTAGAAATAAGCTTTAAACAACGCAACTCTGACAGCCATTATGATGCAACTAATGGTAAATACTGGATGGTTTGCAGACAATGGCATACAATCCAATCAACAATAATTTAAGGCATTTGTCTTCTCTGAAAATATATCGAATTTCATTTTGTAGGATCAATAAAGCCTCCGCGAGGGTTAGACGAAAATTATTGAGGTAGATTTTGTCTTTCAGCTAAATTTAAAATGACAATTCGAAACGGTCAGAAAGCATACAGACAATCCAAAACAGAATAACAAAAGTTGCGTGTGCACTAATATTAAAATAATTCCATTCAAATGTTTTACAAGGTCAGTTGTCTCTTATCTGACAATACCGTATCACTCACAATAATAAAATAACACGGATACAGCATAGAGCACTAAGAATGGTTTGTGACGATTAAACAAAACTCATACTCAAAAGGAAAGCGAATATTTAAACTTTACATGTCATTAGAGAATAGGACGCATCAATATAATCATGTTAAATTCTACACAACGATCCACGTAATTAAGTAATCTGGTAACCGAAAACGAAACCGTCTATACCTTTAGACAACATTTGGCCACAATGCCATTCAGATAACAAGGTATGATAATCAGCGTTTTAAATGTATAACAGGCATAATCTCTTCACTAACAATCTATACCGATTTAAGCAGACTAACTCAATGTTGGTTATGGATTCGATGTAAATGAGATATTTGTGTCCTTCATTTAGCGGTCGAAGCAAGTCACTTGCGTGTTTAAATATCGTTAATAATTTGTTTTGACTCAAATCAAGCTTCACTTTCTGCTCATACTTTTTAATTGCGTTGTTAGCGAATTAATTTCATTATATTTAAATTAATGTCGTCTTTGTGCATACATTGTACTAACAAACTAGTCCAATTATGGTCTAAATGTTTTTCATGTACATAATCTGAAATATCATGTATGTATTTACCTTTAACATTATATATATATATATATATATATATATATATATATATATATATATATATATATAGCTTCAATTAATATTTGTATTTTAATATATCTGATTTGCGTTGTTTCCTTTTTCAAATATATTTACCATCAGCGTGCATGTCCTTTTTCATGTCATAATTTGTTTTTGATTGTTTTGTAAGAATGTTTAACCAATCTAGCGATATTGCTATTTTGTAAACCAGGATACCGACGAGCATTAATAATTATTGTATTTTGTATTTTTTGAGGATTATATGATCATAGCAAAATTTGAAAATGATAACAAAAACTGAAGTCCGATAACACACAGTTGATCGGTATTTACAGAAGACTTTCTACAAAACTGAATGTACTTAGTGGATAATAATTGAACTAGCATGTACGTATTCGATAATACTCGGACTGGAACGTTCTTAGTAGATAGTGATCGGAAAAGAATTTACTTAGCTGATAATAATCGGACTGGAACGTACTTAGTTGATAATAATCGGACTAGAACGTACTTAGTGGATAATAATCGGACTAGAATGTATTTAGTGGATAATAATTGGACTAGAATTTACTTAGCTGATAATAATCGGACTGGAACGAACTTAGTTGATCATAATTGGCCTGGAACGTACTTAGTTAATAATAATTGGACTAGAATTTACTTAGTTGATAATAATCGGATTGGAACGAACTTAGTTGATACTAATCGGACTGGAATGTATTTAGTGGAAAACATTCGGACTAGAATGAACTTAGTGGATAACATTCGGACAAGAATGTACTTGGCTGATAATAATCGGACTGGAACGTATTTAGTTGATAATAATTGGACTGAAAAGTATTTAATGGATAATAATCGGACAAGAATGTATTTAGTTGATAATAATGGGACCGGAACGTACTTAGTTGATAATAATTAGACTGAAATATACTTAGTGGATAATAATCGGACTAGAACGTACTTAGTTGATAATAATCGGACTGGAACGAACTTAGTTGATAATAATCGGACTAGAATGTACTTAGTTGATAATAATCGGACTAGAATGTACTTAGTGGATAATAATCGGACTGGAACGAACTTAGTTGATAATAATCGGACTAGAATGTACTTAGTTGATAATAATCGGACTAGAATGTACTTAGTGGATAATAATCGGACTAGAATGTACTTAGTGGATAATGATCGGACTGGAATGTACTTAGTGGATAATAATCACACTGGAATGTACTTAGTTGATAATAGAGAATCAAGTCCAAAAATTAATCCAAAAAGAATTCACAATATAATCCACTAGTGGAATTGCAAGAGTCCTGATAATAAAATGTCCTAATAGTTCCCGGTTCGAATCTTGACGATGTAATCCAATATGGACAACGATGTCACGTGATGAAAGTCAGTTTGGTTTTATAATAATTCAAATGAGCACAAGTAATTTCTAGATAAATAATACAATAAATTCCTCTTGATCCCAAACGAATTGAAATAATTTACACTCAAACAATAACACACACATCTTTGTATTCCAAAGCCCAGACTAAATACTGAACCGTTAGCCTTCAAAACTCAGCTATATACTGATTCTCTCGTAAACAGGAAGGGGTCACGTGATTTTTTAGAAGGTCACAGAACGAACCCATGCTCGCAAAGTCATGTTTACAGTATGATCTAGAAAGATGTCCTTGAAATCAACTAATCATTTTAGAAGCTTGTTTACACTCTGAAGCAAGGTCAGAAAATGAGGTTAATATCTGTTGTTTACTTGTAGAGTGAAATTTCTAGAAAATTTTCCCAATGAAAGAATTTTTAATCCAAAATGCCAAATTTGAATCTGACAAAAATAAATAAATTATTTAAATCAAATATACATAACAATTGTGTAATGAAGATCAAGACTTGCAAGAAAAGTAAGAAATGAAATATATAGTGCAAAAGTCGATACGTTGTTATGCGAAAAGAATTATCTTTAAATACTATTCTAAACAAATAAATTTCGGATGCGCTGTCGTTTGTATTAGCATTACTAGGGTTAGTCACATTAATTAGTTTTATTTTCAATTCAGATATCATGGGATGCTTCCAGTTTAGCAGCGTGTACTTTGTTGGCATGTCTTGAAGCACTATTGTATTTTTTTCTTTCTTCTTTTTCTAGAATTAATTGTAACGTTTTCCATAATTGTCTCCCGAGTTGAATTTTTCTTGAATGTACAGACCCCTTTATAGTTTTAATTTAATCTACAATAAATGATTACATTTATTAGATTAGTTTAATACATGATTACATTAATGATTAGAAAATTCTATCAGGTCTAGTAATTACAAAGATTTCATACATACATTTAATTTTTATTTATCATTTTAATTTCTCAATATCTCTGCTCAGTGTCAGTTCTTCCTGTACAACATGTAGATTAGTAACACTATTTGTATAGGCAATAACTTGCGAAGCGCCATCGCCCTTAAGAAACAAGCGCTGTCCCGAAGAGGCAACATTACTTGAAGTGGATAATAATGATTTTTCAATGTGACTGCGCATCGCATCGCTATTTAAAAAGCCACAAAATAGTTGAAGGAGAAGAAGACATAGAAATAAGAGAGTTCGAACATTACATTATAAGAATATGATGCCGATCAAGCAAGTTGGTAGACAAGCAAGTTGAAACAGATGTTAATGCAATGGCGGCGGTTTCTAACAGCAGTCTTCATGTTTAAGATATTATACCAAACGATATTAAAAATTGAAAGAACTATTAAAAACTTCTAGTTATCTTTCCATAACTGACTTTTTTTTATATACAAATATACACATACACATAGTGTAAGAAGAGATCAAACATATATATATATATATATATATATATATATATATATATATATATATATATATATATATATACATACATACATACATACATACATACATACATACATACAGAGAGAGAGAGAGAGAGAGAGAGAGAGAGAGAGAGAGAGAGAGAGAGAGAGAGATAGAGAGAGGTAGGTAGGTAGGTAGGTAGGTAGGTAGGTAGGTAGGTAGATAGATAGATAGATAGATAGATAGATAGATAGATAGATAGATAGATAGATAGATAGATAGATAGTGTAAAAAGAAATCCAAAGGGTGGAACAAAACTGTATCAACTAGTGCAATAATTAGACACATCAGGATTCTATTTTATTAAGTATAAACAATGAAGAGGTGCGCGGAAAAAAAGTCACAGGAAAAAAAGTCACGGAAAAAAGTCACAATTTCGGCTAGGAAAAAAAGTCACACTCTGCGGAAAAAAAGTCACAGTTTTGGGTAGGAAAAAAGTCACAGTTTTGGGTAGGACTAAATTATATTTCAGAGTAAATATATAAATATATAGAAAAAAATCACAGATTAAAAACGGGAATATAACACAAATTTTGGTACAGTACATACTATATTACTATAGAGAAAACTTTACATAAAAATCAAATAGATACATATCCAAAAAAATGTCAACCTAATGTGAACAAATAATGAAATAAACATTGCATTTGCTTCATTGAATATAATATGGAATAGATGAATATAGGTCTGAAGCCAAGTAAGACACTAATTTGTTACATTGGCAGAACAAAAGATTTTTATGATGTAATGTCCCTTTGTAGCCTGGGATTGTTAAACAATTCAACATACTGGTTTCAGCCAAACGTTTAATGTTATTATAAGCTAGATAATTGTTCTGTTGGATTTAGTTTTCATTACAAGTTGAAATTTTTCGGAGTGTATATATTTGAATTTTATTTAAAATTATCTCCATCGTAATACATTATTTATGGTTTCTAAAGTTGTGTGATATTCTCACTTATTTTTATCCTGTGACTTTTTTTCCTAGGGCTCTTTTTCCTGTGACTTTTTTTCTGTGACTTTTTTTCCTAGTGACTTTTTTTCCTGGCGATTTCTCAAGCATACATAATCCTACTGCCACCAAAATACGACAGTTAAGAAAATGTCAAGACTTAGATGCACAGAAAGGAACGCAACCTAAATATTCCTTGGAACCTAATGCTTTTGTACAAAGGCAACCAACAAAGGCACAATCGAAATGGTTAGGGACAAATATAAATTGAATCAGATGAATTGTTGGTGAAATATAATCTGTACAACATATTTACATGGAAATCAACAACAGACTGATCGACGGTTATCTACTCTGCAATATGCCAAGTTATCCGAAGGTTATTTTCCAAGAAAGATAGACGAGAGACTGTAACAAAGCTATTATTGTTGTGGCTCATGAATAGAAGGTTTTCAAAAAAGAACCGGTACAACATGCCGTACTGATTAGATGACTTGTAGATTAGGTTTGGAAACGCACATATTATATTCAAATCAATACAATGCACGATAAAGTAGACAAAGGTTAAATTATGAAATTAGAATAAGAAAACATATTTGCAAGTTCCATGAGGCAAATAATAAATGCAATTATCAGAAGAAATCTTCCTCTAGCGCAAGGACTAAAATTAGTTGTCAAAAAGAAATATGCAGCAATATTGCTTTTGATACAGCGATATCAATTATAATATCCATTATTTCTCCTTTGTTTTACAAATTTATTAAGAAGTGGTGTTTGAAGCTACTGTTACCGTCACGTCTACTCCTGGACCCACCCCCACCCACACTGCTCTCGTTGTCACACTTTGGGACCAGAGCAAAAAATGGCTTTAATCTATTCAACTTCACTGATTCAGCAAAAAAGATCCTGGTACTTTCTGATTTATATCTTTGCTAAGTATAATCACAATAAAAGTTTCAAGTGTAGTGTTCACTAATTAATAATGATTTGTATGTGAAACAATCTTTCCAGCAGATTAATTATGATCTTACCGAATGTAGTCGTCATGCTAGATTCTTTAAGGTTAGTTAACCAATTTAGTGCATTAAAATGAGTTGCAGGACAGGGGTAGAATACTGTAGTGTGTAGTTTGTTTCAATCTAGAATATATTTATCTGAAATAAGATGTGTAGTCAATATCAAAGTTTCATTTGTAAATAACTGATCTCTTATGTGTTGCTATTCCACATTTATGTGTAGTTATCAGATGGTTTTTCACTCTTAATTCCTCAGTTGTAATACCACATTAGTCTCGTTGCTTTATAACAATATTTGCATCTCTGCTATTCTGCATTTAAATTATTTTCCGTTGCCCTTAACTCTTTTAATTCATTACATTTATAACACTTATACATATGTTGGTCATTGAAGTAACTTTTCTTTCGTTTGTTTCTTGTGACGTAAAGATTTGTAATGTAGCCAGTCGATGGTATATGCCAGACTTTAGTGGTACTAACAACATCAGACCGCTCCTCTCTCCCACAATATTACATAACTACGCCAGTCACTAATAAAATCTCACATTATATTCGTTTTCTTCTGTGTCTGATATTTCTCCATAGCAATCAAGCACTGGTGTATATCCTGGTATCAAACACAAAATTTCATCCAGACTTTTAGAAATCCACAGACATCCAAATTAAGATTGAAGACAGTCACGGGATTTTTGTTTTTGTCGAGAAAACTATAATACAATGGCTCGAGTGTGTACAAAATATATTATGGATAACTATATTCACCGATTTGTTCTTACATTTTCGAAGAAAGAGTTAAAGAAAACCACGCAGTTTCTTACACAAAATTTGAATTTCTATTTTCTACACAGTAATTCCTCTCATCTATTGAATGCCATGACCTGGTGTTTTGCGAGAGTGGATTGTGGATTACCAGGAGTGACATACCGCTTCAATCTATATACACGTCTGTATCATGCATTCCTCTTCTTTATCTTATGTTAAATACAGTGAACATCAATGTTATTGTCACGCTATTCCGTGACCCATTCACAGTTTTAATTTCTTTTTCTCTTTCAATATTGTATGTTCCAGTCCGATTATTATCAATATTGTATGTTCTGCAGCTTATTGGGAAATATAATTATTAATTAATAATTGCTGATGATGTGGATGTTGTTGATGTTTTATTATAGTCATCTGACAGCTGTATGTTGCCCAGACATAGTTGCTCTGATGTGAAATCAAAGCTATCAAGAAGGAATTCGTGCAGTGAAGAACATGGCGTCACGCTGGGTGGTCAAAATCTCTAGAGACCACCGGTTCATGTACCTGTCAAATTCCGGAAGGGTTTGTTTAGAAATATTTATTATAAACATATGCAGCCCCTGACTACCTACATACAATGGAATACATTCAAAAGAAAATTTATCTCCCAGAATTTAAACAGATAAGTGGCATCATGGACATGAAAATATTTTACACCTTGTCAAAAACAAGTCTGAGGATAGCCTTTATTTGGTTGTTGGGGTGATGCAGCTTTTTCCTTGCTTTGAGTCAACTAGTTTCATACGTTTATTCAACAATATATAACACGACTCACTCGATAATAATAATAATAATAATAATAATAATAATAATAATAATAATAATAATAATAATAATAATGATAATAATAATAGTAGTAGTAGTAATATAATGTATTATTTTTATTATTATTATTAATATTATTATTTTGATTTCAATTATTATTGCTATCATTATTATTATTATTATCATTATTATTATTATTATTATTATTATTATTATGATTATTTTATTTTTTTAAAAATTATTATTATTATTATTATTATTATTATTATTATTATTATCATAAAACGAGCAATATTTTTAATTGAATCATTGCTTATCTGGTTAAATGGATGGCGTGTCATTATATTTACTATTGTCCTTGCATCTGACTGATCTACTAATATATTTGTACAGACGCTAGTTTTGAATACAATATATACAATTTAGGAACATTCGTGTACTTAAACCATACTAGTAGTTGCAGTCACACATGACTGTTCTTTTTCTGGTTATAAAGTTTCGATGAAATCCAAGCGATTGGGAAATGAACATATTTGTTGTAGCAAATTGTACAGTATTATAAACACTCCAGTGCTTCCAAAATGTATCCATATTTGGGCCATTTGTATGTGTTTTTCCAGGCATATTGTTCAGCAAATGTAAGTACATGTAATTATATTATTTAGTTTCTGCTTGCATATCTTATCATGAAATCCAGCCAAAGAAGAAGAAATACTATACCATAAGTATATTTTGTTGAATCGGCCGGAAACGAATATTCTGTTTTAAAAAAAAATCAGCAATGGTCCTTTTGGCTCTAATTCATAATAAAATGTTATCCACTTGCCGTTTTTTTAAAAACTGAATCGATATGAGATCAACTAATGTCATACAATTGTTAAAGAATAGCTTTTCACAACTTGTTGCCAAGGACTAATTATAGTAGGTCTGTGTCATTGGTATAGCAATGGAAAAGCTTTCGGACACAGTATCAGACGCATAAAGGGGCCAAGGAACAGCTAGGAGAAGATTAGAAGACATTTAGCCTGGATATGATAAAATTCTAAGCTTAAGTTTGATTCAACCAATGAAAGTCAGTTTTATAAAAGCAAGTAATTTGTGATTGGTTGACACTGAATCTCATTATGAACATAAGTGCAAACATTTTATTATTTCAGGGCTCAACATAATGTTTGGCTCCATTTAGTCATCGAACTTTCAGTAATACTGAACAATATCTATAATTGCGTTCAATAGTATTGATGATGACGTTAAAAGCGTCTGCGATATGAACGCAAGTAATTTTCATTATCAAAATTGTTCAACGATAACATCATTTATTATGAAGTTGTATTGAGCCTTGTCAGAAACGTTTCAATGATTATCTAGGTAGAGTGGAGTTGTAATTTCGTGATATTTCGTGGTCTCTATCTGAGCGCTCTGACTTGACCAAGCACCTAGATTCTTTCTCGGTATGTGCAAGGCAGGATTGTAGAGAGAAATTTAATATAGCACAAGACAGGCTATACTAATGCTGAGTACTGTTTTAATACCTTAGTAGCAATTACTGGAAACCAAATGTAACGTGTGCAATATAAACGTTATGAAAAAGATCTTAATTACGTTGCATCCAATAATTACTGATCTTTAACAGGAAGGGTTTCCATATTATCAATTATTTTAAATACTTTGAAACATTTACAAACTGTTTCCATAGTAACCATGAAGCGATATTGTTTTCCCCAAAGGCTTTCACATAATCTGCTAGTGTTAAATAGGTACTCACTCTAAAGTTTTGCTCTAAAGGCTTAGAAAATCATTCAGGCCGCAAGTTTACTTCACATCTGTAAAAAAAAATCTGTTTCAAATGCGGATTTTAAAATTTCTGTTCCTGACTTATTGTCTCCTTGACAACAATACTTTTTTATTTCACCGTCCATTCAGCGGACAACAAAAAACGATTCTCTTCATTAATCTATAAGAAAATTATCCTCAATGCTCAGGAATCGAAGGCCTTTTACTCAATTTTTTTTGGCCCAGGAATACAATTTTAGAACTATATGGATATTTTCATCCCTTGAATTGGTCTCCCAATTAAAATACCTTTGACACAAACATTAATAGAGGTGACGCAAGCAACATAATGTATCCATTCAACTGAAGAACATTTTCATCATGAAAAAACTTATATAGTGACTTTGTATGTTTGTATCCACCTTGCAACACACACACACACACACACACACACACACACACACACACACAAACACACACATATATATATTTTTATATATCCAGATTGTTTCATAAAGCTATACTCGGAATGTAATTTTAGTGCACATTGCAACAGATGCAAATCCCGTGTAATAAACAAAAAAACAACTTAAGCAATAAAGAATGAAAGAAAGCTTTTAAAGATTAATTTACCATTTTAGTTATCTTGATAGCACCAACCGTATGTTATGCAAACTATCTTAAAACAAAATTACCTAAAATATAATGATTTTATATAACTTTATCGTTGTGGTAACAATGGAATCAACGTGGTCACATATGAAGTTTAAAATCTGTAGCCCTTTAAACGATATATCAATCAACGTTGATTATGATTAGTGATATACTGATTTCATAAAAAGGCACACGAATACAGATCAAACTGTACATTGTTCGTAGAGTCGATGACACAGCTGCTCAAAGAATTCATTTTACAATCATTATGTAGGACAGTCGTAATGCAATGTTGAGATACACTGCTTCAATAATCCCACAAAACAGTAACCCAGCAAGACACCAAAAAAATTCCTTTGATAATAATTCCAACGTTCTAGGGGTTTAAACCGCAAGATTTACGATAACAAGGTAACTACCTCCACGAGAGGAAGTTCCCACGTCCGAAATGTTGGAGGTCGGGGCAAAGTGGCCTGATAGCTCTATAAGATGATTCGACAAGAATTTACCAAAATGTATTAATCAAACAATAAACTACCCGATCATATTAAACGAAATTAAGAATTTAAGGCAATATTAAGCCACTTAGTTTACAAGTTAAGTTATATGTATTCGGATTATATCCGTGCCAGCTATAGCGTGAGACATTTTACGGATTCAAAAGCAAATCAGAAAATGTTCTTCTAATCAATAAATAATGGGTATGTCGACAGTAATTTTTAAGATAAACATATATATATATATATATATATATATATATATATATATATATATATATATATATATATATATACACCTTAGCACAGTATTGCGGCGGGGAAATCTTGTGATTAATGTTTGTTTGTCAATGGTCGCTATTCACAAATACGTTGTCCAACACATATATTTTTCCGTTACTTCCCTAGTTATTTAAAGATTATACAGCCATATTCATGAACCCACCCGATATGTAGAAGATTGAATGGCTAAAAGTTCAGACCGTTGTGGTTCATTCAAGCTAAGTTGTTTTGGGGAAAAACTTCGTGACATTTGCTGCTAGTAATTGGTTAATTATTTCGTCCTAAGGAATATTTCTACATGATTGAGTTCCATAATCAGTCGAGTAAGCAAACAAATCTAAAGAATTCCTTATATATATATATATATATATATATATATATATATATATATATATATATATATATATATATATAGTGTGTGTGTGTGTGTGTGTGTGTGTGTGTGTGTGTGTAAAGCATTAACTGGCCTATGGCGTATGAATACTTAAATGAGTGCTCCAGCAGCAGACAATTTTCGTTATGTTCTTTAAGCCTGATGTGATCAATGTCCAGTTTATTAGTCATTAATCAAAATGGCAATAATCACTAAATAATTAATTCTCAACATGTAATCATCTAAATCTTTGTATGGAAACATGCAGAGTGAGATTTTAAAAAAGACTTCGAGTTAGTTTGAAACACTAAACTTGAACTTATTTTAAAAAAGACTTCGAGTTAGTTTGAAACACTAAACTTGAACTTATTTTAAAAAAGACTTCGAGTTAGTTTGAAACACTAAACTTGAACTTAGTAACTTACCAGCATATCGAAGTGTGCTCATTCCATATAATTTGTATAATATTATACACGATAACATTTATACAAAGTTACAAAAGGTACGACGAGACACTGGCTATACTGTATATTCCTTGCTTATGTTGCCGATATGCATAAATCTGACTTTTTAAAAATATGCTTGAACATTTATAAATCTTTATTTGAAGGCTTCTGCATGCCTGCCCATCCTCTGAGTGGCAAAATCCAGGTGGACAAACAGAATATTCTGATTTTTCGATAAATTTTAAGAACTTCAAGAAAAAAAAACATCGTTTTTTTTTTCTTTTATCTCCTAAACTTAATCAGCAGCTAGTTGAAGTTCTTGTATGAAACGGACAGAATCTGAGTGGATCTGTCAAATTTAAACAAATGTTTAACATTTTTTTTACAAACATTACGAGATCTTTAATTCTATTAGTAAACATGTTCTGCTTTATGCTTCACGTGTACTGATTTTAATTGTAGACGCCAAACAGATTGTCATTTCTGCATTTCAAAACATTTTGTACCATCTCTTGCCATGCATGCTTTGTACATATGCTGATCGCAAAGGACTCTGTAACTACAAACGGGATCGAAACAGTTTAAGTTTAGATGACAATACTAAACAATCTTTCACAATTCCGCATCAGAATTGTAAGAATCCCCTCTTCCTGTCATAACTGGACACAGAAGGAGAAAGTTATTTTTCATAGTTGCTGGGTCTTCTAACTGGCAATTAAGGTGATGCTGAACATCTATATTTTTAGAAAAAAAAGATAACGAGTTTGAAAGAATTGTATGCATAAAATAAATGCATAGTTGGCTGTAATGCAATATATAAAACAAACATAACGATACTTTTTTGTAATAAAAATAATCAACCAGAATAGCTTTACTAGATTAGTGAGTTTTGATTTAAACCGTCTTGCATATTGATTTTTCTGAACACTAAACAGATTATGTTTGTTTCTATGACCTCTTATTATTCACTGTGCCCTGCAAGACTTGGAAGATACGTCATGCTTCTTACGAACTTCATTTGCACTACATTTTATCCTTGAAGAACCAGACAGAGTTGACCAACAATGCATTTAACCTTCACTCTTAAGATATATTTTGCATACTGTCCTACTGCATTCTGGGGCTGGATATATATAGGATTTTTACATAAGAATTCCTCAGATTTAAATATCTCCCTTTCCCGTTACCCATCCTGTTCTCTGTCTTTTAGTTTTTGATAATGATCTTTGCTTCTAGCATTACTTTTACTTTTCACTCGTTTCCCCCTTGTTTGTCGCTGCAGACTCTCTTTCATTTAATTTAAAAAAACAAAACAAACGAAAGCTAGTAATAAATATGAAGCGAACTGAATATGCTTTCCAGAGAATAACCATCTTTTACACACAAACTCTATAGTCTTAGAGATCAAAATCATCTCGAAACAGCTTAAGTGCCAACTCCCTTATCTACTTTTCTCCAAGTGATAGTAGATGTCAATTAGTCGAGTATCATTATTTACTGCTGATAATCAGTAACCTTGACTGCAGCAAGACGCATCCAATAATAAAAACAACTTGATGCATTATCAGAAGCAAATTCCGTAAAGTTTTGCCAACTTATGCTGCTCGAAGCATCATGATTATGAAAATGTAAAAAGAAAACCACAAACAAGCAAACAAAAAATTTTCTTGAGGAATCTACTGTCTACTGTTCTGATTTTGTCTTTCACAAGTATCTATAACAAATACGGTACAACCTTTCGTCGTCTCAGTCACTACTCTATCCTGTAGCAACGCCACTAGTATAAGGTTAAATTTTCATAATCTCTGATATTTTATGTTAATAATCTTTTGATAAACACTGAACAATGTTAGACGTTTTTGTTCTTGCGCATGTACATTTCTCGGCACGTTGGCGGTCTAGAAACATAATTTAAACAATGTGCTATTATAGTCTGCAACTGCTGTAGGAAGTCAATGTTCTATTAAGAACTTCGTAAATAACTTATCTTCAGTTGCCACTCTGATATCTAAAAATAGTTTTTCTGTAAAAAGCCGTTACCTAAGCTTACAAAGTAGTGAGTTGAACCAATTCCTTTTACATTTTTGTTTTTAAATGTTTTAAAACACCACCTTCACCACCTCGACAGATCATAAAATCTATTCTACAGAGCATGTGTCAGCCATTTTGATGTCGTTGACAGGAACGAAAGTGTTTTGTCATTTATTTATTCGTCTTTAAATTATTGGAGGAGTTTTGTAATCCAGCTGTTAAACTTTATAAGCATTTTCTCTTCTCCCAGATATTTAACACAATCCATTCGATGACTCTTTTAATGTCAAATACTAGTAGTTATCGACTGGTTTTCTGCCAACTGTTTTATAGAAAAATCAGTCTGAGTGCAACGTTTTAGATGCGGACGGAGTGGTTGCTCCGGGTACCAGAGGTCTTGAGATCAAACCCATTTTGGCCGTCATAAGAGAGAGCGAGAGAGAGAGAGAGAGAGAGAGAGAGAGAGAGATGACTTGAATCACCCGTAAATGTTTGAATTACCTCCTGTTTGTTCGGCATTTAACAAACGCTCTTTGAGAATACATTGATGCCGGAAAGCTGTTAAAACAAAAGAGTAATCTAAACTTAAGTGCATCATCTTTGGGCAATAATACACAAGCACGTTGACTGGATCCTACCTTGGATCTATTAGTGAAGATTGAAATCCACACAAAAATAAGGAGCAGAATCCAATATGCGTGTCAACAAATTCTTGAATCTTCCTTGGGCGTTTTTGAAAATAATATTCCCATTCTACACTAACGCCAAGATAAAGAAATATCTCAATTAAACGTGATGCAGTTATCAAGGCGTTTCGTTTTCTGCATGTGGCATTGTTACCAGGTAATATACAGCAGTGGTTTTATCCTGCTCAAGGTAGGTAATCCACTGCGGAGAATATATGTTATATTTCCCAACTCGGTTAGTGCGACTGGAAACTACTGCGTAATTACATTTGTAATGAAAACAATTAAAGCGCAATTGATAAAATTTCATAACAAAATGGATTATATTTTAAACTAAGACGTAAAATAGATCCGGAATAAGGGTCAAAAGTACGTTGTTCTACAAGAACCTTAGTTATAAATTGAAAGCCCATCACCAAAAAGATCACTATATAAAAAAGACATAGTCTAAGTTATAAAAAATGGAATGTCTTTGGCTCACGTTAACATAATGATTCGAACTCACAAGAAAGAAATATTTGCTTCCAAAATTATCACTGATTTTAGGTAAGTTCAGCCCGATATACAATGTTACATTATCAATGCAATTTAGATTTATAAAACAACGTATGTATGTATGTATGTATGTATGTATGTATGTATGTATGTATGTATGTATGTATGTATGTATGTATGTATGTATGTATGTATGTATGTATTTATGTATGTATGAATGTATGTATGTATGTATGTATGTATGTATGTATGTATGTATGTATGTATGTATGTATGTATGTATGTATGAATGTATGTATGTATAGTTAGGCTGGTTGGTAGGTGTTGTGCATATGTTGTACTAATGGGACACATAAACTTTCCTCAATAAATGTCTCAAAGTAGATCTAAAAACAAAAAAGGAAACTAACCTAACTGGAATTATGCCACATGGAATCTTTGCAATGCAATCGTAAAGGACTGATCAGTCATACAGATAAATATTTGCATGGTTGTTTGTAAACGAGAAAATATACAAACATCATATTTGTAAATTATCGAAACAGACATCGATAGGACAGATGCATTTACAGAGGGAACAATTTATATTTAGTGTCACCTGTCAGAGAAGCGTGATGTGACACATAATTACGCAAACATTTCCTTTAGCCATGTTTGCTGTTTCAGTTATCATTATGAAATACACTTCAAACCTTTTTGTTGATGAAGCGTTTCCAATAAACACCATCTCACAGGACAACGCAGGTGCATGTGTATCTGAGAAGCATAAATCGAAATTCATGGATATATCAAGGAGAATTACAATGAGGTATTGTACGTTCGGGTCAATCTTTTCAAAATGTAATAATTCAGACATAAGAAACGGCTTGAACATTTTGAATGATTTAGTTACCAAATATAAGCTATTGTGGATAGAACGTTAGAAACATCCTGGTTTATGCTGACCTATGCTCTATAGTTGTCTACTCAAGCTGTTTTTTTGCTAAACAACCAAATCTGAAATTTAAATAATATATACTATTAAAAATGTATTTATGGTTTGATTGATGAATCTTAGTGACATACGGTGTGGAGATAATTTAAAGACTCATTTACCATAATCATATACAAGAATCGAGTGGGACTTTTTTGTTGTTGATTTTATAATTGTCTTACTAGCAACCGATTGTAATTTACAGCTATTGATTCTAGCAACCAACAGTACTGTAAATCGCTTAATTTCTTACCTTTCAAGAGTTTAATTACTATCTAATTGATGTTTCTGTGTCACTATTGATTGGCTTGAATCAGGATGTAAATGTTGAAATTGAAAGGCAAACTCCTTGCTCTCATTTCTAATCTGGGACTAATAAGTAAAGGATTGCGTACTTTCAGCAGTAGCAATTGTCTTAATCTGGGACAATTAAGCAAAGGAAAAGGACTAAATGCTTTAAGCAGTAGCGATAGTCTTAATCTGGGACAATTAAGCAAGGGAAAAGGACTACATGCTTTCAGCAGTAGCAATTGTCTTAATCTGGGACAATTAAGCAAAGGACTACATGCTTTCAGCAGTAGCAATTTTCTTAATCTGGGACAATTAAGCAAAGGAAACGGATTACATAATTTCAACAGTAACAATTTGTATCGGTCAACTTAATTTAAGATAGTTTGTTAACCACAATTTACCGTCTAACTGCAAACTCCGCAGACTAACTATATGTTTTCTCATAATGTGTAAGGACGTATGGATCCAGGCTGTTCATTATAGAGTACGAGTTTACCGAAAACCGTAAACCCTGAGCCAAATGTCCTGTACTGTGCGACGGCAGATCTATGTTTATCTTCTTATGAATTTGGACTCTCATTATTAGGGAACAAATACGGTATATGAAATTAAATAACATTTCAGACGTGTTATCTAATTCAGGCTGAAGCGATAACCGAACATACTCGCATATAAGTCGCATAAAACTGCAACCAACAATGATCCTGATCGGACTTAGCATCAACGTCTATTTTGTTTATTCTACTCTTAACAAATTGCATATACTCAATTCTGCCGGTATATTATGCGACGATATATCTGGTTCTGTGCAGTTTTCCAGTCGCACTCGTCTTGTAAATGCGTTTAACAACGCTACTGTACTTTTATTTAATGTCAATGAGTTTGACATCTACTTTCGAACAACAAAATGCTGGTAGGTCACTACGACGCAATATATAATAATTGTTAAAATATGAAATTTGTTTTGTGATACTAATCAGCAGACAAGTTTTATTACTTTCTTCTTAATACAAAATCCTGACACAAGAACTTTTCCTGTCATTCTCCTTTGCTCTCTCTCTCTCTCTCTCTCTCTCTCTCTCTCTCTCTCTCTCTCTCTCTCTCTATATATATATATATATATATATATATATATATATATATATATATATATATGTGTGTGTGTGTGTGTATGTGTATGTGTGTGTTCATCATGTACACGGGGGTTATTATTTATGAACTATATTATATAATTATTGCGACCCTCAGGTGGCCTAAGTGGTTAGATTTGTCAGCCTCGAATGCGAGAGATCGCAGGTTCGAACCCGGTCGAGTCATACCAATAACCTAATCATTGATATTAACAGCTGATCGCTTGCGCTCAACATTAAAGATTAGTGTTAGGACTGGCCGGCCTGGTGTCAGGATAATGTGACTGGGTGGAACATAATGATACACATATGCGGCATGATGCCCAAACGCTAGACATCAATATAAACTATCACACTGCAGACGCCGTAACCATATGACTAGACAATTGTTCAAGTTACGTAACAATCCAACACACACACACACACACACTCACACACACACACACACACACACACAACCAGAGAACATTATACATCGTAAAATGATATTGAAAATGGTTTATATCACAAAAAAATAACAGCTCAGTTCTTATGGTTATGTTCTTTGCATGAACAGCAGTTTGTTTATTTCAGCACACATCAGAAACCAGTACGACTCGGATTAAGGCTATAAGCTGTTTTACTTTCCTAATATATACCTCCAATTTCCTAAACAAATGTCCCAATTCGGTCAATCATTTAACGTTAGTAGAATACATGTCATTACATTTTCTAATGTGCAATCGTCAAGCAAATACAGCCATTTTCTTATATCTAGAAAATGGAGTCCAACCTTCGCGGATCTTGAGCAGCAATTCCTTATCACTAAATATGCATATTAATTAAAATACACATTTTCAGATGAACTGCCTACATAGCCGCGGACCCGCCAGTGCCAAGGACTCGGCCACATGCTGCCCGCTGGTGGATAAGCCTGATTTAGACCATTGCTTTTATTTATACCTCATTTTAAAAATTAAAGGCATGCAAATGAAAATTAACTTTATTCTTGATTATAATATGGAATGCCGTGGCAATCCATCCCACTCTTGGAAGATCAGAAGAAGGGTAGGTAGAACAATATTGCACTTGTCCAATGAAGCTCGAATTTAAATAATAAGATTTCAGTGCGAATACATTTCTTGCGACGGGGAAAAGTTAAAATGTGACTTCAATCGCAATATGAAGACACTAAATTCCCCCCTCCCAGATATATATATATATATATATATATATATATATATATATATATATATATATATATATATATATATATATATGCATGCATGCATGAATGTGTATATACGTATTTATCAACTAGTGTACTTGTTGAATATTAATGGCCTTCCAGTTTCCATATTTACCTCTGGACAGACGGCCGAAAGATAAGGTTTGTTGTTGTAAGGATGTCGGTATATATGAGCCGTCTCAGGACTCATAGACCAAGTCAATTCGATTATATTTATCGTTGCACTTCAAACACCAAATTATGTTTAAAAATAGTGAAAACGGATCATGTAAAACAAACTAAGAATTCTGAATCAAAATAACAAATGACCATTTCTACAACGATCAACAAGAGCTTTGAGAAAAAATACTGTAAAGTGTTTATAGACTTTTAAACCTGTGATATTTTTTTTTTTTTAAAAATAAACAAACGAAATTATGTATCTTAAACATGCTTTCTTCAGAAGTTATGATGATGCAAGAGTGACAAGTGACGTAATTCTTAACGAGAAAACTCAATACTGGAAAAATCGAGTTATGCTAAAACCTGATATGACATAATAATAGGGCATGGTACATTGAAAAAGGACCAACTATTTACCACAGGTTGTTAAATAAAACGTTGAAAAGTAGATATTAATTTTATCTTCAAAACAGGGAAATGTTCTGAAGAGATCAGTTTAAAACTTAAGTCTCTCGAAACAAACTATGAATAAGAACTGAAACAATGTAATGACCTGATTTTGTGCCCCACCCCACCCGACCACATTCCCACCTGAACATACTCTTAACAGTGGCACACAATATTCAACCAAAAAGTCGAAGGCCGAACGGGGACTTCAAACGTCTGGCAGAGGCTTTATCATTTAAATAAAGTCCGATTTCATCCAGGACGTTCCGAGTCATGCACAATGACGATGTTGAACTTTGACGATGTTCACAAATGACCACAATGTCACCGTGACACCTGCATCTGTACGGAATTTACCTATATTAATTTGAGGGGTGGCAAAACCAAATTTAGAATTGTGTGGGTTGCACGTTATTTTTCAGCACATGATAAGCTTGAACACGGTGGACAGAATATCTTCTGGAGGAAGAACCCAGGACAATACCCAGACGATCCCCTGACCCACAGGAAACTACTTGCAAGATTGATCACCTGACAACGTTGTCCCAGCCTGACGTTGTCAGAACGTATGGAGACGGGTGAGATGTCAGTGATCACACCACTTGTTAATATAGTTTCCATGTTTCAATTCTCAAGTATTGAGAATACACTCGTAGTTTAGGCAAAGTTGATTTTATGTTTATAGAAGTCTGTAACTTATTATTTAAGTCAGTCCTAAAATTTCTCAGGTAAGTTCCTGGTAAATCATTTTGAAGAGCATCTTTCCGTATTTGTAGCTGAATAATGTACAGTTGTATAAGTGTCATCAGATTTAAATATAGGTACAATTACATCTCCAAATGTCGAATATCGAATAGTTCATTAACTAGTATAGATATGTATTGGCTGTGTATATACACTCATTTTATAAAATACTCATTCAAATATAATCATCGTTTGTTTGTTTGTTGTTTTTTTTATGAAATTTTTAGATATAGCTTGTTGCTATAAAAAGCGCGGGAAATAATATCGCCAGATTTCAATATG
>JARLTB010000044.1:0-245000 GCA_030141615.1 Unio pictorum | reverse complement strand
TAGTAACTGCATTATCAGCAGCATTAATGTTTTCATATCCAGATTTTCTTAACCAGAATTCAGTTACAAAAGACAATGACTTTTATGTAGCAGAAAACATCACAGAACGCTAGTGGATATTCTACTGAAGGTACTAAAACAGGTTTCTGGACCAGACCACTGCTTGATACCGGTTTGGAATTCGGGAAGATTGAAAACTATACTAAATATATTCCTTGTCCGCTCAGACAATTCGATAAAATGTCAAATTAGAATCTCTCTGTGCGTAACTCTGGAAACCTTTCTTTAAGTTTACAGTTATATCAAAGTTATGATCTACAATGAATTTACGTTTTTGTGGACTGACAAGAGCTTTTAAGCACCCCAATCAGATTCCAAATCTACTGTACTTTAGGGATACACGTAGTCAATACATTCTGTCAATTAACTGATGTGATTGCTTACAATTCTTTGCTAGGTTTGAATGTGAATATCACGCGTTAGTTCTCAAAACAGCTTTTTTAACTAAGTGTTGTCAATAGAAAGAAATGTGTGCTTTGAAAACTATTTTATTTTCCAGTTCTCTTACTTTAAGGCCTCGATTAACTAAAACGTACAACACACCTTGAAATCTCCAGATATATCTCACTTTACCAATGATTGATATATATATATATATATATATATATATATATATATATATATATATATATATATATATATATATATATATTCAGTTAGAAGTTCCTAAAGTAGGCGTAGCAACAGTTTTATGTTGATATTAATGTAACAGCTTCTGTAGTAAAGTTACGCGTACGTAGGTTCTTTCTGATAAGTTTTTAGATGATTCTCTCTCTTACCCCCCCCCCCTCTCTCTCTCTCTCAACTTTTTTGTACCAACAATCGCTTCATTTTGCTGCATGTAAACATCACACAAGTATTAAAAAAAACCTACTTATTCTGAAAATATAGCTGGTGTAAATTATATTGCTCTCTGCTTTTTTCTGTAGCTAGATTTGTAAAGGATACACCAGTCCCCTCAAGCACTTACTTAGAATGAAACTCCCATAGTTTCTAGTTTTGTGACAGATACATAACACAAAGTCAGCACATATTTAATGTAAATTATGGATTGTACTGTTATGTATTCGTCATTATCACCGGCATCATTTTATTGACAAGAAATATTTTTATGAAAATCCGTTAATTGAACTGTAGTGTTCGAAATGAAAAACAAAAGCAGCAAGGAGGGTTTTAAACAAAAATACGGAGACCGAAACTATTTCAGACAAAACTAAAAAAGGGTGAACAGACCGAGTTTGAAAACCTCTACGGAGACCGAAACTATTTCAGACAAACCGAAACTGTTATGGTTTTAACCGAATATTTTATCAAGTCTGATACGATATCTTGATCTAGGGTTATGCCAATTTATTGTTATAAATCCTTGTGGGACCGACGTAGCATGACTAAAGAACTTTCTAAAGAGATTATAATCCATATCTCCAATGCACCAGGTCCGGTGAATATTTTGTAGCGTATGGGTGTCAACCCCATTCAATACAGCAAGAATATTACAGTTATCTCTAATCACTTTTGGTATTTGTGTATACCTCTGAGTAACATATATCACATCAGTACTTTTATGTCTACTGCTGGAAAATATCATAGCAGGGTTTGCTTGTTTATCTAACATCACATCATCATATACGAATAAATTGTTAATACTTCCATCAATAGAATCAACACTCGGTGCTTCTTCGATATCGGTTATAAATTGAATAATATCCTCATCGATTTCCGATTTTGCTTTCTCATTAAAATCCTTTAACACCTCGTAACATCGCTGATCGTCTACACTCGAGGCTACCAAATATAGTTTATCCCATTTCATATATCTCGTTATCAAATTAAGTAACAACTGCGTCCTGCCACTTCCAGATGGTCCAATTATAATCATGCGAATAGAATTTGGTAGCGCTACATGATGCTTAACGTGTTCTCGTGTTTTTGTCGCCGAAAAATCAATTACATTCATGTTATTATAAATAAATTATGGATCTATATTGTGTGAAATATATACTTACTCGTAGGTGTGTACAATGTGGTACAAAAAAATTAGATTTGTTTCGATGGATTTAAAGAAAAACGAGGAAGTGATATTGCAGCAAAAATTGACAAAACTTTCCGGGACTCCATGGGCAAATATCCAGGAGAAAAACACCTTCCAGAGTATAGTTATTGTGGCCCTGGAACCAGACTCGACATCAGACTTGATGGCCAAGACCAACCCCAACCCGGCGAATATCCAATAAATGCTATTGATAAGGCGTGTCATGCTCATGATGTTGCTTATAAAAGCAGCAATCTGCAACAAAGACACATCGCAGATTTGAAATTGATTCATGCGTTAAATTCTACCACTGATCAATCCTTCAAAGAAAAATTAGCATCCTGGTTGGTTAAATCGGCGATGAAAAGTAACTTAATGCTGGGTGCTGGTAATTAATAACAACATGGAATCTATTTATTATTCCCCAAGAGGATACTGGCGAGGTATATCAGCAATCGGTAAACTCGCTAAAGCCGCAAAAGTAAAAAATACCACCGCGGCGGATTGGTTATCCAAACAGGCGATATGGCAGATTTATCTACCTACACCTAAACAAATTAACTTCGCACATTTTGATGTCAGCGTCCCTAATGAAGTTCATCAGGCTGATATATTATTTCTGCCGCATGATACTGTTAATAAACAAGCATACAAGTATGCGCTAACCGTAGTTGATGTTGCGAGTAGATACAAACAAGAACCATTAAAGACAAAATCATCAACTGAAGTAGATTGTGCGTTTGAAAGAATTTATCGACGAGGTCTTCTGCAGTGTCCAAATCTATTGCAGGTTGATCCTGGCAAGGTATTTCAGGGTGTAGTGTTATCAACAATGAAGCATGATAATACCACGATACGAAGAGGACATACTGCACTACATCGCGATCAGGCAATTGTTGAACGATTTAATCGGACACTTGCTGAGCGGTTATTGGGATATCAATACGCGAAGGAATTTATCCAGGATAAACGATCTCGTGAATGGGTCAAGAGATTACCAGATGTGATAGCTACATTAAATAATGAAATTACTCGAATAATCAATATGAAACCTATTAACGCCATCAAAAAAATGTATATACGTGTACAAAAACCACAAAATGATTTTTCAAAACAACGAATACTCGGCAATGTCACTGTGATATATTTATATGAACCAGGAGAGCTTGAAGGCGGTAAACAAGAGCTACTGATCCTATTAGGAGTGTCACTACACATACAATATCTAACATAACAAGATCCACGGGCAGAACCGCAATCTATAGATTAGATTCAACTGATCCTCAGCGCGGATTTACACGTGAACAACTACAAGTGATACCCGAGGATACTCAATTACCACCGCGTGGTCTTAACTAGCACCTCTGCGTCTGTTACACTCAAGACAAGTCAACATCACATTATCTCTGGTATGACCAAGACTGCTATTTTTTTCTGTCTGCGGTAAATTGGTGAGGATCTTTATCCGACCACGACCAACGCATTATACAATTACAACTCCCGCAGTGATTATTCTGTTGTTGTTTCAGCGTAATTATAAATTCAGCATCAATATCAAATTCTAATATTTATTTTATCCTGTTGTTTTAATCAGCTAGTTTTTTTCTGATTATGTCATCGTTGACAATATCACTAATTGTTGTGTCATTATCATCTAAAACAACTCTTCGAAGTTGATTTATTCTTCGTACTCTGGACACTGCCAGATAAACTAAATTCGACCACTCGATGCGATCATCTACCATCAAAACAATAGTATCGGATATGGTCAATCCCTGCGAAGAATGTATCGTCATTTATTATCCTAGCGTCCATGGAGATTTATCATCGCGCAATGCATCTTCGATAACACTGATATCAACCGACACAGTATCATTTAACACGAGAATCTGCTTCTCAGTTTGTCCTGGAATATCAACTTCGATATTCTGTCTTCGTGTATCCGTAGGCTTATAACACAATGGCACTTGAAGTGTTGCGAATTTTTCTTTGTGTGTTTCAAATAACTTCATCTGAAGTGTGTCTCTGATTATCTTTCTTCTTACCACTATCAAATCGTTTGGTCTCCACGCTTTCCAAAAATCATTTAATGGGGTTTCTAAAATTATTGCACGCGTTATTTCATATTGAGTTTTATCCGGTTGTAATCTGATTAATTTCTTAAATTCACTTAATTCTTTATCAAGAGATCTGTGGTCAGTATTAATTTCTTCATAATAATCTACAAAATTCTTCAGCCAATCATGCGGAGATAAATCATAGTGGTGGTTGACCATGATCGCCACACATTATCACCACTGTATTCTTTAACAATAGCCAATCAAGAAACATTTCTAATATCTCTAACGACACTGTGCATATCTCATCCCAAATAATAATTTCAGGAATATATTTCTCGCCCATTCGATCAGGAGTCCAAGTGTCACCTTTCCATCGAAAGAAACTGTGATAAATGTAAGCATTAACTCCCCGCTGTTTCATCTCTCTTGCACGTCTGTGTGTTGGTGTTAGCACAATCGTGTTTGATTTTCCTCGAAATAATTCGATCACACGAGTCGTCTTCCCTGACCCACCTTAACCTTTTAAGTTAAAAACCAAACAGCACTGAAACCAGTATCATTAATCTCGATAACAGCACCGGACCTGGAACTCACTGGGTTGCATACGCGATTGATCCGCGTGTAATTGTGTATTTTGATTGATATGGGTTAGCGCCACCTAAAGAATTTATGGGTTATATACATCAGTTAATAATTCCGATCTGGTACTCCACGCTGCCAACACAGAAAATGACCAATATGCGGCCTAGAAGTATTAAATGTACTCAGCGCTATATCATCGTCATCTAAACCACCCCATAAAACAATACACGAATATACGAGTAATCGCTTTTTAGAGAGATCTCAAAATATAATGATTGAATTTTGGGGAAGATCTCTCTCAAGCCTGAAAAACCTACCGGGGAAATATCTGCAACCAAGGATGTAAAAAAAATAATCGAAAATGAAATATCCGAAATATTAAACCTCGCAAGTGTGGATCCAAATGAAATAGTCGTATTTCAAGACAAGCAAGGAAAATTGAAAACAAGTGATAAATCAAATTACTGGATTAGCAAAAAGTATTGAAGATGTTCAACTTCCGGTTTATAATTTCTTTGGGATTCCACCAGTGATTCAACTGAAACTATCTGATATAAAAACCACAGATGATAAACTATCAACGTTGTGAGCCAAGTATGATGCTCATGTAGACGCATTTGGAAAACTCCGTAAGAATTTTAGAAAATCGGATGAAATCATGGATAATTTCTTCGATACTCCGATGACTGTCCCAATGAAACTCTCTGATATTAAAACAACTATTGATACAATTAAACAAACACAGGACAATATAATTAGTGATTTTCCTGCTATCGCGACCCGACTTGATAAAATCAGAATACCACAAAAACAAAATATCAATACAGTGTACACGACAGATCAAGGATCTTTCGACTGGATACATCGAAATACTATTATTAATATTACCGCTGAAGTCAGAGGTATCTATAGATTGACCCTGCTTTCAGGAGTACAGTTTAAGGTGTCATCGGGTACATCTACGGGAATTAAATACTGCAAGTGCAATAATAGATAAGGGTGCCATTGAAACATTTACAATAACCTCAGTCAATGGTAATTTAGTTCGGGTATAAATGACATACTACGTAGAATTTGTAATTGATTTAAGTAAATAGTATAATGAATGTCCAACAATATCGATAAGATCAAGTCCGTGAGTTTCAAACTAAACTAAAAACTCTTATTCACGAATATACCGCGAAGATAAAAAAATACCGCAGGCGAATTACCAGCGTTGACGTTATCGTGTATTCGATTTCAAGTGTAATTGCTGGAACTGGTATATTGTTATCAGCGATAACAGCATTGGCACCTGTAGTTGTCACAATTTGTGTGTCATCGGCGACAATTACAGGAATTCTTAGCATAATCACAAAAAATGTCCACGTGCAGTCAGAATAAACTACACGAGTATATAATTAAGTTATATATTGCATCAACCGCGTATCCCAATTATTGTCGCTGATATCATCTATTCTCGATGACACAACAATATCAGATAATGAATTCTCCGCGATGATGAACATCTATCACAGCGCAACATCAAAATTAGAAAATCAGCACAATAATAACAATGGCGATGGCACCAACAAGGGAATTTCTTCAACAAATAGCGACAAACACAACGCCGCAAAAGACAACCATGATCTCAATAGCCTCAACCAACCCTGAATTCAATGTGAATTTCCCCACTGCGATTCCGGTCAAGGAGACAGCGCTGGCAAAATTACGAGTATACCACAGGTGGCCAAATATTAGATCAAAACCATCTGGTGGTCAGCAACTGAATAATTCCTTGGTGTTTGCGAGTACCAATAAATCAGATGGAACTCTAGATTGGAATATAGTTTCCTTACCATCTGGGTCTTACCAAATCGAACAGATCAATAATTAATTACAGCATAGAATAAAATCCATTACGGGAAAAGAATCAAAAATCACTATAACAGTTCATGAACCAACACTATCATCCGCGATTGAGATAAACTCACCCGGGTATGCTGTAGATATCTATCAGAGTTCTAAAGGAACCGTGCTAGGATGGCCTGAATTCCCACCACCTAAATATCAAGTACCGCCAGAGCCACGACTAAATGATTTTATCACTGATTTCAAACCTACAACATTTAAGGGATTTTGGCTACATAAGGGATTAGGATATAGCTATGCTCCGTACGATCCAGAAACAGATAGTCGATTTATGTCTAATCCTTCAACAACCTCATCATTAACTGATGTTGATCCAAAAATTCAGATACCTTATGTTTGTGAAAATAATTTAACATATTATGCTAATGAAATTAAAACTAACTATCAATCCACCTATGATAATTTAATACGATTATTTGATAGTTATCTTCTGAATTATCCTGATGATAATCTGAAAATGCAAATTATTAAAACAATCCAGGATATAAACTATACTATATCATATTTAGAATATGCTAATCGAGATCTCATTGAAATAATAATTAACAGTAAATTTGAAATAGGTAAGGATAAAAAATACTGTTAAACAAATATATTTTGATCATTATAAAATATCAGAACAACAATTATCAACATTTACATTACCAGCATTTACAACAGACCAGCTAAAGAAAACACTCAGTGATCTTATCAATGCAAACTTTTCTCTGATACTCGCCGCATGGAAAAAAATACCACAACCACAAACAACCATGCTCAAACATAATAATGACCCAGACAAAGGTGGTAGGCATATTGCTCCTGCTAATGTGAATATATCCTCGGTGGTTGCAATAAATCTAGTATGTGATGCTATTGATGGAAGTTACCAAATAAATCTAGATAGATCAAATCAGGTCCAGCAGGGGTGTATTTTTTATATTCGTTTGCACCAACGGCTCCACCCGGATTTTTAATAATTGAAGAACCATCAAACCCAGTGTATATGTGATGTCATAATGATTCATTAATGAAAATTAATTTTAAACTCACTGAACAGTCCAATAATTTGATTGACTTACGGAATGAGACTTTACAAATTAGTCTGTATGTAAAGTCTTAAAAGATTTTCATCGTAAACGATTTTTATCTTAAGACTTTAACTTAAAGAAACTTCAGTTGAAAAACAAAACTGTTTTTATTTTGTCTGAAATAGTTTCGGTTTGTCTGAAATAGTTTCGGTCTCCGTAGAGGCCTTATTTTTGTTTAAAATCTTGGTCTGTTCACCCTCCTTGCTGCTACAAATGACTCAGTTGTAATCTATAGATGCAGCTTAATCAGCAGCTTAATCATATTTTAGTGCGGACCAATCATATGGACAGAATGCAGTTGAGCCCCTGAATGGTCACTGATACGTGCCCTCAAATAAGAGATTTGACCTCGGCTATAACCTATAGATTCAGCTTGACCATATTTGTGTGCGAATCGCGGTTTTGGATTGAATTCAGTTGAGCCTCGGCATTGTCACCGATATGTGCCTTCAAATAAAATACTTAACCTCGAATACTCGGCTACCCTCGTCAAACCAAAAGAAAATCGTACCAACGTATGCTTGAGATCACCTGTATTTTATCGGCATCTAATTAAGGTGGAGCCATGTACTCATAGACATTTTATATTTAAGGAATGGTTCAACCATTATCATCTATTTGTAGTCCTGGCATCCTTGAATGGTTTTTAAAACGACATAATGTATTTTCAGAGGACTACTGTGTTTTTGTACAATTTAAAAGGAACGGAGAATTTGACAGACATGGTGCATGATGGATGTCCGGTGTTTCTGGGATCAAAATGGAGTAGGTTATTCCTTAAGTGTAATATTTCGTCTTCAAAATGGTTTTCCTGTATATTATCTGAAATTTGAAGTTTACTTTCGTTTGCAATCTAATTTAATATATAATTTTAAACACGTCTTCTTAAAAATATTGTTCAATCAAAAATTGGAACTAAGAAAATAGCATGCGAATTAAAAAGTTATTTATACCCAAAAATTAATTTTAGCAATCGACACAAATACGATTCCTGTTGAGTGAATCATGTGCTGCGCTGGTGAAACAGTAAATATTTAATTCCCAATCCTCTCCATTAACGTCAATCCTTTCAAAGCGAGCACGTCCCTCAAAGTCAACACTTCGTCACACTTCTGCCACGAAAGAAAACATAATTTAGAAACATCTGACGAGCTGCGTACATAACTTTTCTGCTGCTACCTATTATTTTATTACGTAAATATGGTGCCTACCTCATTGGGTAGAATTATTCTGAACTGTGCAGGAACGGTATAAAAAAGACAATGGTATGGTTATTAAAATATATCGTTTTGATTTGCGCGAGTTTCGGTATTTTTGCAACCAGTGAAAAGTAACTAATAACAATCTATTGTATTTAAAGTGTAAGAATGCCAAAATATTCTTACGTTTCTTGTTTAGAGAAAAAACATCTTGCTTTTTTAAAAAAACGGTTTTACAAAGAGGAAGATCTACTTCTGTTTAGTCGTCAAACATGTTCATAATTGCATCATCTGTATTACATGGGCTATGTACAGACACGCACTGTTGGCGTGATACCCCAACATTTTAATTGCCTTTGACCTTACTTTGTCAAACCACTTGCAACACTGCCATTCTCTATAAGTAGCAAGACAAAACGTTTATAGCACAACCGTCCTTTTTAATAGTTTAAAAAATAAGTTTTCATCATTTTAAACTGGCTATAAAACGCTGGCTTAATTGCGCGTGTGTGTGTATGTGTGTTTATATATATATCACCTTCCACTGCTTCTTAGTTTCTGAAAAGAGCACATGAATGAAATGAATATTACATTTAAAAGATGTTGTGCCATATACCGTTTGCTTGTTTTAAGAACCGGACTCGCCTCCATTTTGTTTGTGTTAGCTATGCTAATAACCTTCAACTATTTTTACTTTCGGAACAAAAAATCTTGCCTGGCTTCCAATCATTGTTACTATTATCTCAGAAAAGATCACTCGCCATTTGACTTCACTCAATCGGTTTAAAACTCTTAATTAATTTTATGTATGAAATAACTAGAAACCAAACAAGAAATCTTATTTAAATGGTATTTAACATAATCATGAAATAATATTCGTAATTTTCCAAGAATTATAATTATAAGACTATTATTACAGAATTCGAATGGCTTTTCTCTGGGTCCTATCCTTCAGTGAGTATACGATTGTCAGAAGAGGGGCGTAAGTATCTTGATGGTGTGTACATATGGGTGAGGCCAGATAGGTATATCGAACTGGTGTCCGTCAGTAAAAGGTAGCACATAAAACATTCTGCATTAAATGGATAGCCAGTGTAGGGTACAGATCAGCGGAGAGATGTGCTCTGACCGTGGTACTCTCAGGATAATCCTAGCAGCTTTATTTGAACTTTTCTGGAGTAAATATTGAGATGAACCATACAGAATTGAGATACAATAGTCCAGTCTTAAAAGTACTATTGCACATCAAAGCGTTTTAATGACATCAACTGAAATATATTTGCGAATGGGTATGATGCATCTCAGCACAAAATATGCAGCCTTGCATATGTTCATTACATGATGGTGCAATGTGAGAGTAGTTTCCAGAGTAACACCTAGATTTCGTACTGACTGTGGGATTAGAAACTGGGCGGTAGTTTTTTTGAACTAGTTATGGGCGAGTTATGGTTTCTTTAGCTGATGCTTTGCAATGGCAGTTTTGGTAAATGATGGGAATTCTACGGATGGGAGAGAGGTATTAATAACATTAGTTATTGAAGGCAATATTGGATCAAAGCACTCAAGTAGCTGTGATGTTGGAATTGGAGGTTAACATTACTTTGGTGCAGCTTTGATCACGATTGTCCTTACTATATCCATAGAGACAGGTTTAAATGCTCCTAACGGTTGTCGCTTAGATTCTGTATCGCAACTGTATGGTGACGACGAGTCAATTAAAATGTGTTGTCAGGTTTATCTCTGATGGTTTGTACCTTGTCACGGACGACATTTGCAAACAGGTCAGGAAGGTCTACTGGAGGGAAGGCAGTAAGAAGTGGTGCACATTTGTTCCTTGACATTAATTTGTTAGTAATCTCGAAAAGCTCTTTGCCGCTGGTACTCTCCGTGATTTGAATACTGTAGTGGAATAATTTGGCTAAATTGAATATGTTCGTGATATTTGTCTTAGCGGCTTCATAGATTTGTATATGAATAGTGAGTCTGGTGGAAAGCCAAAGCCACTCCGCTTTGCGGTGATCTCTTTTAGCAGCGCGAAGCTGATACCTAACACTGCTATACCACGGAGAACTCTTTTGAATTGATTCTCTGCACTTGGTGACTGGGGCATGGATTTCAAACAAAGAACGCAGGTATTTATCGAGTTTTTCTGCTGTAGGAGGTAAGCAAGTTGTTAGGTTTGCTTGGATGTCATGCATTTTTGTTCTATTTATCATACGGAGGTTTCTCTTAGTAGCAAGTAAAGGTGGAGAGTTAGGGACTGATACGTCCAGATGGCATGTAATGCAGCGGTGATCTGATGCAAGTTCATGGGATACAAGGGTGGAACGTAGAATATTATTCATTCGGTTGATGAAGAATCTAGTCTAAAATGTGACCATGGTTATGGGTGGGATGGTTAACTGACTGTTTAAGGTTGAAACACATGAATGGATTCTATGAGTTTGGATGTGTATGTGTTTCCAGGAAAATCATAGTGAAAATTGAAATTTTCAAGAATAATCAGGTTGCCACATATCGAAGTTCCATACTCCAGGAGGTTCAGAAACTGTTCCAAATAGAGATATTAAGTTAGTTTGTTTTTGCGACAAGGATGAAAGGGGTAGAGGCAAGAAAAATTGACTCACCTTTATTCCATTGTGAGTGTTGTTTGGACTAGTTTAAACGATGTGTAACAGAAATTGAAGGCTGTGGTGTGTTTACGACATTTTACCATGGAATTCTTTGTCACGACATCAATACCAGCTCCGCGAAAGTGGTGGGGATATGACTTAATGGAGTAACCGATGGTTGTTAGATCAGCGCACTTAGGCTCATCGTCTGATATTTTAGCCATGCTTGTGTCAGGAAGAAGACGTCAATGTTTTGACCGTTGATAAATTTGACCTTTTCTCTGCGCTTTTCGGGTGGTCCTACTGATTGGAAATTGAATAATGCAATACGCAGTGGTATCTCTGGGATAGTTGACACAAAGGTTGACCATTTAATATGGATTTGCAACAAGTTATCTAAATTAACGGTCGACTTTATTTATTTTTTGAGCCGGAAAGGGCGAAAGGAAGATAACTGGAATTGTTCTTTCTTTTTTACGCCGGCCAGCTTTGAAACAACGTTTCGTTTCTCGATTTCGTTTACATTTATGTAATGATGAATGAAGTCCCAGTTTGTTTAATCTTGAGCACAAAGTAGAATGAAGAGCCAATGAGTGGTCATTTAAATCAATTACTGAGGGTCCATCAGAGCATTAACTGGTTAACTGGCAATCACGTGATGGCAGTTTATTCAAGAACAAATGACGTTGTAGCAGTGGAACAAGACAGCTGAGATTCTAATTGTTCTCTTTTGCAAAACAAGGAGATGAAAAAACACATACGAACTGAACAGCCATTGGATGATGAAACACAATAATGTAGACGAAGACAGACAACAAGCACATATGTCATAAAAAACGGCACAAACACGGAACAGCTGTTTCAACCTGTTTAAGCTATAGCGACATCTTAGAATAACAAAATGGAATCGAAAAGCTGGCCGGTTGTGTCGCAAACTTTGTGGCAAACGTACTAATTCACTAGAAGGACCCTTATATTCGACATTTGTTAATCTGTATGTCATAGTCATGTCATCAAATGTTGTTTTGTGTTTAATTTCTAAATTTAGTGACCATGTGGTTGATTTTCGATTTACGTTTGAAAGTGTTAAGATGAAATTCTAGTTAGCAAAACATAAATAGTTAAAGAGAAAATAGAAAATTTAATACTACATTATAATGAGAACGAAGTTAATGACACTTTACATTTGAGATTTGTATGATAGAGTTATGAAACAATATTCTCAGGATACATATGACATAGACTTGAAAAACATAATAAAGGTATTTAATGGAGTAGTAACGTACATGTATTTTAATAAACCATGTTTCAGAGAAATCGTGAAATACATCACTATCATTGCAATAACGGGTATCATGTTTTCCTACTCATTACATCCACATTGATATATGCTGCTAATCTATTTGTCACAGTCAATACTGACATTTGTGACTTTCATAATGTTAGCCAACAGGTTAAGACCAAATGTTAATTTGCACATATTTATTGCCAAATCTGGACCTACCGATTCGTATTTAGAGAGAAGAAAATGAATATCCAATATATATTCAATATTTATAACCAGTCGTAGCTATGAAGCTGTTGAAGATATTAGGAAGCATATGTGTATATGATGAAGAGAGCGTTCTGTGACCATGTTCTATGTCATATTGCAAGGTCAAGGTCAAACCAAGAACACCCGTGAGGTCGTATTACAGTATAATCTGAGTATTGATCATTTTATTCAGCCGTCGTAAATGAATAATACTTTGCTTACACGCGATCATTCCATCCTTCTACTAAACTGTGACTGTCTAGCTCATATCTCTGTGATAAGTGTCGGGATTTGATGTGCATGTTGATATCAAATAGCCGGTGTATAGCTCAAATCTCTGTGATAAGTGTCGGGATTTGATGTGCATGTTGATATCAAATAGCCGGTGTATAGCTCATATCTCTGTGATAAGTGTCGGGATTTGATGTGCATGTTGATATCAAATAGCCGGTGTATAGCTCATATCTCTGTGATAAGCGTCGGGATTTGATGTGCATGTTGATATCAAATAGCCGGTGTATCACATACCATATACAGGCCACTACCACTAAGTTAACTTCACAGCAAGGGAAAATGCAATTATATTAATTTGTGCATGTTTGCGATAATCACGTTTAAAGTTATATATCATACTTAAAGATACCATATATGTGACTCAATTTAATAGCTTGGGAAAATAAAAATCAGCCACCTCTATCCATGTACAGGTATAATATTTGAACAAGTGACGATATTTTTTATATAATTGTATATTACTGTGAATCTAGACTTGATAGTGGCTTAAGCGGCATATATTCATAGTCATGTGATCTGACCCAAAGGTTAAGGTCGAAAAAAAGGTAAGCTAGTGGCCTGTTTCACTGTATAATGACTGTCACTTTTTAACTAATTCATATATTTTGATAAAACTTTTATCTTGCCCAAGAGAGTTTGATGCAGATGAAATGATTGTGGCTCTTAGCTGTATTGGTATGTTCCCACCCCCATGATGCAATTACACAAAACATTACTTGTGTTATCCACTGTTATAAAACGGCATATAAAATCTGTTTTGCTTTACCCATCAGCGACAGCAGTATATAGTCTTATATTATCACATATAATAATGCGAAATGTAATCTTCCGTTTCCCGTTCCGTATCCTCAGTCGATGCATTGTTTTGGCTGTAGTATTTTGCAACAAAAGCAGATGCAACTGTTCAGTGCATAATAGGAGGTACTAAAGTAAACTTTTGATTGATCCCGAAAGCACGCGAAAGCAACACTCTGTAAGGGAAACTTATCGGACGATATGATTACCATATGGAGGCAAAGATGGCGGCTATCAATTGTAGTACAGATTATGTTGAACGGTACTCTCCATGTTAACAAAAGATTGTAAGCACAATCTAACACCAAGATCTGATCTTGTGCACATTTTTGATTCTCACTGCACGAACACTTATTACTAGAAACAGTATTTAAGCTCCCATGACCACAGCATGATATAACTAATAATGGTTTTAACATATCTTAAACACCCATACTGTTTCGGGTCAATACTTGCAGAGGGAAAAGTCTTTTAATCCGTTTGACGTTCGAATAACAGAGGCCTTTCATAGACTTTGATATTGATTTATTTGGAGTCACTTCATATGTTACGTATATTTGATTTAAATCATTTATTATTATTTTAATTGTTTGTTTGTCAGATTCAAATTTGACATTTTAAGTTTAAGATTCATTCATTGCGAGATATTTTTTTTTAAAAGTGGGATGACTTGTACTTTACAAATAAACACCAGATGTTGACCTCATATCTGACTTGGCTTCAGAGTTGTAAACAAGCTTTTAAAATGATTGGTTGATTCCAAGGACATTATGGAGCTTTGTTATAAACATCTTTCTATTTTTAGTTGGGTCATACGGTGTGCACGAGATTTTTTTAACGTAAATTTGTTCTAAAGATTCTAGAAGATCATGTGACCCCTTCCTTGTTTACGTAAAAACAGGTATATAAATTATGTTTTGGAGCGAACTATTTAGTAGAACTTGGGCTGTTAGAATACTAAGTTGCACTGCTTTTGAGTTATTTTAAATTACTGAAAACTATTTCAATTCGTTTGGATCAAGAGGATTTATTTTGTTATTTATCTAGAAAATAATTGTGCTCATTGAATTTCATAAGACCAGAACTGACTTCATCACGTGACATCGTCTTCCATCTTGGATGTTTTATTAAGATTCGAACTGGGAATTATTAGGACATTTTATTACCAGGACTTTTATAATTTCACTAATGGATTATATTTTGAAATATTTTTGGATTAATTTTGGAATTGATTTTTAAAACCGTAAGTTTATATTTTCTTTCCTGGAAAATATTTGTGCTCAATAAATTGTTTATTAAGTTTTTACAAGCTTGTTATTTCACTCTTTCTATGTTACTGTTTATTCGAGCCTAAGCACGTAACACATAATATTGTAAGTTCCTCTATCATTTCTTTATGCATTCTGTGACAATTAAATGCTTTGACAAGTTATACGAAGATTGTCCATTTTGCTTGTTACCGTTACTTAGGTTGCGACTATTGAGCATGTTGCCAGTGCAATGCATTTTGGTACCCTTGGCGAGATCAGATATTTGGCGCCCCCTTTCCACTCACGCCCTCCCCTACCGGCTCGTCATGAAATAAACCCTTAGCCCAACGCCCTAGGTGATTGCTTAGTTCTCGGTGTCACCATTTTCAATTTCTGTGTCTCTAATTTATTTTAAAGATCTATCATCGTCCGATGTAAATAATGGTATCACAATGTTCACGACAATGTCATGAAGGGACATTTTTTTTTTACATATTTAAGCTAACATGTCCTGTAATAAATAAAACAATTATTAATCGAATTTCTTTACTTTTTCGCATTTTGACAAAGAAGTTAGATTTGCATGATTATGATAGAGTCTAGCATCGCAATAATGCAAAAACTGTTTATTGGATACAAAGAGTAAAACTTAAAGAACGCAATAATTTCATCAGGTAGACAGGAAAAAAAATTGTCATGCAAGACACATATGGCACGTAAATGCCTCCATATTGTCGGACGTTTTTCAACAAGAAACTCATGCTCAATATGAAAAAGCTCAAAACATAATTCTTGGATAATACCCACTTAAGTTGCAATAACCATGTTATTACACGAAACAAAGTTTGGATGGTTCTGTATGTTCTGTGAGTCAAATTTCGCACTCATTTATCGTAAAGATCAGAAACGTTTTCAGAATTTTAGTTATAATTATGAGTTTGGTTGTTTGGTTTGTTAGCTCAAAACGTTTTTATTAAAATTGCTTGGGTTTACTGTACAAAGCAATGTAAAAATCAAAAATAAATATATCATATATATTATGAGCTAGGATTAAGAGAGATCAAAATCTGGTATCCAGTAGCATTTGACTTGAGGCCTTTGCATAATGGTGTCCGGTTGCATTTGTGTTAAGATCATTCCATACAGGTACCAGGCTGCATTTGTCTTAAGGTCGTTGCATACGGGTGTCCCGTTACAACTGTCTTGACGTCATTGCATACTGGTGGTCCATTTGCATTTGACTTGAGCTCATTGCATTCAGGTGTCCGGTTGCATTTTACCCGAAGTCGTTGCAATCAGATCAGTTCAATAGTAAAGTTCATAATTGTAGTTCTGCTAATAGTGATATAGTTACTAAAATAGATAACACGGAGTAGAAACATATGAGGAAATCCGGCATAAGGCAACACCTGCGCTGATCAAGTACTTTTTACATCACATATATTTTTTTTTGTTAAATATAATTTATTTTCTTGTAATGAAACATATATTCTATAATCAATAACATTTTGAAAATTTACCTATTTGTCACTGATAGCCAGCTGTTACAAATGGGATCACATGGTAACCCTGTTGTTCAAAGCAACACTAATTGCCTTAAGCAGATGAATACATATTGAAGTCTGTAATAAGACACTCTTCTCCACGTCATTACTGAAGTATCAAAATCAATACCTTCACACACAATCTCTTTTAATAACATTTATCTGTAAAATATACCATGTTATAGCATTTTGTATTTGTAATGCCAAATGTGATTCTAGTATTGTCGATTGGACATTTTTCTTGGATTTTTTAGTTTAAAGTATTTGAAATTTTGTGGATGTTTTATTTTCGCTGAAGTCTGTATCGGACACATTGAAAATGCTACCTCCGCGAAAATAACCCGCTGTTCAGTACCATTCTGGCAGTTTCTCGGCTCATAAAGAGGAAAGTGTTAGGACTGGTAACATGGTGTCAGAATAATGTGAATGAGTGAGACATCATGCTAAATGTCTGATGTTCCAGTACTAGATATCTCCGTAAACTGCCACACTGCAAACATAGTATCGATATAACTGGAAAATTGTGAAAGCTACGTTAAAAATCCAAATCACACACACACACACACACACACACACACACACACACACACAGAGCTCGATGGTTGTGTATTCTGCATGTATACTCACAAGAGGATATTATCCTTATTCGTTTTCCTATAGATCTCCAGAAAGGAACAATTCGTATATGTGTACATGTCTGTCCATACATCGGAAATGCAAATAAACTCTATTTAAGTTAATATTCTCGATTGTATTGCCCACCTGAAACAAATATGGCAGCTTTAACAAAAAACGAATGTGGATATATCACTCATTAGATTCTAGAAGCAAAACATTCCACATGCATATTCATCTTATTTTTGAGGAATTAAGTGCTGATTTAAATTCGTCTGACTTATGACCGACTCAAACTATGGTCTGAGAGACATTTATACACGTGTTTTATCTTGCAGTTGTCATGTTAGGTAAACGCTATATTTATTTAACCTTCATAACGGTATCATTGCTAGAGTTGTTCTTGTTATTGTGCCTTACATTTTTTTAGCATTACCTTCTGCGCGTTTTCTAACAAGACTATATTACTTGAAACAGGTACGCTATAGGCAACAACAGAACTAACACAAATACTGTCATAATATAATGGCCGAGCAAACATTTTAACTTGGTGAGTCTTCGAAGCCGACTAGACGCTCTTCATTTCATCTAGGCGTGTATTTGCTGGCGAAACACAATTTTTGCAGCTTACTAATTATCCAACAGATTTCACTCAAAACTGTGAGACCTAATAATCAATGTCAAGTGCCACATGTCTCCACACACCATCGACTCAATGCGATGCCACGTCTGTTGTCCTGTTTGAACATCAAATTGTGATTCAAGTTACCTATATAAGAAACCTAGACATTATTTACAGACTCTCTAAGTAGCTACGCCAGACCAATGCCTGAAATTAGTCAAAAGTTGGATTAATTTGTGGTATAAATACAGAACAGGTCATCCACTGATATTCCCCTTGTCTACTGCTGTATTGAAAATGTCTCCTTATAACATTTTTATCCGTTTTTTTATTTTACTTGCATATATTTCCCATGTGAGCAGTGATGTTTTCACCGCTTTATGTAAAATGGAGCGTCTTGCCAAGTTGGAGATGATAATGAAGGTTGCTTTAGAGGAATATGTTCTTGACCTTAGGAATCAAATGGAAATCGTTCCACCTGAGCTTGAAAGGTAGGTTTTTGTATCAAAGTTTCATGAAAATCAACATTTATTTATGTTTTCTATTTATTTAACTAAATATCTGCCCAATGCCATCTATAGTTAATATTGATTGTTATATATTAAGAGTAACAAAATTAAGTAACTTATAACTTTTAAAATATACTTATCGAATGACCTAAGTTAATGGCTGTATTGTCAGTCGTTGCTTGTCGTCATATACAAATGTAACTTCGTTTGAAGGATGTCATTCAATTACCGTCGCTTCAAACAAAATTATTTTGCAGAGATTATCCCCACTTGTACGCTGATGAAAAACATATATACAAATGTAGACATCCAAGTGAAGCTGATGCTACCATCCAAGGTGCAGGGAGATGCATTTCTGATGTGAAATCATGGATGACATGTAACAAGCTGCAGATGAATGTTAATAAAACTGAAGTCATTCTGATCACAACACAGAGACTTTCTTAATTACATATTTTACCATAAAGAATAAATATGAACAAACTAACATTACATTCCCACAGTCAGTACGATACATACGTGTTACTCTGGACAGTACTCTCACATTACACCAACATGTCATTAACATAAACAAGGCTGCATATCTTGAGCTGAGACATATCAGCTCCATTCGCAAATATTTTTCAGTTGATGCCACTAAAACACGTGTGTTCAGTAGTACTTTCAAGACTGGACTATTGTAACTAAATTCTGTCTGGTTTGTCTCAATTTCGACTTCAGAAACTTCAAAAAGTTCAAAAGACAGCTGTTCGGATCATCCTTAGAGTACCAGGATCAGATCACACTTCCCCCTGCTCTGTATCCGACACTGTCCATCCATTCGGTCCAGAAACAAACACAAAATGTGCTCGTTGTGCTTAGTTTCATTTATAGACTCCAGTCCAACATGCCTATCCGATCTCACCCATGTGTACACACCAGAAAGATACTTACGCTCCTCTTCTGACAATCGAATATTCATTATGCCCGCTATGAAAACGAAATCATATGGACGCATTTCGTTTGCATACCAGGGCCCAGCAACATCGAACTGAGCAAAGATAGTGATTTCATTCAAGAGAGATCTTACAACTCACCTATTTTGACTTCAAGAACAAACTTAAAGACCTAATAACGTTTACTACCTTAAATATTTTCAGCATGTTTTATGTTTTCTAATTTCATGTTGTTTGTTTTTTTGTAATCATAGCATTAGATATTTTTTATATTTTAGGTGTTGTCTAATGTAAAGCGCACTGAGCTTCTAAAAAATTAGGCGTTATACAAAAACCCCATTATTATTATTATTATTATTATTATTATTATTATTATTATTATTATTATTATTATTATTATTATTATGTCAAACGTTGCTAAATATCACTCAATAATAGCATATGTTCCTATGATATAAAAATCCCCCCCCCCCCAAAAGAAATAAAGAAAATCGCTGTTGCTAATAATTAAAACATTTTTCGATACAAACATCAATACCTCAGTAATTTACTTCCCTGGAAAAAAGATTGTAAAAATGGAAAAAGAACTTACGGTTTTAATGATCAAGACCAAAAATAATCCAAGAACAATCCAAGAATTAAATTCCAGAAATCCTAGTAATTAAATGTTCTAATAGATTCAAGTTCGAGTCCTGTTGGAAAATCCATTATGGAAGACGATGACGAATGCTGAATTATGTTTTGTGTTAACCTATATTTCTTAGTAGAATCACAAGATTTAACACTCCGGTGTTGAAAATCCGAATAATACTTTAATAAACTTTCTTTGTCCAAGAATTCTGTTTGAGCACATCAACTATTTCCTGAGATACGAATTAATCCTTTAAAATCCAACTACATGTAGTCTGAACAATCGTTAACATGGATTCAAAAACTTGGCTGCATCCAATGAAAATGACTGAACGTCATTTATTAAACCCCAGAACTGAGAATGTTTCTCTAAAATAAAGGTTATATTGTATTATTACATGCAGTTACGAAAAACTTCCAAAATTAAGAAAGCACGAAAGAGGGTAGAATGATTCACGTGCTCGTTTTTATCACGTATTCCTCACATGATCCTGACGATGACCAATCTTTTTTACTTGATGAATAAAAAGTTGCTTACTTCTTCACTAGTCCCATCTTGACCTTCACAACAACCAATCGTTTTAAAACAATAATAAAACCTGTTTATGTGATTCTCACTAACGATGAATCAAGGTCAGTATCTAGGTCAACATTACTTGTTAACCAAAGAAATTTTTGTCAACCGATTTTCTAAAACAAAACATCATCTCCAGTGCATAAATTTACATTACAATAGCATGTACTAAAAACATTTGAAACTGACAAACATTATTAAATTAAAACAAATATATACGTAACACTGACATTGATTCAATATTAGTGAGAATAATATCAGCAAGATCAAGGCTGTATTAATACGCGACCTTAGGCTTGTTGGTTGCTTTTATGAGTTAAACAACTCTTTTTTATTCCTAGATAAAAATGATTTGCTTTCTTTAAAATCATATTATGAGTACTTGATATAAATATGATCATGCGGCCCTCAAGGATTTTCCAAACTGCTTTTAGTTTAGGATATAGCCTATGTTTATAGAGACATTCCGTCAGTTTGAGCTTATACTTTACACTGGAAGTGTCTGTGTCTGACCAGTTTCCTAGTTTTTGCGTTTATGTTACATGTTTTTCGTATTAATTAGATTTTAAATGATTAAATCGTTTCTCATAAAATATGTGATGTGCGCATGCAGAATTCTTGGACAAAGACAGTTCTTAAAATTTATATTCGGATTTCAAATATTGGAGAGTTATTCGTTGCGTTTCAGCAAGTAACTGTATTAATTTTTACAGCATACGTCATCGCCTTTCATCTTGGATTGTCATTGAGACTCAAACTTGAGTTCATTAGAATTTTTCATTACTAGCAGATTTTGGGTTCAATCAACATTTTGAGGACTGGTCAACGATCACTTCATTGTTAAGTGTTTATTCTATATGTTCTTTATTTTGTATCCTGTAGTTGGAACCATCTGTCTCGTACGATACCTTAAATTCACCAGGCGCAATAACCATATTGTTCCTTAAATGTAATCGAAAAATAGTTTGTAAGTAGAAACAAGTCGCTGTTGTAAAACCATGTGTTTACCAATAGAAGGACTAATATTCGTCATCTGACTCGTAGACATTAGTTTGTATAATAAGAACTTCGAATTGATAACCCGTCTAAATGGAAGGTAAAGCTAAGGTTATCGTCTTCGGTTTGGTTGAATACCAACAATAATTTAATGTAAACACCATGGGTAATAGATCTGGTGTTTACATGCTAAAATGAATTTTAAAGTTGCTTAGATATATACGGAATATATTCATTGCTCCAATAAACATAATGAATGATCGTTCCATTCTGAGAAAGGTATATTTTGGACATTGTAAAGTAATAGGAAACATAATATTAGAAGATATATGCGATGTATGTATACTTTTACACTAAACAATCTTGCACTTGTACTGCGACCCAGCCATTCATGGTATAGTAGCGTTCGACAAAATGCGTATACATATGAAACATGGCCGATTCTTTCCACACCATTTATGCTATAGACTTGAAATCATAGGACGGTGTGATCCGGTCTTTAAAGTTATACGAAGCTTACATGGACTAACGTAAATTATACTTCTAGAAGTTTCATTACGGTTAGGTAAATTACTAGAGTGTATTGAAGACCCAAAGAAAAAAACCAGGTTGAGACTGATTTTATTATTGATTGTATATACCATATGATCTAGCTGATAAGACATGTCGAACTCCAAAAATCAAAGATCCTACCTAATCTGTCGTAGCATAATACGCCTGCAGATCAAGATCTCTGATGTTGGTTCTACTGATTAGTGCTTACAAACTGCATGGATCCAGATCTGACAGCGCATTTGACAACGACGGTAGGTCTAGGTCTGTGCATTTTGAATATGGACTCAACTTATCAGCAAATATATATGGTAATGCGTGTACAATAAAAGCTTCCTCGGGCAGAAACGCTCAATAAAGGGAAATGGTATAACGTATACATTGATCTCGATCGGAATTTCCATAAATCAACGGCATTGAAGATGACGATGCATTCAATAACATGACAAACAACGGTATCACATATGAGTCAGGTGAGGTAAAAGACCTTATACGTTTCTTTTGGCATATATATATATATATATATATATATATATATATATATATATATATATATATATATATATATATATATATATATATATATATATATATATATATATAAAACATAAGGAGAATATAAATCAGTTATTTCATGTACGAAACATTTTTCTTTCAATGCTATTTTTCACGCGAATTAACAAATATATGAGTTTATTAAGGCAAATCATATACTGTTACTACGCGATTTTAAGTCGAGTCAATCTGCAAGCAAAGATCATGATCCGTCGTAGCATAATGCACCAGCAGATCCAGGTATATTATCCTGATTACACCTAACAAATTGCATAGTCCCATGTCTGCAGGCGCATCTGGGCCTGCATTTTGCAGTTGGATTCTAATTATAAACGGTAACTCAACGATCAGTTTTGATAATTAATAACTTAGTACACTTTTTACGGTACACTTCGTCTGCATAAGCCGTGTGGTTTTTTTGGGGGGGGGGTTTTGTTCAAACAAATGTTTTATTACAAAGGTGATATAGACTATTAATCAAAGTATTGGTAATATTGTGATCAAATCATTGATATAAAATTAGCGATGGTAGCGATATGTGTGGGCGGAGATCGGACAATATTTTTTCCCATTTTTCTAGTGATGCTAACTTCAATCGTTATTAGTTGTAACTACCTTTAATTTAGTTTGTTATAAACGTGAGATGATTCTATTACATTTATTGATTGTGTTGTTCATTTTAATTACTCAGTGTCACATATTAATGATGTTCTTACATTTACTGGAGTTTACGAATTTTTGTGAGTTGAAAATTTAACTACATTTTAAGGGTTGAGATTGTTTGATTTTGTTACATAAAAGGAGTTAATGAAGCATTGTACACGTTTAAATTATGACTCATGCCTTTATAATATTAATTTACAAATCGGCTCTATCAACTTTTATGATAAATCGATGTCGCCGGTTGACGAAACTTGCAGATTTTACGTCCGATGAGTGGATGTTTTCCCGGCACATTTATATTTAGAATGCAACATTGTACTGGTAAACCGTACTGGTAAAATAATGATAACTAAATACGGAGTCACCGCAGGTCCCGAATTGAAGGGGGGGGGGGAGGGGCGAGGGGCACATGTAAGGTCCGACTAGTCTGGTTGCCTGCATAGTATGCTCCTTGCGTTACACTCCGTTATAGCGGAGTACAGCGCAGGGAGCACCCTAAGCAGGGAACCAGACTAAGGAGCGGCCAGAACGCTTGTATCAAATGAAGCTCAAAATACTATGCCTAAGTATGCATTTAAAGTCTAACAAAATGTTTTGAAATATTGTTTAGAACCGATGCACTAAAGGACAGCAGTCAAGTCTCCAATCGAGCGTACATGTGGAATAAATTCGTTAGAAGATGTTTTGATGTATCAGAGACAATATTCACTGTAGAGTATTAGTATATTGTACAATGTTCATGTACTATGCTTTGACATTCAATTTCCGTTGTTGAAGGTATTATATTGACTGACAAGATGCAAAACTAGACGATAGACGATAGAAATTGGAATAGAAGAGACGATACCTAGAAAATCAAATCAAAATTGAAAAAGTACAAAATCAATCGGCTTTATGATATGTTAGTTACAAAGCAGCCTCAATTTGTGAAGATATGACATTGATCTACAGGACCCATTATATGCTGTTTAGGCATGTAAGTCAACACCGCTTAACACATTATATAATTACCTATGGCAAAGATGGATGGATGGATGGATGGATGTACAACTTAATTTTTTTTAAAGTATATGTATTCTTGTTTTGTAGATTTTTGACAGAGGTGAGGTTCCAAGCAATGAAATCAAATAAGGAACATTTCGTAGAGAACCCAATAAACGCGTTCCATTTAATGTATCGTATGTACAATAGATGGAGTCGAATTTCAAGCCTGATATTGTGTGATGACTGCTTGCAGAACCAGGCTGCAAAGAGTAAGCCTTTCTAATAATAAGGGAACTTGTGTGCTTGATTGTTTGATTGATTCATTCACAACTGTTATTATTCTTATTCTTATATTATTATTATTCATATATTATTATTATTAGTAGTAGTAGTAGTAGTAGTAGTAGTAGTAGTACTACTACTACTGTAACGTTGTCGAGCCGACCCTTTGAGACTAGGTAGGGTTTTAAAGAAATAACAAACACGTTCGGTTAAATAAAACTTATTTTAAAAAAATCAACATGATATATATATATATATATATATATATATATATATATATATATATATATATATATATATATATATATATATATATATATATATATATATATATAATGAGCACACAATACACAAATGAATCTACTACCCTACTAAATGTCTGTAGTCATCCACTACTGTACTATATATCTGTAGTCATCCACTACTGTACTATATATCTGTAGTCATCCACTACTGTACTATATATCTGTAGTCATCCACTACTGTACTATATGTCTGTATCCAATATACAGAACGTAGCATTACATTGACTATAGACACGATATTCGTATCTCACACAAAATAGTCAATAAATCAAATCATAGGGTTCAATTGACTATAAACACGCTATTCGTGTCACACACAAAATAGTCAATAAAACAAAACATAGCATTCAATTGACTAAACACGCTATTCGTGTTTCACACAAAATAGTCAATAAAACAAAACATAGCATTCAATTGACTAAACACGCTATTCGTGTTTCACACAAAATAGTCAATAAAACAAAACAAAGCATTCAATTGACTAAACACGCTATTCGTGTTTCACACAAAATAGTCAATGAATCAAAACATAGGGTTCAATTGACTATAAACACGCTATTCGTGTCTTACATAAGATAGTCAATAAAACAAAACTACGGACGTTAACACGGCACTTCCTTTTGGTGCGACAGTAGTTCATGTTTGTCCGTCTCCACTCCACCGGTTAAGATTGGACTGGAATACTCATCTATTCACTCGTTGACCGGCGAGCCAACTTTTTGGCTCTAATTCCCGACAAATGAAACGTTTAGAGATCTGCTCTAATGTCCACTGCGTCTTAAAATGACCCTGCACTATACCTATCTAGTAGTATGCTGTACATGTAAAAAGTGATTCGCGCGAAACCTTCATTATACGCGCGGCACGTGCGACTCGCTGTACAGGACAACTCACTTAGAGGAGTATGGTGTACCCTCTATGCCATATCGGGTATTTCGTAACTACTACTACTACTACTACTACTACTACTACTACTACTACTACTACTACTACTACTACTAATACTACTACTACTACTATTATTATTATTATTATTATTATTATTATTATTATTATTATTATTATTATTATTATTATTATTATTATTATTATTATTTTATTAGTATTAGTATTATTTTTATTATTAGTATTATTAATATTATTATAATAATAATTATTATTATTATAGTATTATTATTATTATTAAAATTATTTTATTATTATAACTATAATTATTATTATTTATTATTATTATAATTATTATTAGTATTATTATTTTATTATTATAATTAGTAGTAGTAGTGTAGTAGTAGTAGTAGTAGTAGTAGTAGTAGTAGTAGTAGTAGTAGTAGTAGTGGTGGTGATGATGATGATGATGATGATGATGATGATGATGATGATGATGATGATGATGATGATGATAATGGAGTTTTTTGTGACGTTGAAATGATAGATTTCCTACTAGGTAGACAAAGCAGAAAGGTGGCACAATTCACGGAAAGACACGTTTTAAAGTAGGAAAATCTGGTGTTGGTTAAAAAGATGTACCTATTTATATACAAATTGAAGCTTTAGTTACAATTTGACATTATTCGAAAGGCTTTGGTTTTAAGTCATTGGTTTGGGCCATTGGGGTAGGGGACACTAATTATGGCAGTGACATAGCCGATAAAACCATCTGTGTCGTTGAATTTTCGTCTCTCTTTTTGTCAACGTAAGTATCTTTTTTATCGTAGTGGTACATTCGTTCGTTGAAGTTATAACGAATATATTATGTCAATATGAAAACTTGACGTAACATTGGGTTAGGATTATATAGATTAATCTTATAGAGAACGATGTGATTGTTGTTCACTGTGTATAATAAATAATGCTGAATATATATATTTTTTAAATTCCACAAAATTCGACTGCATATGAATCTACATATATAGTGTTAAAAGATGGATCAATCACTAACCACAGACATGTACATAGGTAAACATAAAGATAGAGAGACAGACAGACAGACAAACTTTGATATCAACTCTTATCTAGCCAACTTAATTTTGAGTGTTTTGATCACTTTTTGCATTGTCGAGGTCAATAAGCAATAGTGATCCTCGCCCTCGCGGTGAAGAAGATCATATTAAATTGATATATTTGTCATTTCTAGTAAACGATATATATTATTGGAAACGCAAATGAAAATACAAATATCTTCCTTAAATAGTTGCTGTCGCTCCCAAACTTTGACATCGGGAAATATGGGTAAAATAAATTAAACAAATCGAACTTAACTTGTAGTTTAATCAAACGCGTATGTCTCAACCATGGACTTCACTGAGGCTACTTGGGAAGTAGAGCTCAATGGAGATTACTAATACAACGATGACTAAGGTCCAGTTTGTGTGATTTCATGACCATTACACAAAGACTTTCGCATTCACATCCTTTTCCTCAGAGAATAAATATCAGCAAAACCAACATTAAATTCACACAGTCAGTACGAAACCTAGGTGTTACTCTGGACAGTACTCTCACATCGTACCAACATGTGATAAACATATGCAAAGCTGCATATCCTGAGCTGAGACGCATCAGCTAAGTTCGCAAATATCTTTCAGTTGATGCCACTAAAACACTTGTGTTCACTAACACTTTGAAGCCTAGACTACTATAACTAAATTCTGGCTGGTTCTACACAGCTGTTCGAATCATCCTTAGAGTGCCATGATCAGAGCACACCTCCTCGCTGCTCTGTACCCGACACTCGCTATCCATGCGATCCAGAATGAAACATACAATTTGTTCTCTGTGCTACGTTTCACTGACGGACTCCAGTCTAATATACATATCTGGCTTCATCCATGTTTATACACCAGCAGGATACTTACGCTGCCCTTCTGACAATCGCATACTCATTAATTCTACTATGAAAACGAAGTCACGTGGACAACGTTCGTTTGCATACCAGGGCCCAGCAACGTGGAATCAATCGCCCATTGCAATTAGACGCAAAGACACGGTTATCCCTTTCAAAAGTGCTCTTAAAACTCACCATTTTCGACTGCAAGAACAAACTTAAAGACCTATTAATATTTCCTGCCTTAAATATTTTCAGCATTTTGTATAATTTCTAATCTCATGGTGTTTTGTTTTTTGTAGTCATGTCATTTCAGATGTTGTGAAGCGCTTAGAGCTTATTATTATTATTATTATTATTATTATTATTATTATTATTATTATTATTATTATTATCAGTTTATGTGATTTCATAACCAAGGGACAGTTTGTATGATTTCATGACTAAGGGTCGGTGTGTGTGATTTCGTGACTAAGGTAATTTTTTGTGTCACATGTCAGTGAACTAGTTACCGTTTACTGATTGGCTGTCTGCAAATTACGGATACTGGCTGTTATTTTGCATGTATTCATGCACGGTAAGCAAACTTTTAAAAAAAAAGAGTAGACAGGGATATCATTTTAATTTTTCTCAAAGGGTGGGGTGTAAAATGCACACACACACACACACACACACACACACACACACACACACACACACACACACACACATCCCTGAAAGTAGAATTTCAATTAACGCAAACTAAATGATCAGTCGGGGCTCCGAGTGGTCTAAAGCGCTGTCCGTTACGGATCACTGCCATCTCACCTCTGTCTGCGTGGGTTCGAGTCTCAGATTCGGCCAATGTGGGTATGTGAGAAAGCTTGCCAGTAGCTTCTCGTGGGTGGGTCGTTCTTACCGGGGGTTTTCTGGGTTCTTCCTCCACCATTAATACTGGCCGCCATGTATAGCCTATATTGTGCTGAAAAATGGCGTTAGACCATAAAAAACAAACAAACAAAACAGATGGTCAGTCCAATACGTACCAAACGTATACAGACAAACAAACAATATGATCAACATAAATGGAGCCAGGAAGAAAGACGGACAGTCTTGACAGTTAGGCACACAGAAAAACAGATCTACTGTGATTTATCTAATCGGAAATACACAAGCTGAGATATGAATATGGAGAGAATGATTGGAAGAAATGTGGGCGAGCAGAGACCAAAACATTTTATGCAAATATAGAATGTTACCTTGAGAGTACGAGACTTCCACAACTTGAACTGAACTTAGTATATTTGTTTGTCATTCTGCTGGCGTAAAACAACAATATACCTCTCTCTCTCTATCATTTACATTTTCGTATTTTGAAATTATTTTGTACAAGAAAGCGATCCATACATTTCAACTTAAGAAGTCTCCTCTTTTCAGAATATGTGGATACATTGTCTCGCATCGGACTGGATACTCACCTGAACGTCACTGAAAAAGACGTTATCGGAACTGCAATGGCACTGGTTCGGTTGTGGTACGTTTACAACCTCGACACAGAACTACTGATACGTGGTCAGATAATGGATACCATTACCGACCCACTGACGTCAGCTGATGTGTTTTTTATAACCGATATTGCCGATGAACAAAACCAACATTATGCTGTGATAAAATGGCTAGAGGCCCTATTAAAGACAAAACAGTCAAGAGAGGACAATAGCGATACAATAAAAGAGGTACACGTGGTTCGGAGGCTTGCAAGTGCGTACGACAAGGTGAGTCTAATGTAGATAACTAATGTAGATACAATTTATTTAAATTTAGTTAAGATTCACTATTTAGAACCTGTGTCAGAATTCGTGGTATGCAATTATATACATATGTGTTATAAACAGCTTTTTCGTATGAGAATCATTAGCAAATTAAACTTGAGTTATGGGTCACATTCTATTTAGAGAATGAATTTCATTAAGTTCTTTAAATTAAAATATCGACGACATTTGTATACCGACGGTGTCGCAACTATTAATATACCTGTGGAATATACAAAGTCCAGCCATATTCGAAAGGTAATTCCGGATCCACTGTCAAAATAAACATATGCTCATAAATAACATGACATTCTCATTCGTGAAAGAGTTGACGAAGCTGGCCAATCGCATGTATTTTGATGATTTTATCATATGATTAATGAATGGAAACTATACAGAACGCAATCGTCTTTTCAGTTAAATATTTGTTGTAGAAAATACAGATAACAATCTAAACAAACGTTTGATAAACTAAATGCACTATTGTTTTGTGCTTTAATGTTCGCAACAGTATGGAATGCCATGGAAATCATTGGAGATTCTTCAACTTTACAATGAATTTGGTGAGTATAAATCCCAAAGCAAATGATGCATGGTACATGTAGATACCAACTTGCAAACGACATTGCCCGTATATACAACTACCTTTGCACATATCCTCAGTGGAATTTGACCATTAAACAGGTATACGGTCTCTTTTAGCTTTTGGTACAGCTTTATATTGTTATCATATTTGTCAAAGGGTTTTATTTTTGTACAAACCTCGTTCGTATTAATCCTTTTATACCAAAGAACTCCTGCTTGCTTATCTTATCACATTCTATAGGACAGACGCAATTTTTGTATCTTGTGTTCTTAGAAGCGATATTCGCTTTTTATATACTTAGTGCTATTAACACTGTAGTTTTACACATGAGGAACAATCCCATAAGGAATTACTAACGAGAGAGAGAGAGAGAGAGAGAGAGAGACAGAGAGACAGAGATACAGAAACAGAGACAGACAGACAGAGACTCTTTAAATGCAACTACGGGAGCAGACAAATATTGCTGTCAATTGATGTTTCATTTTAGCAAATTTATTCTCTTGATATGTGAAGAAATGGCATTTGTACCAGAACAAAGGCTATCTTACTGTTCTCTCCTACGTAAATAATATATATATATATATATATATATATATATATATATATATATATATATATATATATATATATATATATATATATATATATATATATATATATATATATATATATATATGAACATTCAGTGAAAACTAACATGAAATGGCAGAAAATACATTTAAGTGGACACATTAAACAATAAAATGCATGAAAATATAGTTTTCCTGATTGTAGGGCCAAACTTATTTTAATGAAAATTCGCTGTCTTTTTATGCGGGGTATCCTTACTAGATTTAAGAATATGTCGGGAAAAACGGCATAATCTAAGGAGAAAAGTATTCGTTCTAGTAGATCATTTTGGGTAATTGAGAAGGAATATAATTGAACAGAATTTTCAAATATATTTCATAACATTTAAGGCTTTTTTATTTACAGATATTTCTGTATACAATTTATTGAGGAAAAATATTATAACAGCCTTGATCCCATATATTTTTTTAAATATTCGGTAGATTGCACGAAATGCACATATTTTACACCGTTATTTCAGTCTGAGATTTACCATCTTGTTATGTCGTACCTTAAATCTCGCAATCAACCAACATAATTTGACTCTGGGGAACAGAGGTCAATTGTAGATAACAAGGCCCTCCTAAAACAGGGGACACATTCTGATAAATTCTGATAAAACATTAAGAGTTAGTCAGTTTAACTTGGCTTTGTCCATCATTTGCTCGGCTTTCAATTGAAATGAATATAAATCTTTCACACTTTTTTATCCACTTACCTTACATCTGGTCATCCCTCGAATGCGATGTTGTAATATACAGACTATCTAGCCCCGAAGACAGCGGGTCGTGATCGGTGTGATTTGTTTTTAATAAATCATTCTTATAATGTTAACAAAGAACTTACACTTGCTGGCTCTCGAGATATTCCTCAACTTAGTGAAAGAACAAGGTTGCAAAATAAAACACAATTACAATATTTCCATATCTAAAACACGCAACACTTAAATTTCAGTTGAAAGGAACGTCTCTTTCCTCACAAAAAGCATACATTGTCAAGGATATATATGTTTATATAACAAAAATATGTATGTTCAAATGGGACAATACTCCAACTTTAAATTGTGCTAGGGGCAAATAGCGAAAGGATTAGACCTTTCTTTAAAAGACAAAGGAAAGAAATGTTCACTTTCATCATGGGAATGTTCGATTTATTATATACATCCTTATACACGTCATATTATATTTTCTCCTAGCCAAGTGTAGCTACTTTGATTAAATGCTAAACTCTAAATTGTTGCCTGAAAAATATTTCAGAGGTGAACACTCCAGATATTGTACCGTGCCACACCACGTGGCCAGTCTTAATCCGCAACCTTCTGGTCGCGTGTGAAGGCTCATCATTGTGCCACAACTATTCCAGATCCTGTATTCGCTACGGTTTATTGCACACCAATGAATAGTCATTGTTGTTGTTTGACGACATTTTTCAGCACTAGTTTTTTATACATTGTGGCCAGTATAACTGGTTGAGGAAGAACACGGGAAAACCCCAGAAAGAACCACCGACCATCAAGAAGCTACTGGCCAGCTATCTCACATACCCACATTGGCCAAACCCAAGACTCAAACACATGCAGAGGTGAAATGGCAATGATCCGTAACGGTAACCACTCGCCCATTCGAGGCCCCTTTAAAAGTCATAGTTCAAATGCTTGGAAATCATTGGTTTGAGGTAAAAGGTAATACATGCATTGGTTCAAAGCAATTTAATTTAAATGGTATTGATTACTCGGATATTTAAATTACAGTACTAACTGTTCCGGTAGCCTTTTGGTTAAAGCATCCGCCTTGGATGCGGTAGGTCGTTGATTCTAGCAATGGCGGAGTCATACCAAGGATTTATAAAAATGGCAATAACAGCTGTCTCGGTTGGCGCTCAACATCAAGAGTTTGGTGTTAGGACTGGTCGGCCTGATATCAGGATAATGTGACTGCGTGGGACATCATCCTACATCTCTGAGTCATGATGCCCCAGTGCCATGCATCACTATAAACTGCCACACTTCATAGCGATATGACTGAAACATTGGTAAAGCTACGTTAAAAATCTAAATCACACACACACACACACACACACACACACACACACACACACACACACACACACAATACAGTACATAATAAACATAATGCAGTCAGTTACATAACTCAAATTCTGCTGTAAAGATCTTAATGGATGAAGAAATAAGTGCATCTTCTCTTCTTTTTCATTGCGTTTACGAAAGATTCTTCTGATGAAAAGGTCAAAGAAAACATTGTGTATTTTCTTGGCAAGTTAGAAAAGTTGCCAATGTCAGACCGAATAAAACAACTGACCTTCGATGAACCGAAAACAAGAGAACATTACTACAGACTCTGCAGAGGACAAGTAGTAAGGGTACGTACAAACCAAAATCTTATCAAAACAGTATACAGTGCTATTAGCTCTTGATTTATTTTGAGCGTTACACATTTAAACACTGTTACTTATATCTGATTGTAATATATATTTATTGTAATTTAACTGTTTGTTTGTCAGTTTTAAATATTTTCTTTAATTTTTTATTGCTTGCTATTGCATTGTATATGTATCAGCTAGAGAATGCTATTTTTCAGAAAATCTGACCTTTATTCAAAGTTAGTGGCAGCAACGTAAACAGATTTTTTTAATGATTGGTTGTTGTCAATGTCAGTATATAAATACGTGTTTAAGAAATAAATGTTAAACAAATTACATTTTTATCCTTAAAGTAAAATGATTGGTTCGCGTCAGGGTCATGTTAGGACTACGGTATGTAAACAAGATCACGTGACCATTATGTCGAAATCTAGGGTTTTTTGTATTTGCGCAAAATTTAGATTTAATAAGAGATGTTTAGAGAAATAGTCTCAGTTTGGGGCTTTTTACATATGATGTCAAGTTCTTCTGTTGTAGCTAGTTTCGCGTTCTTTTGAACTTTCTTCATATTATTTGGATTTTAAAGGATTAATTAGTATCTTTAGAAATAGTTAATGTGCTTATTCTTGGACAACGACAGTTTATCAAAATGTTTTTGGATTTCCAGCACCGGTGTTTTAAATAGTGTGTTTCTACAAGGAACTATACATAAACACAAAACAGAATTCAGAATACGTCATCTTCCTCCACCTTATATTTTCCATCATGACTCGAACTTGAATCTATTAGAACCGTTCATTATTATGAATTTTGTAATTTAACTCCTGGATTATTCTTGGATTATTTATGTATTTGATTCTTCGAACTGTAAGTTCTTTTTCAATTTGTACAATCTTTTTCAGGGAAATAAATTATTTGTTAACGGCACGAATGCTCGACCTATGTAAACGGTTGGCTGCAGATATCATTCAGAGTAAAAAGAATAGTGTATTGTTGCTCTTCATAGCAAGTCATATATGTATATATATGTATGTATTAATAATTAATATAATTATATATATATATATATATATATATATATATATATATATATATATATATATATATATATATATATATATATATATATATATATATATATATATATATATATAATATATATATATGCAACATTTGCTTTAATATATATATATATATATATATATATATATATATATATATATATATATATATATATATATATATATACATTAAAGCAAATGTTGCATTTCTAAAATTATTTACATGTGAAGACTGGAATTTTAGTGAATGTGACATTTCCGCAGCAGGATCACATCTATTGCTTTGTAAGGCCTTAATGATGCTTTCTTCATTGCTGAGCGACTATCAAGAAAAACAATCTTTTCTGTCAGTGACAACAATAGGATGTGTAACAATGTAATTTTTGGCAGTTGGAGCTTGCAGCATTTATTCAGCTGATAAATTAACTATTTCACAGCGTTATATAAAACGTACAACTGGCTGCCTGTTGTATGTGTAAATTACTCTCCCTTTCAGCTTTATTTGATGTATAACATATGAAAACAATGAATATTCTAGCATATAACTTATCATCGAATCTATAAACACAAACATAAATTGTAAACTTGTACATTTCCAATAGACACATAAAAAATATTGAAGAAAGCAGAACAAAGATGACGGCCTATATTCATCTCTTCTTTCATTACTCAAGTAAATTTTAAGGGTTAATGAGAACAGTTATAGGATGGCAGATCTGTTATTGTAACAAAAGGAGGCGATAGGAGAGTGGAAGTATTACAGAAGGAATATATAACGAGACGACAAATGTTACGCATTGACAAGGACGCAACATATCAAGAAAACTGAACTGGTTATGCTGCATTCTGTGGAAATGGTTGCATTTGAATAAGTACAAATGATCTTTTGGGAACCTAACCATACTCGAATCATATGCTATATCATACAATGTAATAGTCAAGACGTTGAACTCAGTAGACATTTCCGTTTCTGTTTAGTCCCTAATGTTGCTTTCTAATGAATGCATGTGTCTTGAAAATCTCCATGAAGAAAGAGAAAACGGTTTTAATGATTTTGAACATGTACTAAAAGATGATACAACATTAGCTGATAGTTGTTATTAGTAGAATGATACCTACTGGTCGCACCTGGCACAATATCTCGTTCACGCTGATAAGACAAGTCCACCTACAAACTACACAAACTAAGATTTGCCATTGCATAATGCCGATAAAGATCGGGGTCTGTATAGTTTGTACGTAAATAGTTGCACTGAAAGCGTAGACTCTAATCTGCCGACGCATTATGCTACGGAAAATCGGGATGTTTAGTTGTTTTATAGGAAAGTATATTCATTTCTCAAATTGTTCTTTATTTAATTAAGATGCTCTGTAAATCCCTTTATAACTCCTATCCCTACCAATCCTTTTTTTACATCTATTTCAGCCCATACAAATACTATCGGAGTTGAAATGTGTGTACAAGAAGTCTATACTGCCATACTATCGTGTCAAGGAGGAAATCATGAATTGGAAGCCCAGACTTTCCATATTATACGATGTGATATTTGATGACGAGGCTAATATATTAAAAGAATTTGCAATGTCTAATGTATGTATCTCTTTATTAGATATATTTAATATTATTAATGGTCACTAGACTCTCTCTCTCTCTCTCTCTCTCTCTCTCTCTCTCTCTCGTACGTACGTACGTACACACACGCATACACACACATACACACATACACCTACCTACCTACCTACCTACCTACCTACATACCTACCTACATACATACATACATACATACATACATACATACATACATACATACATACATACATACATACATACATACATACATACATACATACATACATACATACATACATACATACATACATCAAAACCCACGAATAATGGATGAAGACTAAATTTTAGCTTGTTCATATTATATTTTTGGCATATTTCTACCATTTCTTTATTTCTGGCATATTTTAGCTCCACCGATCAGGTGTGCTTTTAACAGAGAACACAGTAGGATTCAGTGAGATTCGCATCAGCGAAACGTAAGTATACATCCCGTACAACGTTTACATAATATTTTACGTTAACTTAATATTTCTCGATAGTTCATTCACGAAAAGGTGGATGCATAAGCGATGTAAGGAAATATGTAGGGGGAATTTTTCAATTTATGTTATGTCCACGCAACCCTATACCCACAAAACATCTTTTGTGAATCTAAAAGAGGAATGAAAATCAGACATTTAACACAGCCTTAGACATTAATTTTTAATTTGAAAATTGTCAATATCTACACATAAATTCTATTTTTATTATTATTATTAGTAGTAGTATTGTTGTTGCTACTGTTATTGTTATTGTTATTGTTATTATTATTATTATTATTATTAAACAGCTCGGTTTCTTAGAATCTGCTGACAACATCTACAATGGTTATCACCTATTTACATGTGCATGTACGTACTCCTTGAGAGAAACAAATGATCCGCCTAGCGAAATTCGTTTAGTGTTTTCACATTAGACCATTACAAATGATCTGCCTAGCGAAATTCGTTTAGTGTTTTCACATTAGACCATTAACAAATGATCCGCCTAGCGAAATTCGTTTAGTGTTCTCACATTAGACCATTAACAAATGATCCGCCTAGCGAAATTCGTTTATTGTTCTCACATTAGACCATTAACGATAAACTTTATTGACGTTTGTAGATAAATGTGCTACAATGTTTGTTTCGCCAGCCATATTTAAACAATCTTTTGGTAACCTTTAACGTGTTTGCTAACATTTAAACAGCTGTTTCACCCTTCACTATCTACACGGACTATGGTCGCCAGTTTATTATCAGTGTGTGTATGCTATATTAGTTATCTCCAATGAGTGGAATGTCGAAAAGATGTTGTTTAGTAAGTCACGTTATTTCATCAACGGAAAATCAATCGAAGCGATTTTCGACAATATCGAGGCGTCTACAACAATTCTCAGACAGACCCGTTACAGTGACGATTATTTAAAGTCTGCTGATACGTCTAAGGTGTTCTTCAAAGACACAATCGACCATCCAGATTATAGCAAACACACTGTTGACGAGACCAAAGCAAAAGCGTTCGCTGAAGACAATCTCTATTTCGACGTAGGATTTGACAGCGTTCAGCCAGACTGTTGACGAACGTCTGTGTCGACGTGATGTTAATAAATCCTTGCATATACTGAAATATCATCAAGTTAATGGCCAAATAAAAATCTCTAACTGGGTTGCAGCACAAGGAACTCGAGACCAGCTTGGAAATCCCGTGTGAGAGTAGTAGTCGGGTGTGGTAGATTTTGACCTAGATCATGATGTTCTGCATGAACAAATTAGAAATGTATTGTGTAGTTATGTACACCTATTATGTATAGACCCCAATTATTGATACTTGTTAGATCTAGCGTCCCATGCAGCTGCTCAATATGTGTTACGTATATGTGTTATGTGTTACGTATATGTGTATATGTGTTACGTATATGTGTTATGTGTTACGTATATGTGTTATGTGTTACGTATATGTGTATATGTGTTACGTATATGTGTTATGTGTTACGTATATGTGTTATGTGTTACGTATATGTGTATATGTGTTACGTATATGTGTTATGTGTTACGTATATGTGTTATGTGTTACGTATATGTGTTATGTGTTACGTATATGTGTTATGTGTTACGTATATGTGTTATATATATGTGTATATGTGCATATGTGTATATGTGTTACGTATATGTCAATATGTGACTCGAACTAGATGAAGTTAGATGATTTGAGACAGAAGTAAAAAAAAATCTGAGTTATAATAGGATTTAAACAAACTATTTATAAGGCTGGATATTCGTTTAGCCTCCATAGGTGAAGTATTCTTTCGGCTGAGTCCTACATTAACAGTTGTATACTGTTTTCTTAAATTTTGGATATAATTTTCTATTCCATTTTGACTATGATACAGAGCCTGGATATCGGATGCTACAATCCCGATTGCGAAGAAACTGTCCAAGAGGGTGGAATTTAGTACCGGCCTTAGCACACAACAGTATCCTGTCGTAAGCCATGCAGAATTCTTCCAGGTACACGCAAACACATGAATACACACGTGCACTCACATATTCGCATTCACTTATACATAAGAGGTAGTCGTTACACGAGTTTACCGTATCTTTAATTGTTGAATAGACGATTGATAAGTCTCCAACAAGCTTCTGTACCGAACTCATGAGGATCTTCTTGAACATGAATCTCTCTCTCTCTCTCTCTCTCTCTCTCTCTCTCTCTCTCTCTCTCTCTCTCTCTCTCTATATATATATATATATATATATATATATATATATATATATATATATATATGCCAGTTTGGCTGTCATTCACATATTAGTTTTAAATTGAAAAGTATATGAATACAAGAGACAATTGAAAACTAGTCTAAAATTGCGTATAATTTAAAACCAATATATTTTGTTAGGTTGAAAAAGTGATTTACTCTCTACTTTAAGCATGTTAATTCTTATTTCTGTTTCTTGAATTTCCGTTGTTTATTTTATACTGTTTTATATTAGGAAAGGATCGGCGAATAGTTAGCCCACTCTGAGCTACTTACATAAGAATGAAAGCTAAGACACTTACATTTTCACTACTACTGCGTGACAAATCGCAATTTCTAGCATGTAAAAGAATTCACATGATTTAATCCATTCAGTATAAATTAACTTAATTCTTTCAAGATTCCACCTGACCGACATGTCAGTTGTTCGCATATTTATTAATAATAATATTATTAACAACTGTAAACACGCTCGTAATCCTATTTATAGACCCTATGCAATTTTAAGTACATTAGCAACTTAATACAGACCCTATGCACATCAAAATCCAGCTTAGATTATCACTAAGTTTACAGCCATGAATAAAGAGAATGTTTAAGATTGTTTTAGTGAGGCATAACATTAGGTTTAAATTTAAATTTGATAGAGATGTAGGCGTCCAGTTGATCATGTATTAAAAATTATAAAAAACACTTTCTTGTCTTGTGGATATAATTATTTACATGCATGTTATATTTTGATTCTAGATCGTCAATTACGGATCAGGTGGAATGTACGAGGAGCATCTTGATCCTTTTGTAAGTTTATGTGCCACATGATAGTATGTTCCATTACAGAATTATATATTGCATATGTCTTATTCGTTCCACCATACAATCACGTATTATCCATTTGTAAGACGTCCATATGCATAAGTACATTGTATATACATAAGTAAATTGTATTACTATATTATTATAGTGTTGTGTGATGACTATATAATATGTGAATTTGAAAATAGAGCGAAATCAAAAAATATACGAAGATCACAGGCACAGTAGATGAAGTATGGACCCAAACATAAATATTCTGTATTTGTTTAGGTTGTGTTGAATTGTTTATTATAAACAAGAAAATAAGTAATAATTCAAAACTAAACAATCAAAATAAACCAAGAACATATACAGCTAGGTCAATAAACAATTCTATACCAGTGGCTTGACTCAGCCTTTCACACCTGCATAAATTGGTGTATTAAAATATTTTATCTGATTGAAATGAATTAAGTAAAATACTTACAGTAAGATCCCAGCACGTGAGTTGAAAAAATTTCAAATAGAAAAAAAATTCAGCGCATAAATTAAGGAATGGTTGGTATTTCCTTGAATTGTGATTTTAGCAATGCCGTAATAGAAATCTGGTAATAAGAGGTAATGCTTTGCATTCTGTTGCGTCTTTATTATCAATATCTAAATCATTATATGTTGTTACATCAAACGATGGTTTCTACATAACCATTGAGTTTGTACACTTTTAAATAATTTTATATGGTATTTATATCATTTTTTCTTGTTTGGATCTTTTTATTTCTGCAAACATATTTTATAGATAGTTCAATTGTCACCTTTGAACTGATATTTACATATAATAGTAATCTCTTAACATAATCGGTGATTAATTTTAATTTAGATTTTTAATCATACAATTTAAATGTACAATTTATTGATGATGCTAATACGTTGATAACACTCAATATTATAAAAACATTAGATTCACTGGTACTATTACTATGCTTACAAGGGCCGAGTGGTCTAAAGCACTTTCCGTTACGGATCACTGCCATCTCACCACTGCCTGGGTTCGAGTCTAAGATTCGGCTAATGTAGTTATGTGAGATAGCTTACCAGTAGCTTCTCGTGGGTCAGAGGTTCTTTTTGGGGGTTTTCCCAGGTTCTTCCTCCACCAATAATACTGGCCGACATATATAGCCTATCGTGTGCTGAAAAATGGCGTTAAACCCTACACCAACAACTATGCTTGCAGTCCGCCATGTAAGTGTTGTTATCAGCAGAAAACTACATACATAAATTCGTTACACACACACACACACACGCGCGCGCGCGTGCGCGCACAACGCTTTCTATATGCAACACACAAAGCGTCGATTAATCGATGATGAGGCAAAAATCTCAAATTCACCATTGTAAGCAGTTTTAATTATCGTTGTTTTCTCAACAGAACTAATCCATATATTATTCACTAATGATGAGTCAGACAAGACTTTACACACATCAAAGTTACATAATTACCAAACAATACCACGCTGATCATAATCACAATATGTTAACTATGATATTTGTTAAATATCACTGTGTAGTTCCTTTCTTTGATATATATTATCCTACTATGTATATACCAAGTTATAATGATATGTTTTATATTGATTCTAGACATGTTACTGTTGCTCCGTTTATAGAAACCTTAATTCTCTTCACTTATGCAGATACATGTAGATATATATTGTTAGTTTCATACGTGTATTGGAAGAGTAGTCTTTTTTATTTAAGGGATATCTGATGTCATACGGACGTGCTTTCAGACCAGCTGACCCGCCAGATTTACAAGGAAGTGGAGATAGGATCGCCACCTGGTTATATTACGTAAGAATAAGCAGAAGCCTGACTTCAATTCTGACTTTTGTTTTTCACTACTCTCGTACCTCGTTTAATGCTGAGTTGCTATGTTAAAATATTTGCAGCAGAACGATAAAAGACTTTGATCAAAGAGGTCCCAAACCCTTCCAGTGTGCTCTGTTCAACATTTGTACACAGTAAACCGTGAAGAATCAGTATTCCTTCATGATCAGTCAATCGGTACTTACATTATAGTCCACATTATAGACCACATCATTCTTTTTTTTAAATGCTGTCACATGTTGTAGCAGTTTCATTGTTAGTTCTGTCTGTCCATCCCTAGAAGCGTGTTAGCAAGAGAGGGCAACAACTTTATACTGTAAACAAAGTAAATCACACCACTTAAAGTACACCAATTTAGAATTGTAAGCATATGTGTCTGCAGTATACGGATGGTATCATTTAATGTCTATCCCAGTTTGGCAGCTACTCAATATGTAATATATTTTTGTTTTTACCTTTTGGGCTTTCGTTTAGAAAAAACATTGTTAGCACGATTTAGCCACAACTTCATGAGGTAGACAAATGAAATTTAATATTATTGTTGCTATCCACAAGTGAATGACCTGAATTACTTTTAATGTCATTATGGCATCCCTTCATATTTATTTTTAAAAAATATTTCAAAATTTTGGAACTTACATCACAACTTGTTTTATCTTTGTAGCATTTAATAGACTATTCTTTCGTGCGGTTAAAATAACATTTGTCTAATTGTTTAAGTTGCTGAGACTTAAAAAGTAAGGTCGTTTTGTAGATTTTTACATACAAGAATACCCTAGCCTTCAGCAGAACGAACGTGAAATCGTGATCTTTTTAATACAGCTTACTTCATAAAAAGCACATGTCAAACTAGCTGTACTGGTTTGATCATGTAAGAGTGTCACATTGAAATTCTGGATGACCGAAACATTGGAATCATTTTCTGTAAAAGCTAACTGCCATTGTGAATATTTTCATCCTACCTAAAACATTGCTCATTCAGTTTTAAGCACTATTTGTAACACCATCAAAACGAGATCATAGAGACGGAAAGAGGAACAGATGGATGGATGGATGGATGGGTGGATGGATGGGTGGGTGGATGAATGGATGGATGAATGGATGGATGGATGAATGGATCGATTCATCTTCAATAAATAATACTTTCCTTTTGTTCCAGTTAAGTGATGTTAGAGCCGGTGGTGCAACAGTCTTCACAAACTTAAACGTGACTGTTCCTGTGGTAAAGGTGGGTATTAACGTATTTTATAAGTTTGGAACGTTTATTTGAACTATATGTAAGTGAGCCTAAATTTAAATGAGAGAAAAGGCTTGTGTAAAAATTATTGCCAACACAAACTTGCAGGATAGCCACAGTTTCACTTAACTTCTCCAAAGTTCTTCCTCAAATTGAGAGTTTTGAGTATCGTTCTTATTATTTGGTTGTTAATATTATTTTTGGCACAACACATTCAGCAAGTACCAGAGATTTGGATAGTCATATAATCTAGAAGAAGTCTTGTCTCAGTTGAAGAATTACTCAACTCTCTTTGCAATAATGAAATTATTATTTTATTTATCAAATTGGAAACGAAAAAGTGATTTTGTACCCATTTTACTATCACTATATCTGACAAAAATATTGATGCCATCTGAAGTATTATAAACATACTAATGTACATACTTAATTTTAGGAGAAACTTTTAGAACTTTTGTAAAGCCGAAGTTATCGATTTTGGCTTTTAGGAAAGTCTAGAGAATCAAACTTTGATGATTCTATCAGTTTATCATATGGGATATTTCTATGATTTTCTAATTGATCGAACCTATGATTACATATGGGATATTTCTATGATTTTCTAATTGATCGAACCTATGATTACTGCTGAGATAAAAATCACGACGAGATTTTATAAGGATAAATCACGTTGACTTCTTTAGTTTTTGTTTTTCATTTGAAAATAAAAAATTCTGACCATGAGGTTTCATAACCTTACATTTACATTCGATCTTTACTTATATACTGACCTTTATTCTTCACAATTCTTTTGTTTTATTCTGATACATTCCTTCATTTAGACATTATCTGAAGAAAAGCATTTCGTTTCTAAATCTTAACTTTCATTAAATCTTAAAATATATGCATGGACAAGAAACGAATGCTTGTTGGTAAAGTAAAAGTAAAAATTGTGATATGTCGTCTACAAAGAATCTCGTTACATGAAATTGAAACTATTAGTTGCATGACGCAAATATCATTTTATATTATTTCATGTCTTTGGTGTAAAATACTTTTATAATTTTAGAGATTTGTATATATTATAAGTAGTCATGTTTAATTACGACCTGAACCGAAATGAAAGACTAATTAACATCATCGGCCGGAGATTAAATATCAGTCACAAGACACGGAATCTTAGCCAAACGTATCGGTCTTTCTCCAGTGCCTTGTCGATACTTTCCTCTGATAGGTAGATAATTCAAAATCTTCGCACCAAGTAATTATAGTAATAATCTTTAGATAATAATAATAATAATAATAATAATAATAATAATAATAATAATAATAATAATAATAATAACAACAATTAAAAGGTAAAATTTGATTTGTTTTTCCTTTACAATCTTGTGTGGTGCATGTACGAGCGAAAGCATTGTGGTCTATGTACCAGCGAAAGCTTTGTGGTCTATGTACGAGTGAAAACCTTGTGGTCTATGTACGAGTGAAAGCTTTGTAGTCTATGTACCAGTGAAAGCTTTGTGGTCTATGTACGAGTGAAAGCATTGTGGTATATGTACCAGTGAAAGCTTTGTGGTCTATGTACGAGTGAAAACCTTGTGGTCTATGTACGAGTGAAAACCTTGGTATATGTACCAATGAAAACATTGTGGCCTATGTACCATTGAAAGCTTTGTGGTCCATGTCCATGTACGAGTGAAAGCATTGTGGTCTCTGTACGAGTGAAAGCATTGTGGTATATGTACGAGTGGAAACCTTGTGGTCTATGTACGAGTGAAAACCTTGGTATATGTAACAGTGAAAACCTTGTGGTATATGTACGAGTGAAAATGAAAGCCATGTAGTCTATGTACCAATGAAAATCTTGTGGCCTATGTACCATTGAAAGCTTTGTGGTTTATGTCTATGTACAAGTTAAAGCCTTGTGGTCTCTGTACGAGTGAAAGCCTTGTGGTATATGTACGAGTGAAATTTCGTACATGTACTGGTGAAACCCTTGTGGTCTATGTACCAGTGAAAGCCTTGTGGTCTATGTACCAGTGAAAGCCTTGTAGTATATGTACGAGTGAAACCATTGTGGTGGATGTACGAGTTAAAGCTTTGTGGTTTATGTACCAGTGAAAACCTAGTAGTGCATGTATGAGTGAAATTGTTGTGCTCCATGTGCGACTGAAATCCTTGTGGTCCATGTACGAGAAAATGGACTTCTTTGAGTCATATTAAGCTTCTTGTGTAATGTGAGGCAATCGGTTCTCTCATGTAGAGAAATGGTTTCATTCTTTGGATCTTAATCTATGAAGTCATCATTAAGACACCAACAACAAATCGGGAGAAGGGGAATCTATGTGAAGTTTTTTTTAAAACCATATGCCCTCGTTTTATAGTCTTATTCTTAATATAACTGTAAATTTAGGGTGCCGCCGCTTTCTGGTACAGTATTGATAGAGACGGGGACTTGGAGCAAACAACTATGCACGCTGGATGCCCAGTTCTCTTGGGTTCAAAATGGAGTGAGTCATTTATTACCATCATTATCGTTCTCGAAAATTACATTTCAAAGATTACGAAAGCCAGAAATAATGGTTTAATAAATAACGTAGATATAATAGTAAAACCTAGTAGCAGTAATAGTAGCACCAATATCAATAGAGCCCACAATAAAACCCATATCTATCTGTAATGTTCATTTTAATTTCTCTACAAAGAATTTGAGTTGTGATTTCATTAGAGTGATAAACGTTTGTGACATATATATCGTTAAAAGGAACTGAAATTATTCAATTTACATAGCATATACAATATTATCAATGGCTTCAAATTTTGACCTATGTGATTTCTTTCATTGTCTTCGATTTTTGTTTGAATTTAAAAACGATATTTAAGCAAACAAAAGACCAATATATCACGTTGTATTGAAAACTTTTCTATTCGACATAATAATTTACTCTTTCAGTTTCCAACAAATGGATTAGAGAGACAGGCCAGATTTTTCGTCGTCTTTGCGGGAAAACTCCAAAAGAACCAGATGATATATGACATGGATATCATCGCAACTTTAATTTGACATAACAAAATTCAAAAACAATTTTTTTCTTTTACATACACATTAATTTGTTGTTCTTGATAATAATAGTAATAAGAAAACATACAATAATAATAATAATAAAAATAATAATAATAATAATAATAATAATAATAATAATAATAATAATAATAATAATAGTAGTAGTAGTGGTATTAGTAGAAGTAGTAGTATTATTATCATTATTATTATTATTATTATTATTATTATTATTATTATTATTAAGTGGGTGTTTTCTGGTGGTGTCGCTCTTTAATTATGCTTTTTCTAATAGGAAATGTTGTAGATAGGTTTGCTGTGTGAGATGAAGTTTAAAAGAGGATGAATTTTACCCTAAATTAAATCAAAGTTAACTACATCAAGCTTTATCCAACAGTTTAGACAACAATTGAGAGGAGGTGTACAGATTGTTTTTAATGCAGGTCATAAAACATTTTAGTAGATTTTAGATGTTATCATTTAAAAAGATTATTCTTTACACATGAGCTTTCCTCTATACACTGCAAAAGCGTAACTAAACGCGCCTTATATTATTCACAGTTAATATTTGTAATTTTCGTGGAATTCTTGTTTTTAAAGTTGGCATGTTTTCGAATACAATTCGCAGTATATTCTCTTTAACGTTAAACATTTTTTCTCAGACTAGCCTAATTTAAAAGTATGTGTGGAATGATGTTTTGCACATATGGTGTATATTTAACTGTTTTTTTCTGTATTTGCTTGAATAAACTAACATTATTCAAATTTACTTACATTGACATTGTTCATGCAGAGGAAAAGTAGCAAAATAAAAAATGCAATGTTTCGAGTCCTTGTGTATAATATAATGAACTAATCAAATAAACATAATCGATTTCTTTCTTTACTTGCATGTATTGCCATTTTCCTTCAATCCCTGGGTTTTTAAACAGTTAAGCAGTCAGAGCAACTGTGATCATGTCTATCTGTCCGTCAAATCTCCCGACGCGGCAATTTCTCGTGTTTAAGTGAAAACCTGCTGGAATAATTCCCGTTGATAGAGACTTGTGCCACGTGCATTTTGGTTTTATCTCTATGTCTCTTGGGCAATAGTGACGGCTACAAAGATTTAATAATAAAATATGCAATGATAGCTGCATAACTAAGATGGCCGCTATCGCTTAACCGAATTGAAGTGGCTAATCCGTTTTTATGCTGTTTTTCATGATATATGCTTGTTGTCTACCTTCGTCTACATTATTGTGCTTCATCATGCATTGGCTGTTCAGTTCGTATGTGTTTCTTTATCTCCTTGTTTTGGAAACGGGAACAATTGGACTTTTTCTCAGCTGTCTTGGTCCACTGTTCGGACCTCCTTTGTTCTTGAATAAACCGCCATAATGAGATCGCCAGTCAACCCAGTTATGCTATGATGGTCCCTCGTTAATTGCCTGTAATAAAAACTCCTTGGCCCTTCATACTACAGTGTGCTCAAACTAAACTACGACTACATTCATCATTACTTGAATGTAAACGGAAGCGAAAAAAGAAATGTTGTTTCAGAGCGGGTCGTCGGAGAACAAGAAGAAGAATTCCAGTTATCTCCCTTTCACCCTTTCCAGCTAATCAATTTAAAACTGGCCGTAAATTTAGATAACCTTGTGCAAATCCCTATTAAATCGTCAACCATTGTGTCAGCTATCCCAGTATTGCATTATTCAACGCCCAATCAGTAGGACCACCGGAAAAGCGCACAAAAATAGTAGATTTTGTAAATGATCAGAATATCGAAGTCTTCTTTCTGACAGGAACATGGCCACACATATCAGGGATGAGCCCAAGTGCGCGGATATAAGTTTCCGGTTACTATATCAAGTGGTTCTCCCGCCATTCTCGAGGATGTTGAATTACTGTAATCACAAAGAATTCCATGCTAAAAGTCCTAAATACAACACAACCTTTAATTTCTGCCACATACGGCTTGAACTAGTCCAAACAACACTCACACTGGAACAAAAGTCAGTCCATTTTTTCTGCCTCTACCGCCGTCCTCCTAGTAGAAATTAATATCTGACTGAGTCTCTCTTTTTGGAGCAGTTTCCGAATCTCCTGGAGTACGGAAATTCGACAGGTGGCTACCTGATTATTCTTATAGATTTAAACATTCACTTTGAATGTCCTCGAAACCCATACACGTCAAAATTCCTAGATTCCATTCATGTTTTCAACCTTAAACAGTCAGTTAACCAGCCCACCCATAAACATGGTCACATTTTAGACTGGGTTCTTCATAGAGCTGATGATAATATTCTTTGGTCCACCATTGTATCTCACGAACTTGCATCAAACCACCTCTGTATTATATATATATCAGTCCCTAACCTTTATTTGCTACTAAGAGAAATCTCTATATGATAAATATAACTAAACTAATGCATGACCATCAAGCAAAGCGAGCAACCTGCTTACCTCCTACAGCAGAACAACTCGATAACTGCCTGCATTCGTTGCTTGAAAAACGTGTGTATAATTAGGATTTTTAATGTAGATTCAACAATTTTTCAGTCAAATCGCTATGATGTCTGCATTGAGGCAGTTTATAGTGAAAACACTGGGCATCATGTCGCAGACATGTAGCATTATGTCCCACCCGGTCACATTATCACCGAACAGTCCTAACACTAACCTCTTAATGCTGATCACCAAGCGAAGCAGCTGTTTGTACCACTTTTGTAAGTTATTGGTATGACACAACTGAGGATCGAACCCACGACCTCCCGTTTCCGCGGCGGACACTCTAACTACTAGGCCATCGGAGCGGTGAAAAACACGCCCAGCCACCAGTGCAGAGTATCAATCCAAAAGTGTTCTCGAGGTAAACAAGTGATATGGACCAGCTTCGCACTACTAAAAGACAACGCCGTAAAGCAGAGAGGCTTTGGCTTTCCACCAAACTCACTATTCAGATACAAATATGTGAAGCCGCTAAGAAGAACGTCACAAACATAGTCCATTTAGGGACATTGTCACACCAAAGTACTACGATCATATAAAGTTCCACCTGCAAAGTGCTCTTGGAGATAACTAACAAACTAATGTATGGGACCAAATGCACACCACTTCCTACTACCTTTTCTCAGTAAAACTTCCGGACCTGTTTGCAAATGTATTCCCTGACAAGGTACAAACCATTAGAGAAAAGCTTGACAACACAATTCATTTGAATCATCGTTACCATACAGTTACGATACGAATTCCAGCGACAACCGTTATTTGCATTTGAATTGTCTCTATGGATTTCGTAAGGACAATCGTGATGAAGAGTACACCAAAGTCATGTAAACGTGATCCAATTCCAACATCACTGCTGCATGAGTGCTTACATCCAATATTGCCTTCACTAACTGGTGTTATTAAAATATCTCTCATCCGGGTAATATCCAACATTTTTCAAAACTGACATTGTCAAACCTCTGCCGAAGAACCCAACACTCGAAGAAAAAAAAAAACGATTTAAAGAACTACCGCCCAGTTTATAATCTCCAGTTAATATAAAATAAAATCTTAGAAAACGTTGTTCTACCCCCAGTTGCATCTCATCTGAATTCAAAATTTAGCAATGTACAGGCTACATATCGCCCTTGCCAAAGTAATGATACAACTCCTCTGAAAGTAGTTCATAACATTCTCTCTGCTTTGGATAGCGGAAAGATCTCTGTAGTAAGTCCCCCCCCCCCGTTACGCCTCCCCCCCCCCCGATTTGCCTTCTGCATTTGACAGAACAGACCTTGATATATTACTTAACTATTTTCAGTATGCATTTGGCATTCGCAATACAGCCTTACTGTGGTTCAAGTCCTACCTAGTTAACAGGACACAAATTTTATCTGTAAATGGAACACATTCCAGCCCAGTTGATGTATGTTGTGGTGTTCCAAAGAAGTCTGTTCTTCGACCTGTTCCCTTCATTATATACACTCAACCGCTCTTACGTATCATAGATCATCACCCAGTGTCTTACCAATTGTATGCTGATGACACGCAAATATACAAGTCTATCCACCCAACTGAAGTTGATGCTACCATCCAAGGAGTAGAGAGGAGCATTTTGTATATGAAAACATGGAGGACATGTAACAAGCTTCGGGTGAATGATGATAAAACTGAGGACATTCTGATCGCAACATAAAGACAATAAATATCAGCAACACCAACATTAAATTCACACAGTCAGTACGAAACCTAGGCGTTACTCTGGACAGTACTCCCACATTGCACCAACATGTCATGAACATATGTAAAGCTGCATATCTTGAGATGAGACGCATCAGCTCTATTCGCAAATATCTTTCAGTTGATGCCACTAAAACACTTGTTCATTAGTACTTTCAAGACTGGACTATTGTAACTCAGTTATGTCTGGTTCGTCTCAATATCTACTCCAGAAGCGTAAAAAGTTCAAAACACAGCTGATCCGATCATCCTTAGAGTACCACAATCAGAGCAGACCTCCCCCTTCTATGTACCCTACACTGGCTATCCATTTGATCAAGAATCAAACACAAAATTTGTTCTCTGTGACGGACTCCAGTCCAACATACCTATCAGGCCTCACCCATTTGTACACAACAGCAAGATACCTACGCTCCTCTTCTGACAATCGTATTCCCACTATGAAAACGAAGTCACGTGGACAACGTTCTTTTACATACCAGGACCCAGTAACCTGGTAGGAATTGCCCACTGAAATTAGACACAAAGACACAGTGATCACTTTCAAGAGTGCTCTTATAACACACCTTTTTCGACTTCAAGAACAAACTTAACGACCTAAAAATGTTTCCAACCTTAAATATTTTCAGCATTTCTTAAGTTTTCTAGTTTCATGATGTTTGTGTGGGGGTTTTATGTAGTCATAACATTATGGCTGTTTTAAAGCGCTTAGAAATTCTAAAGATTATACAAAGTCCTCAGCATTATTAGTATAATGATTGCCATGATGTTTTTAACAGACTTTTATATTGAGCATGAATAGTTACATTTTGGTATGCAACCACAATTGACTAGTGGGAACCGTCCTTTGTCCCAGAGATTTACCCCAATAGGCATTGCTTTACTAAGTTGGTTGGTAGGACAAGTCAGTCGTGTTTAGAGATATGTGGCTGGTAAACATCTTAAAATCATCGGGATTCATTTTGTATATTCATTTATAATTATAAATTATTCTATGGTTGAAAAGTTTGAGTATGTGTACTCCTCGTCTTTATATATATATATATATATATATATATATATATATATATATATATATATATATATATATATATATATATATATATATATATATATATATAAGAAATCAGCAAGGAGAGACAGGAGAGAATTCGCAGAGAGGCTAGCAAAGGAGGCAGAGATAGCAGCAGGGCAGAAAGACATGAAAACGGTGTATCAGAACACAAAGAAACTGAAGGGCGACTATAGTCAGCACCACGATCTTCCAGTGAGAGACGAAGTTGGAAACTATGTCACAGTGGAGGAGGAGAAGATGGAAAGATGGAAGCAACATTTCGAGTATATCCTGAATCGCCCAGACCCACCCGTACTCGCTCACATTCCTGAAGCAGAGGAGGACCTTGACATCAATTGCAACGACATCACTGGTGAGGAGGTCAAGCAGGCCATTCACAAGCTGAAGAATGGAAAGGCACCTGGCGATTATGGAGTGTGTCCCAAGATGCTGAAGGCAGAAGACACAGAGACGCCGAAGCTTCTTTGCCAGATTCTCCAAAAGATATGGGATAGTGAAAAAGCACCAAATGACTGGAAAAACGGAATCATAGTTAAACTTCCCAAGAAAGGAGATCTGGGAAACTGCAACAACTGGCGAGGAATCACATTGCTATCCCTCTCCAGTAAGATCTTTAGCCGCATCATTCTTCAACGCATCACAACAGCTGTGGACGGCATCCTACGCCAGGAACAAGCAGGCTTCAGGAAAGGCAAATCTTGCATCGACCACATCTTCACACTGAGGCAGATACTTGAGCAGTCTCATGAATGGAATGGATCCCTTTATGTGGTCTTTGTGGACTTTGAGAAGGCCTTCGACAGCCTGCACCGAGACTCTATGTGGAGGATCCTACGACATTATGGCATCCCCAAGAAAATTGTCAATGTCATCAGGTCCCTAAACGAAAACTCTGAGTGCAGAGTAATCCACAACAACCAACGCACTGAACCATTCAAGGTGGAAACCGGAGTGAAGCAAGGATGCATTCTCTCTCCAATTCTCTTCTCACTGGCCATTGACTGGATCATGCGCCGCACCACAGAGAGCAAGAGGCATGGAATACAATGGACGTTGACCTCAATGCTGGATGACCTGGACTATGCCGACGACATCGGGTTGCTGGCAAGCAGACACCAGGATATTCAACAGAAGACACAACAGTTGGTACAGACAGCAAATACCATAGGTCTTCGAGTCAACATAGGGAAGACAAAAGTCTTGAGGAAGAATACTAGAGTGGGCAACCCAATCACCATCAACGACCAGCCTCTGCAAGAACTAGACGATTTCACTTACCTGGGTAGTAAGGTCGCCACGGATGGAGATAGCACAAGGGAAGTCGTCACAAGAATCGGCAAGGCCAACCAGACCTTCGCAATGCTGAAGCCCATATGGAGGACAAGAAACCTCAGTGTCCACACGAAGATCCGTATCTTCAAGAGCAACGTGTTGAGCGTCCTTTTGTACGGCTCAGAGTGTTGGAAGTCCACTGCGAACATAGAACACAAGCTCGAAGTGTTTCAAACCAAATGTCTGCGACGCATCATGAGGATCTTCTGGCCAAACACCATCTCAAATGAGGAACTTTGGCAGAGCGGGTGCAAGCACCATCTCTGAGATCATTTCAACTCGGCGATGGAGATGGCTCGGCCATGTCTACAGAATGCCTCCTGACTCACTACCAAGGGTGGCACTGAGATGGACCCCACATTGGAAAATGAACCGTGGCACACCCAAAGAGACCTGGCGACGAACAGTGGAGAGAGACCTTAAGACCAGAGGCCTCACCTATCAGACCGCCCCTGCAATAGCTGCCGACAGACGGAAATGGTGCTCCCTTGCTGTTGCCTCAAGCACCAGACGGCGCAGAGAGGATTGATTTATATATATATATATATATATATATATATATATATATATATATATATATATATATATATATATATATGCATGCATGTGTGTGTGTGTAAAACTTTCAGTATTGTTAATAAAAAAAAATTAAAAAAACGAGCTAACTTAAAAATAAAAACTACAAACCATGACTTTACCGAACGAGGAAACGGCAGACATTTTTAAACAGAGCGTCTAATTCATTGTGGGTCAAACATTGTGATAACCATGGTATTGGTTCATTTTTACATCAGATTTAGGGGGTCCAAAGAAACCAAGTTATTACGGATCATAGTTTTCTCACCTCTGCGTGGGTTCGGCTCAGCCAATGTGGGTACTTGCGAAAGCGTGCCAGTAGCTTCTCGTGGGTCGGTGGTTCATTCCGGGGTTTTCCCCGGTTCGTCCTCCACCACTTATACTGGCATTTGGCAAATATAGGATTCTGTGATCAATTGAAATTTAGTGTTAAAAGATCGATGGGATTAATATTGGATGTCACTCTGGGGTAGCCACGTTTACCTTTCCCTCCAGTAGTTCTGTGTCATATTATCTGGCGATCCTGTTGTTCATGTAATTTCTATTGACAAAAGCTACATCATCCTGAAATATGGCACAGCTTCTCCAATGAGCCGAAGATGTTTCACTCTCTTGAAATGAATCAAGGCATCTCTCAATCTACCACTGGTGCTCTGCGTCAGCTCTTCTTTCAATGTCTATATTCAGGAAGTGAAAAAGGAATAGAAAAGAGAGAAAAAAGCATAGAAAGAGCACAAGAGAGTAATTCTAAACACAATATCAGCTACAGTAAAAGCATTGTTAAACGTTTTAACAATAATCGGAGTGAAACAGCAAGAGCAATCGCAGGAGAAATTTAATACACGCACGAACGCACCCACACACTCACACACACACACACACACACACACACACACACACACACACACACACACACACACACACACACACATACATACATACATACATACATACATACATACATACATACATACATACATACATACATACATACATACATACATACATACATACATACAGAGATAGATAGATAGATAGATAGATAGATAGATAGATAGATAGATGGATGGATGGATGGATGGATGGATGGATGGATGGATGGATGGATGGATGGATGGATGGATGGATGGATGGATGGGTGGGTGGATGGATGGATGGATGGATGGATGGATGGATAGATAGATAGATAGATAGATAGATAGATAGATAGATAGATAGATAGATAGATAGATAGATAGATAGACATAAGCAACCATGCGTATAAGGAAGGAAATACATACCGAGAGGATCTGAGTTAGATGTTGAAATATAGGTGTGTGCGGTAGTCATGCGTAATAAGAAGCGAGATGCCGTTGGCTATATGTTTATATGCGGAACTGTCAGTATTTTGTAAATGCTTCACTTTTTACATGAAATATATCAAACAGACATTAAACCTGTATATATATATGTATAAAAAAAATATCTAATGGACGGTATAGAGTCAACTCAGCTTAACAAGGTTATGGTGTGGTCTGTTGGGGAAGATAGAAAATATTTGCATAGTTATAATTGTAGCATATTACCGAATTGTAATGATTGCTTCTTGTATCTGTCAATATTTTATTATAATTGCTACTTGTTTTGTATCTGGAAATGCTGACGTACATTCTGCCGTCACCAAATTGAAAGAACTGGCCCAGTTTGAAGCTGACTTGGTCAGTGGATTACACGACTATGTAAGGAAAGAGAAAACATGGATAGATCGTTCACCGATTCTTCAGGACATAGAACGGTTAATTCTCTCTCTCTCTCTCTCTCTCTCTCTCTCTCTCTCTCTCTCTCTCTCTCTCTCTCTCTCTCTCTCTCTCTCTCTCTCTCTCTCTCAAACACTAACACACACACGCACACACACACATAGGTAAGACTACTTGTAGATGATTATGTCGGTAATATGATCAATAACACTGAAAAACAAATTATTTTTTACTTCGGTTATATCAAAACTACCTGAAACAAACTTAATTTAATATTTTTCGAGCTAGGTCAATGCGATATTTAAAGGTTATACATTGTATATGTTCAGTGTAATGCAATTACTGACAGGGGGTTATAGTGATCAACATGCATTTTTACAACGTGTCCTAAACATAACCCTGCGATGAGCTCGAACGTTCTTGAAAACAAAGTTTGTCCTTTGGTAGTCTGATCAAACGGATTAGTCGTGAAAGAGATTGTGTAAAGAGAAATATACGGAACAATCACAATAAGTTGATTAGGTATGCGGCAAATAGTATGTTCCAAGAACGCACGATGGGCCTGATTTCTAAGAAAATACAGGTAAATTACAGCGATGTTAATCACAGTTGAGTTATGAAGATGAAATATACCATATACAAGAGCAGTTCGTGCGATTATGATTCGGAAATGTATTTGTTAATTTTTTCCGACTTATTTCTTAACGGTGCTTCTGTTCAACAATATGATTTATGCATGTATAGTTTCATGTCAACATTGCACTTTTTTTTTACATGTATGACAAAACGTTCACATTTCTTGTGAGATAAACAATCCTTTATGTACGTCAAAATAAGCTAAATTATTTTAAAACATGAACTTGCAAAGTATTTGTAATATATAAAAGATATCTAATCACTATACATAAAAGATTTGGATTTAAGAGACTTGTAAAAGATGGTTAGAAACTGCAGTCACTATTTTGCCTTCGAATTGTTGAATACGAATGGGAATAATGACTTCTCCAGTTATCATGCATGCAGTTTGAACATTAAGCAATTAGAAAATATGTCACCTTTCAATACTCAGTCCATCACGAGGGAAAAGGTCATTCCACGTGCGTGTAGCTGCTTCCTGAATTTATTAAATGGGTTATTCTGAGTAAGGCGGTGACAAAGTAGAAAGCAAAAAATTAATGCAATGTCACCTTGTTGAGCATTTTATATTTAATCACCTGGGATTGTAAACAATAAATATAACCATGTCTGATATATGTTTCTGCATAGTTCTGTATAAAACGCAATAAAATACATATAAAATGTAAGCTAAGATAGAACCTGGTAGGATGACAAGCGAGAAAGGATCTGTTAACAGGCACTTTTTATCATTTCTGATAATTCTGATAATGAGTGGACTAGAGCGTACCTTCTTTACCGAATGACCATATTTATCCCATTATATGACAATTATTATTAAGTATATGTTGGTCACACCAACTTTCCAAATTTGTGTCACGTCAAGCTACGTTTCAAGTTTCAATGGTGACGTTAATACTGAAAATATGAAATTTCGAATTCTCGTTTGTTGTAATTTTCATTTCGACCCGGACTTTCGTTGATTCCGAGAACATATCTTCAGAAAGAAGCATTGGTGATATTTGTTTTACTCTCTGTCTATTTTGACGAATATATGTCTTAAAACAAGTAACAGAAGGAAAGTAAAACCAACAATTTTTTAAAAAATCGGCAAGTTATTTATTTTTTCATGTTACATCGTGTCAATGTTAGAACACCTACAGTGTTGTTAATTAAAAGCAAAACACTAAAAGTCCAATCACAAAGTCAAAAGTATAGAATGCTCAGAATGGTGTCCTGATGTATCAATTATGCAATCCAGAGTGTCCTTGAGCGAATTCGCAATACTTCCAAAGTAATGTGTTAGTCCAGAAGTCAATGAGCACTGTGTAATTCCAAGGAATTAATTTATGTTTGAATACAACTGAACAGCATTCCACAGTCTATCTCACAACACTAATTAAACAGAAATCAACACTTGTTTACAAACCCTCTATTTATACAGACGCACAAGACTATACTTGAATAACCTAGACGCAAGCCATTTCTAACTGGACAATTCCATGAAATTATTTTATAATATTCTGAACTGTAAAAGCTGTATCAACATCTTTTTGCAATCAAACGTTAGCCATGTGAGCATGTTATTCACGAATGAACATGAATCCGAAGTACAAGCTACAGTCATGGACACAAATTAGGAACACAATACAAGCATACATAACAATATACCAAGGTACTGTAATGTCACGTTAACTAAATGACTTACTGAAGATTTGACTTCTTTCTTCAGCTGTCATAGAAAGATGGTTTCAGCAGCTAGCTAATATTTGAACATATAGAAACATGCCGTATTACATGCATGAATTCCATTGGAATTGCTGTAAATTTATTTAGTTAAACTTGTCTCGTTTTTGTAGCTTTTTATCAACTCAGACGACGAGAGAGGCAAATTTCATCGATAGTCAATACGCAGAAAACCCAATCAACGCACTTCATTTGGTGCGAAATATATACAAAAACCGAGAAATTATCAGGAAAATATGCGAAGACACTAAAATCAAATACTGTAAGCATCGTCTGGTCACATTTACAACTAATGACTTTTTTAATGAACAAGAAATGTACAAGAATGAAACATCATTATTAATTCAAAAACAAAAATGAAAAGCGATCGTGTATGCTTGTTAAAGTCAACTTCTGTCAATTTATATGTAGTTTTTAATAGTAGAAAATTGTTACGTTGTATCTAAAAATTGTCAATATGCCCTTTATTGACAAAAGCTATGTAAAAGAGAGAGAGAGAGAGAGAGAGAGAGAGAGAGAGAGAGAGAGAGAGAGAGAGAGAGTGTGTGTGTGTGTGTGTGTGTGTGTGTGTGTGTGTAAACTGTTTTAATATGGGAAATGATATGTATACATCTTATCAAACTAAATACCATGAAAATACCCTTCTAACGTTACTGCTGACCTCAATATTAGATAGACACAATGCTTTGATATAAACTGAAAATGATAAAAGTTAGCAAATTCACTTTTGTTGTCTATGTATGTGAAACTCATTTTTCTTATTACTGTATTCATCTTTGCACAAGGTTGTAAGGATAACACTGAGAAGTGCACAATATGGGCTGAAGATGGAGAATGTTCAAAGAATCCAGATTTTATGCTAGCAAAATGTAAAAGAAGCTGCAACGCTTGCTTTAAGGGTAAGACTGCTTACTAAGCAAACTATTTTTATACGTTTGATAGTTTTCAATAGTTCTGTTTTGAATGATGACGTTTAGTGGAAAAAGGTTTCATTAAAGCTTAAGAGCAGTATTTGTTAACAATTCGTTTAATGACCAATAAACTTGACCACTTGCTATTTGTCAGTCACCAATTAAAATAGTGTGTCATTATTAGCAATATATATGTAAAGTATTGTTCACGACAGTACATCCACCTCACACAGACAAACAGAACAGGAAGTTGAGAGTGTAACAAAAAAATGAAATCAGAGAAAGGTTTATTTTCTGAAGGTATATCGAGTGTCCGTTTTCGCTCTTGTACAACGAGCACCAAAACTGGAAACAGTATAGAACAAGATTTACTGGCAGATCAAAAACTGTACTGTTCATGGATTTCACAAATAGTATGTGCACGAACAGCAGTGTGTGGGGTGGGTACTGGTCTTTGTTATTTGCTTTTGGATGAGATTTATACACGGTTATGTAGTCACTTTCTCATAATGTGGAGGGTGATCGTTCAAGGGATATCATCCAGAATGTTATATGCAAGCCTGTATTGATGTGCATGTATATCTTAGAGAAAACCATATTGTAACCTAATTTCTAAAGACTGATTCGGTGGTCTAAGTATGTAAAGTGTCTTTCTAGGATGAGAGAGGTGGCTGGTGCGAATTCCAGCCGAGTCATACCAATAACTTACAAAAATGGTACTAGCAGCCGCTTCGCTAGACACTTTGCATTAGGCGATTAGTGTTAGGATTGGTCTGCTTGGTGTCAGGATAATGAAAATGGGTTGGACATGATGCTACATGTATGCGGCATGATGCTCCAGTGATAGATATCACTATCAATCAGGGATGCGCAACCGTCTTCGGCCAAGGGCCAGATTTCATTTTCTAAGACTACTCGAAGACCGCAAACACTAATTTCTTTAATAAAATTACGTATCACGAGCCAGATTTCTAGGTTGTTTTAATTTGCCCTAATGGTCTGATCCAGACCGCGGGTCACGGGTTGTGCACCTGTGCTATAACCTGTCACACTGAAGACATCGTAGCGATTACTAAAACATCGTTCAAGCTATGTTAAAAACCCAAATAGTGTACACCTAATTTCTGACGTTTCATCGCACAAACATAAAGTACAACTAATAATGGTCCACGTTTCCCATTTTTGTCTTTGATACGCTAAACAATTGTATATTTTTTACATTGTATTATTTGTAGTTTGTCTTGTAAATGCACATGCAATATGCGGACAATTACACTGATGAAGGGAAGATAGACGTACCTATACATATTGTGATGAAGCTATTTCTATCCCTTTCAAATGTACAGAAACGAATTCGACTAACCAGTTTCATTACTACTGGGATGAGGTCACAGAAGAGGATCTAAGCTCCACAGCCTCAGCTCTGGTACGCCTATGGCGAACGTACAATTTGAATATAAATGAGTTAATAAAAGGAAAAATTTGGAATGAGGTCACCAGTCCCTTGACACCTTTGGACGTGTTTGACATATTGAAGGTAGCAGGCGATGAAGGCCTTTACGAAAGCCAGATTGTGTGGACTGAAGCATTTCTTCGGCAGGTAATGAACATCGATCCTGCGGAAAATGGAACATACAAGTTTGTAGACATTTACAGAATATTAGCACAGGCATATTTCAAGGTAAGAATCTCTCTCTCTCTCTCTCTCTCTCTCTCTCTCTCTCTCTCTCTCTCTCTTCATTTAGAGCAGTGGGTCTCAAACACTCCGACTGTGAACCGCCTGCGAACCGGCAGGCCGTATCCTATGGCTCGCAAAATGATTGGCGTGGTGTATTATAGTGCATTAAAAACAATAACAAAAACATCGCAATTGATTCAATGTTTAATTTTTTACCAATGATTTTGTTTACTAATTATGACGTGTGTAGATCTTAATGCCCTCATGCGGCCATCAGGTTGGTATGAGATTTAGACCCCTGCTTTAGAAAGAAGATGCTTGACCAATATTATTTAAGTTTTTATCTACATTTCAGAAATCAATGCCGTGGAGAGTGGTAGAACTGTTAATACAAAGAAGCTACAAAGGTGATCTATTAATCTGCCTGTTACATTTTATTTTGTCTTTTATATAAATATTCCGTGTGTGTGTGTGTGTGTGTGTGTGTGTGTGTGTGTGTTTACAATAATCATGCCATTAATTGAATTTGTGATGATTAAAATAGTTTGGTTTCTTCAATTTTGTCTTTGTGTTGCACATATTATTGTTGCAGAAGAGGATGACGACCTTACTGAAGCCCTTGAAAAGTTAAAAGAAAATGCAAGCGAAATACAGCACACGTTGTCACAGAGATCAACGGTTTTAGAAGGGGATGTGCCACATAAGTATCACTACGAGGCCCTGTGCCGAGGTGACGTCATTCGGGTGAGCATTTTTTTTCGAAGATTTATCTCAGATTTTCAAGCACTAGTGAGATTACATTATATGAAGTAAAGTTATTTGGCTGTCATTTGTCACCCCACCCACCCACCCCCAAAAATAAGAAAATTAATATTATTCAAGCTTTAAAACTCCAGACAATTATCAGCTTTCTCAATTTTACTCGTTTTCATGGGTTTGGAAAGTTCTAATATTTGTTATACGTTTTATGTTTCTTTGAAACTGTCCATACATTAAAAAATTAATTACAATTATCTGCAGCTGAATATGCAGCATGGCAAATACCAACATGTATATGCGCGTGATTTAACATTGGTAAAATTACAATGACGTAAATCTGTCGGGGAAAGATAACAATTTTGCTACTGAGCAGAGCAATCATATAACAACATTTTAGGGTACTTTCCAACTGATAAAAAGGCCCACATCGATAAAGTTACGCATGCAGTTCTCTGTGATATCCGACAATTTTGAGGTGGTTTCATTGTTTTAAAGACGATCACGAACCTACAGAATATGACCCAAATTGTGTAAGCCAGTCATGTGCGATTGGTAAGCGAGAAATTGCTGCTTCAAAAGAGGCATTTGATACAGAAAATGTTTGAGCCATAGTGGATGATATTTCTATTATCGCGAGCATTAAGTTGTCCGATATTTTTAAAATACTGAAGAATCGTTTCAACTCTGAATTTTTAATGCAAGATGGGTCCCGCATTTTTGTAGGGCAGATGAATAATAGACTCGGGTTGAAATCGCAAAACATTATTTGCCAATATGTAAGAGGGTGACAAGATACGTCCAATGATATTGCCCAATGTAATGAAACCTGGATTTACCTTTTTGAGCCTGACCAAAGAGAAGAAAATAAAGTTTGGATTGGAGAGGACGTAAATTGGATCATTAAGGTGAAAGGACCTTGTCGTCCTGGTACTTGGGTATGGCTCTGCCAGTGTGACGGGACATTCCAACATGTTAATAAAAGCTATGAAAAACTGTCGAACCGGTACACGAGCGCATCAATATGCCGTCGTAGCGGACTTCGAAAGGAGACCAATAACCAAACTTTGCCTCATCTCCAAATAGTCACTATGTATCGCAATGTGACTTTTGGCTGAACCTCTTATTAAATATTCTGTGAGGGACAACTTGCAAGCCGCCAATCTGTTGCAAGTAAATGTTTCCAATGTATGAACAGCATAGCTTCAAGTGAGCGCAACCTGGTCTTTAATAATTAGTTAATCGCAATGAATATGTAAATGCAGGGTGGGTTGGGGAGCATTTTGAGGGAATACATTGGCGTACAATTCACTATTAGAGATGTTTGTTGTACAGTGCTCTAATATTCAAAACGTTCTTAATACCCTGATAGCAAGGTATATGTTTGAGGAATTTTCAGTGCGTTCCAAGCAAGTTTCCCTTATATTCATTTTATCCAAATACGTGTTCATCATGAATTACAACACCATTGTTCTCAAAAGCTGTGCAGCACTGTTGAACTACCCGTCAGCTTCTACTTTATGGCAAAGGTGCATCAATCTGCCGTCCTGGTTGACATCCTGAACAAGACCAACAATCAAAATTTGCCTCATCCTCCACAGAGCACGATTTAGTGCAAAGTGACTTTTGGCTGAATCCCTAATTCAAAGAATATCTGAAGGAGAAACAATTTGAAAACCGCAATGCTGATGAAAGTAACGTTTTCAGTTTATGAACAACACAGCAGAAAGTGAACGCAAACTGGTTTTAATACTTAGAAATTCACACTGAGAAAGTGTGTAGTTTCTGGGGTGGGGAATATTTTGATGGAGTGCACTGGCGTACAATTCACTATTAAATATTTTAGTTGTACAGTCCACTAATACTCAAAACATTATAATTACCCCTGGTAATCATTTATATCTTTGAAGAATTCTCAGTGCGTCGCAAGAAATGTTTCCTTATATTCATTAGTGTCCAAATGCGTCTTCATCATGAATTAAAGCAAAATGCGTACTCAGTAACCTAATTTATGATACAACGTTTACTCAACAAAATAATTTACAAGACAGATTATACTCAACAAAATAATTTACAAGACAGATTATACTCAACAAAATAATTTACAAGACAGATTATACTCAACAAAATAATTTACAAGACAGATTATACTCAGCAAAATAATTTACAAGACAGATTATGCTCAGCAAAATAATTTACAAGACAGATTATACTCAGCACGATTTGCATAACATGAGGTCAGAGTGCGATTGCCTACCAGTTGAGGTCAGTCAGTAATGAGTTCGTGGGAATCTGAAATGTATCCAATAATTCTTAGATGGCATTAGATGAAGTAAATTAGTGAACACAATTTCTTGACATTATAAAAGCAATGACAAAAACATAAAGTTTATAGAACTGTAACATCTTAGATTATATAGCTTATCTTGCTGTGCTTCATAACTACATCTATTTCGAAGGGTTTTTCTTACAATATTTTGTTGGGTTCATAAATACATGTTAATCGTTACCTTTAGTTTGCATCTTAAAATCAATATTGTGCTGATGTGTCTAAAATGTATCATACATAGATACGTACATACGTACGTACGAATATACATACATACAAGCACGCACACACTTACACATACATACATACGCACGCACGCACGCACGCACACACACACATACACACACGCACATACATACATGCATACATACATACATACATACATACATACATACATACATACATACATACATACATACATACATACATACATACATTACATACATACATACATACATACATACATACATACATACATACATACATACATACATACATACATACATACATACATACATACATACATACTTTCTGTGAATGATCAGTATAATCTTAATGTTTACATATTATACTCTTATTTCATAATAGCATATAAGTTTGACTTCGAGGCTGAAATGTTATCTTCGTGACACCGTCATACCTTTTTACAAGGGCAAGGAAGAGGTTTTGAACTTTGACCCCAGGCTGTCGATCTTTTATGACGTAATTCATGAATCCGAGCGTCGCGAAACACAAACGAATGCAGTGAAATTTGTAAGCTTCTTTCTTCTTCTTTTTTTTTTTTTTGGGGGGGGGGGAGGAAGGGCCCCAGACAGATCCCCCCATAAAAAAGTAAAAAGTTTTTTATGTGTGTATGTGCACCCCCGATATGTAGTTATGTGTATTATTTTTATATCTGTTAGTTACGGTTACGTTTAGTTTTTTTCCATCGGGATTATATAATTTTGAAAGGTGTATTTTTCATTCTTCCCTAGTGTTTCTAAAGCGGATTTTCCGAAGTGGGAGTTATCTACCCTTCTTCGGGTCCACCGTTTTCTTTAGTTTCTTGTTTGACCATGGCTAGTGGTCTCCTATATCCTGTGTTTGCAATTTGTGTTAGTGCTATTTGTCTGTGTGCTCTCTCTCTCTCTCTCTCTCTCTCTCTCTCTCTCTCTCTCTCTCTCTCTCTCTCTCTCTCTCTCTCTATATATATATATATATATATATATATATATATATATATATATATATATATATATACACACACACAATTTGGATGTACTTCTCCCGACTCAATTTGGGTCGTCTTTACTTATTTATTTACTTATCTATTAAATTTTCCAAAATTTTGTTTTATTTTTACCCATTCGTAAGAGTTTGTGGATATAGTATCCCAATTATTTTTCATCTATCAAAATATATAATTATTTTTAGTTATTTCCTAAAAATTGCTATCCACAATGGGGTGTTCTTCCATAGACCTGCCCACTCCGCGCAGCGCCATGTGATATAGCCCCATGACGTCCTCATTAATGCATGTTCCCCATTAAGGGTGTATAATTAAATGTTAAATGAAAATTTAAAAAAAAAAAATATAATTTTTTTTAAAATGAAAAGAAAATGATTTTTTAGAATTAGGTAAAATATACTATTTATTAATCGTAATTACTTGTCCACATCTAAACAGTGTCCGTAATTTGTCTAATTAAGTTTATGTTAAAATTTCCGTCTAGGAAGAGTATTTGACGTCTGTCATATTTGTCTATCTTAATGATTTCCATTATCAGTTTGATCCTGTCTTCCTTTGTTTTGTCACAATGAGTCATCGTGAGATTTTTTGTGAATGGGGGCATTTCTGCATAGAGGGCATCTTTCTTACAATGAACAATCATGTCAGAAATGTTCATTATATACATTTGTAGAACTGTGATAATATATAAGAAATATGATTAAATGTTTCGTCATTACTCCTTAAATTAGGTAAGTCTATGTTCAAAGCATTTATCATATTTTGTCTCTTTTTCTATGGAAGTCATTCACATGGGCATGGTTTCATACATTATTTGCCGTGTAAATCAACGAAATAATGACCAAATACTTGTTTTTTTTCCTCTTAGAGATTGCGTTAATGAACTTTTTTTCTATTTTACTATGGTATAATTTGCTCCGCTATTATATTTACAACCAACTGCGTTTATATTTAAAGGAACATAAATGTATAACCAATTTGCTTCTGTTCTATTTCTTAAATTACAGTTTTTAAAAAATATGATTCATACTCTATAAAAATGCATTTGTTTAAACCAATTATATTAGAAAATGTGCTATGTTTGGCTAAATTATTTATAGGTTTACCAAGGTTGTTTTGATCTCTTGAACATGTTTCGATCACATTGACTAGCTTTTGTTAAATATCTTCTTATCTATTTTGTGGAAACTTTGCATCATCTCAGATTCCATGAGTAAACACGGCAATATAGCATTCCAACAACATGTTTCATCCAGATAATGCAAAAGTGTATGCCAATTCAATATAATATTTTCCAGTTCATAACTGTTTTCATTCTTTTTATTATAGCTGCATAGATCTCGCACAGTCGGTGAAGAAGCAGGCGATCCAAATTATACAATTATTAAAATACGACAAAGCCAAACGTAAGAACATTTCAATCAAATATATGCTACAGCTGTAGACTCTTATGACAAATGTGAAATTATAATTGAAATGTAATCGGATAAAATCCTAAATCTGACGACACTATTCAGTATAATAATAATATAATAATGTGATCTCCACAGCAAAATCGCCAGACGTAGGAAGAGAAACAATCGCAATCGAGTGTCTTCAATTTCTTTATAATTAATGATGGTATATTCACCAATGAAGAAAAGAAAACGATACGTGCTATATTTTTACCTACTAGGACACAAGAAGTACAACGTAGAAATTTCGGTATACTTTTATACATATATCTAGCAATTTTAATTAACGGTGATTTAAATAATCATTAGTTAAGACAGCAACGACATTTTTAAAACCCAAAAATATATGAAATTTTTATAGAAAAAAAGAATAATGACTGAAACATCAAAACAATTACTTTTTTCGGTTTCCATGCAAATACATGATTTTCTCCTATACATATCTAGATAGAAGATATTTATATTGGTGTTTAAAAAAATAACTTTACCAAACGGTATTTATCTAATGACACTAAAACAAGCATTCTGTTTCGATTTGATTTGTTTGTTTATTTGATTAGTATTTTTAACATAGCTTTAACAATTGTTCAGTCATATCGCTACTTTGTCTGCAGTGAGGCAGTTTATAGTGATGACTAGCATTGTGGCATTATGCCGCAGACATGTAACATGATATCCCATCCAGTCATATTATCCTGAAACTATGCCGACCAGAGTTCTAACACTAACCTATTAATGCTGAGCGCCATGCGAGGCAACTCTTAGTACCATTTTTGTAAGTCTTTGGTATGATTCGGCCGTGGGACACATTGCTCGTGCTGATCTTTAAAACGGAGTGAAGATTTGAACATGTGAGAAGCGATCTGTTCTTTGACTTGCTGACTTTCATAGTAGAGAAAGTCTGCTCGCAAATGTAGGTTAATGCAAACAACACAAAATTCTTTCTGACAAATTCTTTCAGATTTTGAAACTTTCTTGGGTGTAAAGAAGCATAAAATTCAATCAATGGTTTGGTTTCAAACGTTCTTCTTAAGGAGTTGTCGGCCTGCAAATCAATCAGTTCCATCTGCAGTTTTTCAGTGGCTGTTTCAATGTCACAAACAAAGGGTGAGCTGAGCAGGTCGAACTGTTGTCCATTGCCTTGAAATCAGCAAACCTCCAGATAAATTCTACTTTTAAAGCCGTGATCTGACAACTACACTTGTCAGATAATGCTTGTCAAACAGTCTGGGTCTTCAAAAGAGGAAAATGAGCAAAGTTCTGCTCACGGTCGCGGGTTGAGTGATGGTTGAAACCGGTAGATGGGTAGCCACCTAACAATGGTATTGGACTGCAATGTGTTAAAGCGTCTTTTTGAATATATGGTTTTTGTAAGATTGAGTTACCCGTTGAACCGAGTTTGGCGTAACTTCTTTATTTTATTCTCCACAACATTTATGTACTATATTATTCGAATGGAGATTTGAACAGTCGTGATGTGTACAAGTTTTGCTCTTCTTTTATGACAAATCGGGACTTAAGAAATGCGCAACTCAGGCTACGCTCAGTCAGAATCAAATGTAAAGATATTGCTTAACACTGTTATCGCTGCATGTCGCTGAGTTTGCTGGTGCCTCCATATTAAAAATATATGGCAAGCAAGACTATTAATCCTGTAGGAAACAGCTACAACCCAGATGGAATAATATTGACTTCAAACATTTTCATACATTCTTGTGCGCATATGATAAATATTCCAAATAGTAAGACTCAGTATTTATTTATTGACATTATTTGAGGAAATATTCTTTTATCTGGATCAGGCCATACGTCGATGTACAATAATAGCAAAACATACCAAAATCTGTACAGCGGTTACAAGAGAATATACTGTAATTTTTAATGTTCCACGGGTGATGCTCATAAAATGTATTTATTATTTTCCAATGTCTTTTAAATGAAAGCAAGCCAAATATATTAAAATTATAAAATGACAAAAAGAAACTTAAAGCTGACTTTTATGTTCTTTTTTTCCATTCTATATTCTTGTGAGCCACATTTTTTTTTATTTCATATTAATTGGAAAAGTGAAGTATACAAGTAGACGACTAATCTCAAAAGTTTTCAAAATCCAAATATAACTTTCGCATAAAGATTTATAATTTAGATGAAGTTCAATTCATTGTCTGATTTACTCCGACTCTTTTCAATTATTTTCAATCTTATTAATTTGTAGGCAAACTTTACATTAGTATACATTTATAATTTCAGGGCATGGATAAATGACGACGATTATCCTTTGAACCGAAAGCTTTCAAAGCGTGTCGAAATACTAACGGGCCTAAGCACGAGTCAACTGGAAACGGTGTATCATGCAGAACCTATGCAGGTTGGTCAACTGGCGAAATAAAGTCGGGACTGATTGATAAATTTAGAAACTTATTTACACGTAGGAACATTTTAATTGCGGCCACGCAAGGTTATGAAAAAAAAACGAAAGCTGGTTTGAAGCTGTAAACCTATAACTCAAATTGTTTTAATTAGCTGCAACAATTCTCCTCATGGGTTCGAAGTCAATATTTTGTTATTTAGAAATATTTTTATACCAGTCTTAAAGCTCAGTCATAGACACTTCGTGAGAAAAACTGAGTACTCTTAAAGTTGTCATTGGTGATGAACAAGGGCTGTACACACCGCTTTATTTTCAGTGACATCTGTTTAATTAATCACTACTATCTTCCAGATAATGATGGTTCCCCCTCCCCGTGTTTCTTTTTTGTTGTTGCTTTAGCTTTCGCATCGAAGACCAGTTTACGTCAATACATTGTTCGTTGTGAGTAGTAAATCGCAATCAAAGGAATTGAATTTAAGTAAATTGATTTGTTTGTAGTTTTAATGTTTGTATTCACCTGTAGAGAAACATTCTTCAAGGTAGTACCATAATCCATGTCAGAGAATCTCCAAACTAAAAGAAACAGTTGCTTAATGAGGTGTGTGTGTGTGTGTGTGTGTGTGTGTGTGTGTGTGTGTGTGTGATCAGGATTATTAATGCAGCTTTAACACGTTTTCAGTCATATCGCTACGATGTCTGCAATGTGGCAGTTTATAGTGATTTCTGGCACTGCGGTATCATGCCGCAGACATGTAACATGATGTACCACCCAGTCACATTATCCTGACACCAGGCCGACCAGTCCTACCACTAACCTCTTAATGCTGAGCACTTAGCGAAGTAGCTGTTAGTACCAGTTTTGTCAGACTTTGGTATGAGTCGGCCACGGTTTGAACTTTCGAACCATTAGGTCACCGGAACGGTCTACTGAATATTCATCATAGACTTGTTTTAAACGAAAGACCCTCTCCAAACCAATGACATTAAACACGTTAGATTTGCATAGCAAAAACTCGTAAGATAAAGCTATCACGAGGAAGAATACATATATCTTTTAGATAAGGAATAAAAATTACCTTTGATAGTTCGTTTTTTTTCTAAACTCGAAAAATCTTTGAATTGTGCAGTGTTTGTACATTGTTTAATTTCAGGTAGTAAACTATGGTATCGGAGGAATGTATGAAGCCCATAAGGACTATTTGGTATGTATCACATTTTCATCTTAAGTTTCATAGACCTTTCACAAATTTTCATTTAATGTCTGTTTAAACCTTAATAAATATTTCCAAAGTTTCTCTTAAAGCCTGTGTAGGCTCGTAAGTGAACACATAGTAGGCTTAATAAACCTCTACGAAATTTTAGTTAAGGCCAGAAGATGCACGGACATGTATATATAACGACCCTAATAAATCTTTCCGAATATTCAACATATTTGTGTTTTTAACATAAACCATGGTAGTCATGATATTATTTACATTTTTCATGACGTCAACCTCCCAAAAAATTATACTTTAGTTTTAGACATATTTAAGGTAAATTTTATTGTTGGGTGTAATTTGTTCAAACAGTCTATAAAATAATAAAGGTATTCTAATGACTGACTCAAAATCTTAACCAAATATTTGGATTTAAGAGGCATTTATTCAGAAAATAATTTTCTAAATTCAACATAAGTAAAAATGCATAAGAAGGTGTGATAGGACTACACATTGCTTTTCCCAACGTTTGGAGATAGTTTGTATTACCAAACTGAAGAAGAATTTTTTTTCGATTACACGTTTTATCAAATCACAAACATGTTCTTTCGATAGTTTAATGTTTTTTCGTTTTCCTCAAGATAATAATTACACGCTTCGATACCATCATTGTGTGGTATATTCGTGTAGAGTGAAACCATGTCAAGTATAGCTAGGAAAGTCTTTTCGGTTAGTTTCGGTACAGATTTCAATTTGGCAATGAAATCAAAAATATATTTGGCATATGAAAGTAGTGATTTCATTAGTTGTTGTAACATATGATCAATATAATGCGATATATTATTTGTTATTGAGTTACATGACGAAATAATGGGTCTACAAGGATATCCTAAAGGTAATGACTTAGCCGTTTTATGTATTTTTTGGTAAAATATAAAACTGAGGTGTGCTTATTTTATTTCGGAAAAGAAATATATGGAGCAATTGTGTACAGAGATTTCATAAATACATTTGCTTATTTTTTCTTTAATTTCTTCAGAATGATTATAGGAAACTTTGACATAATATCCTTCATTATTTGTCTTTCTACTTCTTTAATATAATCATCCTTATTTACGTCAAGAATCTAGTTTTTCTTTAGATATGCTTGGAAAATGTTTTCTTTTCGGACAGCTAAAAGTTCTTGTTTAGTTGTTTCAATATAAAATTCGAGATACATATCTCGGCCACTAGAAGGTGTAAATGACTATATTTTTATTTATTGAAAAAGGTTTTGTTTGTAGATGAAAACTACTTTCATTTTATGAAAATGTACATGATTTTGTTTGATAGGTTGTTCTAGCTGTTGGCTCTGCTTGTTGTATTTCATTTTCATTTCTAGGTTGTTGTTTATTCCGTATGTGCTTTTTAGTTACTGCACCTTTATTTTTGACACTGATGAAGTTAATTACCTCTGCTGATTGATTTGGTTGTTGATTATCTCTTAGATTTATCTCTAGTAATTTTTAATGCCGATGTTTCTCGTTGTCCTAGAAAATTGTTTCTCTGTCTCTGTAACGTTTGTAACTTTTAAATTTACATGCCAATATTTCGTCTTTTCTAGATTCCGTTTTTTTAAAGTTCTTCATTAAAAATGCAAGTTTTGCCTTTCATCAGAAATTTTAGTTCATCTTTATGTTATTCTAGTTCTCTGCCTATCTCATTCACTCTCCTCTGATGTTTGTTTTTAGTGTATCACATATTTCCAACGAGACTTTTTCTAATAGGAAGCAGATTCTGGAAGCTTCTTTGATGATGTGTCGTTACCAATATGAAGTTTTAGTTTTAAAACATAAACACTATGGCACAAGATTGTCTTCAATAACATTTTCAAAGATGCGTGTGTGTAGTCCAATTTTCTTCTGTTTCTCTGCTAATCTTACCATTGTAGCTTTTACTGCTAATCCGTGGATTATACGCCTTAGTGTTGTCCAGATTTTCTTGATAAACTATAACATAAATTCAAATGTAAGTGTATACATGCATCTGTCTTAATCTGTGCATGTTTGAGTTGAGTGAGTGTTCCGTGGAGCCTGTGACATTGTACATTGCTTACAGAAAACAGATTTTATGTCAACTTCCAACGGCGTACCTATTTAAATACATTATTAACGGTGGTTACAATGCTTCAAGATTAACACGACAGACAAAGTGGTAGAATAATTCAGTAGTCTGTTACTGCAGTTGCTTGCTGTTCTGCAAAACCACACCATAAGCCCACCAAAGATGTAAGGAGAGACATCCAGACAGATAGAACCTATTGTTAATATTTTGAGGATGAATTAGACGATATAGATAATTTACGACTGCCTTTACGGAATAGGGTTTGCGCATTCTTGAAGAAAGCCACATGAAAAGCCAATCTGGTTGCAAGGGAACATATCCTGTAGAAGCTCACTGATGATGTATATTATTGAAAAAGTGTGGGGCTCCAGCCAGATCTACAGTTTGACAGTTTATACTTTGTCTAGCACTTGGGCATCATGTAGCACATATGTAACCCAGTCACATTATTCTGAAGCCAGGCCGACCAGTCCTATCACTAACCCCTTAATGCTGAGAAGTCTTTAATATGAGTCGACCGGAGTTCGAACCCACGGCGCCCGTTTCCAAGGGGAACGGTCTAACCGCTGATCCACCTGAGCGTGATTATCAATATTATTCTTATGAAGCACGAGAACCAAACCAACGTGGACGAATCGAATCACAAGTCCAAGATATATCGAGGTAGTTCATGCCCTTTGATTCATTTATTGATGTTCAGGGTAGACTTTTTGGGAGAAATAATTCCATATGATGCAAGTAACAAGGGCATTATAGCGATATTTAATAGTGCCTTGCCGTAAACAAATCGAAAGATGTCGAAATGATGTTGATGTTGATACGATGATACTGGTTACTGCAAGATATTCCGTTGATTATTCAAGGTCTGCTGGTCCATCGATGTTGCTGACTACCCTACATAATATAACACTGGACGACCAACTAACCATGCCGACAACGATGAAGATGACGTAGCCCCGGTAGTAACTGAAGTTCATCCGGAATTTAATTTATATTTTGGGCAAAACAATCTCAAATTGACGCTCGTGGTAGATTCAGCTGTATGATACCGTTGTCGCATAGCTTTGGATTCTGCATACATGTTATAAGTTATTTTCGAACCCAAACATACAGCTGAGTTGGTCAGAAAATTCACTGACGCCGATGCAATTTAGGTATATAATGCTGCAACTGAAGGTAAAGGAATACTAACAGAAATGAGATCAGTAAATGCCTTGCTAAACAGGTGAAGCGATCTAAATATGAGCGGGAATATCATTGCTACTATGGGAGAACCAGAATCTAACGATAAACGCTGAAAATACGTTGATATCAGCAACATTCCGATGATGACCTCTTTAATGACAATCAACGGTCGAATGACCATGTTCATATCTGAATATACTAATCATGTAACCGAGTTTACAAATTTGCATTGAAATATAAATTAAACCATAGATTATTTCTTTGGAAATCCAACAGTCATGAACACCAAGCGCTCCGAAATTAATGCACAAATTGCCGATCTAGTCAACGTTAAAACAGAAATCGAAATTATTTAAATTGAGCTCACCAACATTAACTCATGAATCAATTCAATAAACACTGAACTAGATAAAAATGGAAAAGAGTGTTGATGGTGTATTTCTCATAACGCCGATCATCGACATGGTATACGAAGTATCATCTGAATCGGACAAAACGTAACAAATCCATCAAACATCCCGCTGAGGTTACTGTGGTGTACATGTTATCCCTACATAGCGTGGCGCAATTTAGGATAGTTCCATTCTTTCTTTTAAGTTATGGCTCCGAGACATCTTCGTCGCAAACTATGACAATCATGATCGAACAGAATACTAAGACAAAATTCATATTGGAATCAAAGGATAATATCTTGGCCTCAGCGATATACTATTACTGTTTGTAATTATTCGCGAAGAAATCTTAATTGATTATTTGGTATAATACATATCGAATCCCATATCAATCCTTTCGGTAAAATCAAGCAAGTGCATATATAACATATCTGGAATAAATCATGGACGAGCAAACAACAAAACCAAAACATTATCGTAGACGAATCATATTGAATACGCCGTATCCTTGCTGGTCGCGGACACAACGACAATAATAGGTACGAGATCAGCGACGCACGTGATATCACCCGTGATTCCAATCAGTGTATGTGTTGTCAGTGTAAACAATTTGCACGAGCACACATAAATACCTTATCTTGCGACACATGCGTGCATACATATGTCATCGATACTGTCAGTGGGCTTAAAGGTCAATGCATTAACGGAAAATAAATTTGATACAATAAAGGATGTTTTTGTTATCGATATCACAAGAACGCAAACACAACGTGCTAACTTTGAAAGCGATTCATTTATAATCAGCCGTATAGATAATAATGACCGCACAAATAACTACAACACTAGAGCAGATATTCATTAATACAACGACGACGACGACCACAATGATATCATTGACGTCAACATTACCAGATTTTGATATTGGAATTTAAAACTCCGATAAAATCTCCTAATGATCAGTCACTTGAAATCGTACTGGTACAATTACATCTTTATTACAGCTGGCCAAATATCAGAGAAAAATCGTCTGGTGGACTCGATGCCAACAATATATTAGTATTCTCGCATAAACCCAAGCCTGATAAGATTGGGCAGCTAGTCTCAGATTGGATAGTCGTCATCGTACCAACAGGATCATATCAAATCGAACACAACATTGATGAACTTCAGCGTAGAATCAAATCAATACCGGGAAAAGAATCAAAGTGCACTAGACAAGGCTCAACGCCGCCATAGAAATATAAGCGAGGGATTCTGCGGAATCAAATTACGCCATTATAAGTCATCGATCACAACAGCGATGGGATCGCCGTTGGTAGCACCAGTTATTTTTTAAATAAAAACAGAACCCCCAAAGTTTATTTTCCATCCCGATGAAATAATAATGAAAGAGATCGGAGATTATGTTAGCCATTATTTATCTGGGCAAGCATTACAAGGAAACGATCAGCAGGAAATGTTCATTACAGCTTTTCTCCAGATGTTCCAATAGATCATTTGATTATGTTGGTGCCCACTAATCATGTTTGTTTTACTATGTCAGAATCCTTCACTGTCACGAATGCGCATTCGTCTAACCGGACGTCTTGACCGTCTTGGATAATGTATTGAACACACGTCATGAATAATTAACATTTAGTTTGATGTGCGTGACATTCCTTGAACATCATCTCTCAGCCAGTGATAGAAAACAAAAAGCACCATATTTGTCGTTAATTATTTTCTTGTTAATTTTTGTTGTTCGTTGGGTTATTCTTCCTTGGGGATTGCTTCTCATTCTGCGGAAATCTTTATAGATTCCAATATACTATTTTTCGCAGTCTTGCACGAGCTCTTTGTAATGCTAACACGTAGAGAACCCCGTGTAACACATATTTTGTTACTCTAGACGTGAAGTGAATCTAGCACTTTTTTCCTGCATATAGGTGTTAGATCATTAGGGCGCCATAAGTTTCAAAAATCTTACATTGGAGCCTCTGAAATTATGTTACGCAGTCCTTCACACTGAATTTTGTCATGTTGTAATCTGAATAACTTTTTCAGTTGACGTAGTTCATGGCTAACATAGTTGATCAACCATGCCTGTAATGATTCAGACTTCCTGAAAATTGCAATAGATTTTGCTGGTAGCCAATAAAGAAATATCTGATATTTCTTTGAATACTGTACAAATCCCATTCTTGATCGGTATTATCGGGATATATTTCTCAACCATTCGTTCGGACGTCCATGCATCATCTCGCCATCTAAACAAATTATGAGAAGTCGCACCACGTTGTTTAATCTCTCTATCAGATATTGTTTAATATCTCTAGTTCGTGTCAACACAATCATATCAGAATTATAAATAATTGTATTGCACGTGTTGTTTAACCAGAATCATTCAAAAAGACCGTGCTTTGTCTCGTGACTGGATCGTTTACTGACGGTGATGATGAAATATGTGGTAAATTATCGTTGCGATAATAAATGTCGTGTGTTTTAACGTCAGCCGAATATGAATGTTTACGCATTTACTCACGTTTTAATCGCAATGAACCCCAGTTAACACCGCTTGTGTATGCTTCAAATCAGAAAAACGCCGCCGGATAACAGCGACACTGCCGACATAAATCATATTGGATGAATTATATTTTGTGTTCCAAAAGACGGCCATGACCAAGTCCGGCACAAGATTGCGATACATCAACGAGAATTTGTTTAGAAGTTGGTCGCCACGAAGTTTTGTGTTGGGTTATATGAGCAACAACAGACGAAGAGGTAAAACAGATTTTTGAGTAATGCGTCGTTGCCTATGTTATATTTTACCAAAATGTGTTTAATATTTTGTTGGAGTGATTCAATCCGAAACATACCTCTAGATGGTAACATGAACTGATCAACTGTTGATTCGTTCGACTCAGAGTAATCTCTGTAAAATAAGCATACTGATAAAGAGTTATGCTTACTTATGTTGTAAAAAATGTATACTGATAAAGAGTCATGCTTACTTATGTTGTAAAATAACCATACTGATAAATAGTCATGCTTACTGATGTTGTAAAATAACCATACTGATAAAGAGTCATGCTTACTTATGTTGTAAAATAACCATACTGATGAATAGTCATGCTTACTGATGTTGTAAAATAACCATACTGATAAAGAGTCATGCTTACTTATGTTGTAAAATAACCATCCTGATAAAGAGTCATGCTTACTGATGTTGTAAAATACCCATACTGATAAAGAGTCATGCTTAGTTATGTTGTAAAATAACCATACTGATAAAGAGTCATGCTTACTTATGTTGTAGAATAACCCTACTGATACAGAGTCATGCTTACTTATGTTGTAGATTTCTTCGTAGATGTCACATTGGTAAAATCGTTTTAGTCTCTCATGGAAATCTTGTTACCAGAGTCGCTGCCAGTTAGTTCAATAACTTTAAAAACCTAAGGGGAAAAAAAAGATTTTTCGTTGATGTATGTTGCTGGAAAATCACTCCATACTCAGCACAGCTTGTCGCAGCCTCAGCTACATCAAAATCGTGTAATCAAAACAAAATGACAGTATATCCAGTAACGTAACGTATTTTTTCCAACTAAGCTGATTTGCCTGATCTCAGTTATACTCAAAATTTAGTCATTGTCCTAGTCACGTGTTTGAGCTAAAACAATACATGCGCTATTAATAACGAGCAGGTTTTCCCACAATACGGTCACGTGGTTGAATGCGATTGTACACTCGTTACAGAATATACTTTTTACATTAAATATAAATACTTGGTGCGTGTGTATGTGTGTGATTTTGGATTGTTAAAGTAACGTTACCATTTTCTCAGTCATATCGCTATGATGTCTGCAGTGAGGCAGTTTATAGTGATGCCTAGCACTGGGGCATCATGTCGCAGACATGTAGCATGATGTCCCATCCGGTTATATGATTCTGACACAAGGCCGACCAGTCCTAACAATAACCTCTTAATGCTGAGCGCCGAGAGAGACAACTGTTAGTCCATTTTTGTAAGTGTCTGGTATGATTCGGCCGGGGATCGAACCCACCACCTCCCACAGCCACGGCGGACGCTCTAACTACTAGGCCACCGGAGCGGTCTAAATACTTGAAAAATAAATCATACGATCTAAATGCGTGTGCATGTTGAATGTATGTATGTCTGTTCAGTAAGCGCATATGCTCATATAAAGTATTTTATCGAATATTTGTTACTGAGACAATGGTTGAAGTGGTTAAAGCGAACAGACAAACTTTCGGTCCAATGGAAACTATTTCAAGGGTTCGATTCCAAATAATACAAAACGCGACCGACTTGTTGTCAGCATCTGCGAGAGATGATATTGTACTAAGGGATTACCCGAGATGCAATGAATGAAGACGAAATATCGATAAATGGGTAATTGTAAACTTATGAAAATTAACACTAACTCAGGTGCAACTTGCCTGGTTCCTCTCCGAGTCTCAAAACGGATAATTCTAAATTCCCCTGAGTTTACTTAGTGTGGGTGTGTGAGTGCCTGATTACAATCGTAACAAACCAAAACCCCTTTTTCGCACTTAGCGATCCAACAATCGCATCCGAAAAAGAAAAATGAACAAAGAAAACTGCTCTGCATCACTAGAAGTTCGCATTTAGTGATCCAAGAATTGTAATGGGGGAAAAAAATGAAACAATTACCCAAGATTTAACAGATATATAATGTCATTGAACGTGGTTCTGGTCACATCAATTTGCTGTTTTATTTTCCATCAGGTAAATTTGTCGGCCATCATCTTTTGTACACCCCCCTCCCCCAAAAAAATCGGTAGCGTAATCATCCATACAAGCTTCGGATCGACCTTTGGATAGTTTAACAATACTACTCGAGGAAAACAAAATTTGTTTAGCCCCCATTTTGCAAAACGGGACTTTGATGAGCGGATCTAGCAAAAAATATCCGTCTCCATTTTATTAGTTTTGCCTCCCACCCCCACCCCCTTCATCTTACTGCCGGATAACAGTTGTGCTCCGAGAGAGTTACAGCTGAACGCTAGTTTGCAACCCCTCCTTGGACTAGATGATGAGGCTGACGATAGAACGGGGAGCGAGTAGATTGATACGCTTGGGATATTTACCCGACCATTCCCAAATGAACTGTTACTTCATCGCCAAGAAGCTCAGCTTCTTCGAAAGCGGGACAGTGACGAAGTCTTCAGATGCATATTCCTAATCATTGAATGTATAAGAAGTCCGTGGAGTTTCTTTAACTTGAACGTTCATTTATCACTGAGAAGGAAGGTAACATCCGTCAAGTCATCGATAATGCAAACTATAAAATCATACCAGATATATTCCACAGTAATCTAGTCAATAGTAGCTTCATTATGATTGGAGATTACCAAACTCATTGGCAATGGCTGTCTAGAACGATTACTACCATTCTTGAAGATGTTAGAGCATTCCACTAAACAAACAGATCATAAAAAAAATAATCCTGGCTATTAAAATGTCACTGTTAATTTAGGAAGTAAGATTTACTGGTTTAGAATTAAAGCGTATCTTAATCAAGTTCGATTATTTTCTAAGTTTAACAAAATAAGCAATTGGATTCTGGATCTAAATCTTATTAGGCTTGTGTGTAGCCATGAAATCGCTTAAATTCGAAGCGCGACAACTGATTGGATCTTAGATTCAAGCAGGTCAACGGGCTTCAACACCGGTTTGATCAAGAACAAGGGAGAGACAGCTGCTCACAGAAACCCCCAAACCCAGCCAACAATGCATACATGCCAGCGAAGATGTTTACATCGTCTGAATTACTGCCTGGCTGAACACCATTTTTTTCCCGCCACTTTGACAGTGCGCTTATAACCTATAGTCTGTTTTAGAAATTACACCCTGCGTTTGATATCACAATATGTTTGAGCAAAGAATGTATTTTTACAAGAGGAGACTGTTGGCGTTTGTCTAGCATCATTTGTTATGCTATTCCAAACTATTGTTGCACAATATGTCAATTATATTTCGTACACATTCTTGAGAATGTAGACAAATGATGATCGAAATAACCGTAGACCGTGAACTGTATGAAATGATATTTTTTTTTTGAAGCTAGAAAGAGGCAATGAATAATATAAGTGGATTCATCTTATGAAAACATTTATATATCAAACTATTTTTTATGGACTTCACATTTTAAGTAAAATGTAATGGATACGGCGACAACATAAGTGCTTTATTTCATTTTCCCACGATGAATGCGAATCAATAATAACAATTAACACGTTTGTAAATTTCTATTTGATTTAAATGAGTTCCCTGCACAAATATATTATATCTGTGATATCCATGATAATTTTTACTTTGCATTAATACAATTGTCTTACTCTTTTCTGTTTAATTGCATTTTTTTCTCTTTTAAGCCATACTATAATTGACAACAAAAGCACCGGTAGACATTCTTGTGTTATTCTATATATGACTGTATCTTTCAACATTGTGTCAGTTATTCTATTTCTCTAATAAAAGGAATATCCCTTATCGGAACTGAAAATTAGAGATTTAGATCCTGTGGAATTGCGAGGTTCTGGAGATCGGCTGGCTACCTGGTTGTTTTATGTAAGTACGTATATTATCAGGAAGGATATTCATTTAAATTCTAATTAGTGTTTAACTTGTATACACTCAAACATTTTGCCTACATGTTTAAATTTTAGTTTTATGTCCATAACTTAAACATTTCAATCCATCGTTCGTCCAGATTTTAAATTAATGAATTTAATCATTGTTTGTTTGTTCATTAAAGTGTGATACTTTCTGACGTGTCTACACATCTGTGTATTGCATACATATCTGAAGATCTTACGACCCCAAAAGTTGAAAACTTATATCAACCAAAGTATGTGTTTATTAAAGTCTTTTTAAAAAAAAGAAACCATCGTTCATCAGAACAACCTGTTTGTCAAATATGTGCCAATCATACCTCAACTACGTAACATATCTTGGACTTATGGGGTTGGAGTGCGGAGGTGTGTACTTCAATCCGGTTTGGTGGAGTTACATTTTGGATAATAAAGCCTATACTTTTATATATTGGGAGTGTTCTTGGAGAGATGAGCATGGTTTGGTTTCTGAATCCGCACATTTCAGATAAAAAGATTCGGTCGATTGAGAATCCCCCTTATATGGGTGACTTGCAGTCTGGTCTCTATTACGATATTCTGGCGCAATACAGTCCTGGTGAAAACAGAAGATATACAATAACTTCCTCGTAGAAATGGTGACAGTTTAGATGGAGTTAGCGAACGTCTGAGATAAAATATTATTATGCTATGCTTTCTTCCGAGCGGATTGTTCACCCATAATGTTGCCACGGTACCAATTGTTTTTAACTATCGGTTGTATTGTATGCATATCAGCACTTATTGAACTTCACATTGGTGATATGGGATAAATCACATTATATCAAAATTCTTTTCTTGAAATGTAATGTCTAGTTTAAGGGAGATAACTGAATAATATACGTAAGGTGTTGTATTTTTATTTCCTCCAATTTATTATCCATGTTATATAGATGAGTTCATGAACACATTTATTAACTTCAATGCAATTAAATGATCCAAATGTACATTACTGATTAAGTGAGAACCTAAAATTCAAGCTTTCTTTATGTAGTGGAGATTTTAAAGGTGATGATGTAACTAACTAAAGAATTGCATGTTACATTTCAAGGCAGGAAAGTGTACAGAACTGGACAATAAGAGCATTAAAATTAAAATCTAAATGGGAAGAAATACAATAACTTAATAACTTACTTAAAATACAAATACCAGAATGTTCTATTTGATACAAGTGATCTAAATACAAGTGGACCTAGAGTGTCCTTTACATAACATAGTTTGTTGTGTGTATGCTAATATCGAAGCTGACTACACAGACGTAAAGCCACCAGTCGATGCATGTTAAAGCTATAGTTCCAAAATCCCTTATCCATAGCCAACTTGAGCTATTTCTGAAAATTTCATAAACTGTATTCTTTAAAGACAGTCAATACTTACCCACAAATGTTCACCACACAGTTTTTTCCTACATCAAAATAGTACAGTTCATAAATGCTGTTCACGTGAATGTGTTTGTATGGATACAATGTGAGGCTGTTCGTCCCAATAAGGACCACGGTAACAATTGTTTTTCAATAGACCTAAATGCTGATGTTTTGTGAAAAAATATACTTTATATCCTACTGCAGCAAGCATGTCACAAACTGACACATAGAATAATATTGGATTGTCAATTTGACAAGTACAAAACAAGGTACTCCATTGCATTTAAGAACTAACTCTGCTGGAACTAGACAGGGGTAAGAGTTTTCTAGTCACAACATAACCCAGTTTCACCCATGTGTGCCACATTTTAAAAAGTCATATCAAATACAAAATATGACCTAGATATGAATTAACATAATCTCACATGTAGCCAAGAGGCTTAACTTTTTAAACCCAACAGATAATACAACTCTTATATAAAGCATAATACATAATGCGTCGCCCACCTTGGGTTGTGTACTTGGTACCTTTACACCACCAGATAATACTACAATCGAACGATTCACGCGGGAACAGGCCGTTATATATTTAGTACATCAGCACATCATTTGACCTCATATAATGTCAGACATGACCACGTGTCAATAGTACGGGTCTTCATACATATAGCGTTTAGTCATATTAATATCGTTGGCGCATAATTGTATTGTTTCAGCTCACTGATGTAAAGGCAGGTGGTGCAACAGTGTTTACAAAACTAAACGTGACGGTTCCAGTGACAAAGGTAAACACAGTTAATACGAGATTAATGTTACAGTTTCCAATCATTATATACCTACACTATTAAATATAATTAGACATCTAGACATGTTTAGTGCTTTGATTTATGTTAGAATTCTTACATTTAACTAATTAGATGTACGGTTATACTTTATGTTCGATCTTCTTATAAATATAAATATATATATATATATATATATATATATATATATATATATATATATATATATATATATATATATATATATATATATATATATATATATATATATATATATATATATATATATATCTGTCTCTGTGTGTCTGTCTCTCTTGGTGTGTGTGCTAATTTTAAGTCTAGAACGAAAATCAATAAAATAGTCATGTTATGAATAACATAGTCATGTTATGAGTCTCAATAAAATTATGTTATAAATACGTTTTTGCTGTTTGCTTGGAATTTTTGTGTGGACCATAATTGATGTACCAGTATTGTTTGCTAATCGGAAATGAATATCAATATATAAATTTTATTCCAAACTATTGATGAATTCACCCCTTTTCACATAGCTGGTTTTTCACTGACGCAATTCGACATAAACTGTATTTAGCAAAACGGATATGAGTAGTTTGCGGCACGTTTTACATTCTGCAAGACCCTTTACAAATATATTTATATCTTAATTTGTTGTTGCAAGCACATTTACTACTATAACAAATTGCATTAAATGAAAGTAATATTTTTCTTTCTATAGCCAACATACATACATTTCATTTGCATCTTCAGCTCATATTCTCAGTTGTACATCAATTTCAGTAAAATTCTCAACTCTTCTTTTCAGTTTGTACATACATTTCAGTTGCATTTTCAGCTTATGTCCTCAGTTGTACATACATTTCAGTTGCATTTTCAGCTCATATCCTCAGCATCTACATACATTTTGGTTGCATTCTCACTTCTCGGTTTGATCGTGTACATACATTTCAGTTGTATTTTCAGCTCATATCCTCAGTTTGTGAATACATTTCATTTGAATGCTCAGCTCATATTCTTAGCATGTACATACAGTTTGGTTGCATTCTCATCTCTTATTCTCAGTTGTATATACATTTCAGTTGAATTCTCAGCTTATATTCTCAGTTGAACATACATTTCAGCTGCATTCTCAACTCATATCCTCGGTATACACATATATTTCTTTTGCATTCTCAACGTACATTCTTAGTTTTTGTCATATAATTGTTTCTCATTTTGCCTCACATTTTGTATCTTAACGGTGTTATGTAGCAGCTGTTTTCCGTGTCGTGTGGATAGATAGAGAGACACATAAACTGGTAATTAGCTAGTTACCTAACTTGTTAACTTGAGTGCTAGATAAATGAATAGATGGCTGGATATACTAAACATTATGGTAGTCATACATACATTCAGATAGATCAATCTAAATATGTTTTACATCCATAGTTTGTATACCTGGCTTGTACAATTCTCACTTTTCTGTATTAGTGTAAACCACTAAGGCCAACCACTGTATTCAATATAAATTTTTATCTTTATATATGTTTAACATATTATTATTATTTTAATATGTTTTGTCTTTCTTACATCAAATACAAGTGTACACTGACATACTTGTGAAGTTATTTCAATCATTATTTGCATAAATGCATGCATTCTTGCTGAACTGCTCGACTTTGTCCTAGCAATATGGATAAACGTAACTGATCTACGACGATTATACCGATGGTAGTAGAAATATTAATATGAACTGAATCGTATCGCAAATTGTATATCTCTTAATAATGCAGAAATGAATGTCTTTCTTCATCGACGTTATCTTCAAAATCATAATCATGATAATCATCATCAACGTAATTAATAATAATAATAATAATAATAATAATAATAATAATAATAATAATAATAATAATAATAACAATAATTAGTAGTAGTAGTAGTAGTAGTAGTAGTAGTAGTAGTAGTACTCTTATTATTATTATTATTATTATTATTATTATTATTATTATTATTGTGGTGATGGTGATTATTGAAGCAGCATTCGTAGTAGTTGTTGTTGTAGTAGTAGTAGCAGTAGTAGTAGTTGTTGTTGTAGTATTTGTAGTATGTTTTCAGGGAGCTGCGGCATTTTGGTATAATATAAATCGAATTGGAGCCATTGATGAACGTACTGAACACGCTGGTTGTCCTGTTCTTCTCGGATCAAAATGGGGTAAGTGTTTTATATTCATGATTAAAATTATCCCATTTTCTTTACAGTATTTAACTCCTATCTTTATATAAATGCTTCTTGTAATTTTTTTTATTACTTATAGCCATTCTACGTCTTTATAAATGGATTTTTAAAAATATTCATTATAATTAATTATTTTTTTTATTAGCATTTTATTTCTTTCCTGTCTAATTTCTCAAATCGGACATAATCAAAGATCTGAGCATGAGTTTCAACTCAATTTAGAGTTTTCTAACATCTGATTCTTCAATATAAAACATGTCTACATTTCACAGTGCATCAAATGTCTTTTAATATTTAGACTTATGTAAATTGGTGAAATTTTCATCATATTTTATTGGCAGCTGTTGGTTTAATTCTTAATGTCGTTGATGGATTGATAATTATATATTTTAGTGGCCAATAAATGGATACGTGAAACTGGACAGGTGTTTAGAAGGAAGTGCGGGAAGACAATTGATGATATTGACGAGCCGTTTTAGTCCAGCAATTTCAAATAGTAGAAAATCCTTCGTGTTTTTTTTCTCCAATCATTTGTCTAATATACCACGATAATTATGTACAATGTTTAAATATTTCCAAATGGTAAGAAAAGAGAAAGGTACGTTCTTTGCTTCGATGTCACTAAAACTCGTGATACATACTTACATTGCTTCTATCACAATTTAAATTTACCATAAATTTCCATGGGTAATTATTGGTTATTCAGTGGTTACGTTATCACACTTTCTATTATATATATCAAAAGAGAAAAAGTTACTTCAAACTGCTTTCAAAATAAATCTGTGAATTTTTTAAAATACTGAATATGGAATTTATAAGAAATGACTAGACATTCTTATTTATACAGTTCCCTACAGAACCGCATGCATGACAAGAAACGGGTTTTGTCATTTAATTGCCGACGTTGAACACCTTTACAAAAACGAGCATCTCATATCGGTGTAGACGGACTTATGAAAGGGCTAAAAAAAAAAATCAGCATTTGCAACTCCTTGCAGAGTTATACTATCAAGTAATGTCAGCTATGACGTTAGCAAAACAAAGTCAACGAGAATCGAGCTGATGGATGTAACCAAAGTAAAACACCAGCAAAAATAAGATAAGACGTGTCCTATCATATTTTAGGTGTGTATCATATGCAAACACAATGCTCCATCAAATAACGATCTCGGCAGGGCCGGCTCGAGTGACTGTCTGTGTCGGGATTTCCTACCCCACCCCCAGGATAAAATAAATCGTACACATACACAAACTTTGCCACTTGTCACTTTAAATTTAACCATCATTTTATTCTTGCGCACATGTACTGGGTATTATGCATACCTGGAGCAAATAGACACATAGACGTTTGCTTTGCCTCCCTTTCGTGGAAAATCAAGGCCCTTTTGACATTTTGGAAACTCACTCCTCTCCCAACATTCAATCCTGCTGTGTTGGGTGCTTAATCTTGCAATATCACTTCTTTCTAGACACCACTCTCTTAAATGAATTTACTGCATTGATAACATGTATGTTTTGATCTTCTTCATCCCCAAATCTTCATCTTTTGAATTTGTTATTTGCAACAAGAACAAAACATGTTTAGAGACCTCTGAATCTGAATGTGGTATGTGGGCACAATGTGTAAATTTGCATGGGAAATTTCACCATGTCTGTCCGTTACCAATTATTTATTTCGCTTTGTTTATGGACAATGCGTGAAGTTGAGTCCAGCTGATTCATATTTTGTGCTCAAAGTTCGAAGTTGAGTCCAGCTGATTCATATTTTGTGCTCAAAGTTCGAAGTTGAGTCCAGCTGATTCATATTTTGTGCTCAAAGTTCGAAGTTGAATCTAGCTGATTCATATTTTGTGCTCAAAGTTCGAAGTTGAATCTAGCTGATTCATATTTTGTGCTCAAAGTGCGAAATTGAACTCAACTGATTCATAGTGTTTGCTCAAAGCGTCTTTAAGTCAAACCCAGCTAATAGTTTGTGCTCAAAAGGGTGAAATTGAACTCAGCCGATTAATAATTTGTACTCATAGCACTGACTAAGAGTAGCATTAAATTAATCATATTTCTTCATTCTATGAATGCATTGCTGTACATATTGCATACGCATTGTAGATGTCTGATGAAGATAGATGTCAGACATATTTTTAGAGATTGATATAGGCAACGCTGTTATTAAAAATGTTGAACGGCATGGGACGAGTGATTTAAATAATTTTTCGTTAAAATGCGAGGAAGTTAAAACCACAAATTCGATAGTTTCAACTAGTATTTTTTATATCAAATCTATATGATATACATTACTCCAGTATGAAAGCGCCTACAGGTAAAGCGTTTTCAACATGTATACTTCATGTAATATATGCAGATTAAATCCTTTCTCTTTAAACAAGTAATCTTTCCCGTTCTTATCAGTATACCTTTAACATCTTATTAGTCACCTGTATCACTTTTAAAAGTTAAATCTAGTGTCAGACTGTGGTTTTCGAATATTACTTTTTAAAATATTACTTTTGATCACTATATTTTATGTATGAACACTGTAACCATCGTCTTTTCTATATTTTAAAATAAATAATACAATAATCCAATTGAGCGCATGTGCAGTGTTATTTATTTGGGTGGCAAATAAATTTCTCGTTACTATGTAAATGCGAGATACGTTAGAATCGTAAACTTTGTTAATGACGCCAAAGATTACACTGATACTTTCATATTTAATTTACATTTTACATTTCTTACTATGTACATTTGTATTGGAAATAAAACGTAATTACATCTTCTTCCAAAACCCTCTACCATTTTTCACTCAGATTTCGCTAAAATCTCCATTCTTGCTCACTGCTGTGTAAACATTACGACGTGCATAATGAAATAACTGTAAGGTTATAAGCAATTTACAAATGATGTGCTATGTATACGTAGCTTTGTAAAGAAAGAGATACAGACCTATAAAAGAATGGCAGGGTGTAGACGCGTATTCGCACAACCTACCATCGTGTACGTGGCGGATTACAATGGACATTGTCTGGGTTAAGCCATGCCAAGGCAATATGAGAGTGCCATATGTTGGACCTCAAGGCGATGTCGACCATATGACATTGAATTCATGGATGGCACTGACTGATATCTAAATCATTAGGTATTATTATTGTTGGGAGTGAATCCAACATGTGGATATGACAAATGATCGATATGTGGACATTTGCATGAGTTCCGATCATTTCGAGTTAAATAAGAATCCGAGTAATATAAACCTAAGGACAAAACTGTTTTCTGCATAAATTTGTTCTTGATGATTTATCATTCGATTTGATTTACGAAAATCCGAAATATTTTCTGTAAAGGAAGGAAAAAAGTACGGATTGCTTTCACGTGACCACCCTGCTGCACTGTAAATTGGGTTTATTATTAATCGCTGACAAAGATATTATTATTATTATTATTATTATTATTATTATTATTATTATTATTATTATTATATTCGTATGTGATCAAGTGTGTGTGTGTGTGTGTGTGTGTGTGTGTGTGTGTGTGTGTGTGCGTGCGTGTGTGTGATGTCATACACCCTAATTGCTATCTTAAATATATCAATTTAGCATGGGTCACCAATCAGAACCTAACAAACAAAACCGAAACACTCTTCCATACAATTTTCTTTTTTTCTCCTCATAAACTAAAATAATTGGAAAAATTAGATGCACAATATATAATGCACAAAGATTTATATTATGAATGGCCTTCTGCAACTCTTCTTTAGAGACAATCTTTTTTAAAAAAACACAGTGAAGGGACAACAGTTGATAAATCCAGTCATAAAACTACTAAACTCAAAATTAGTGATTGTTTAAGTTTGTTTGTGATGATCAAATTAAACATCATTTTTCAAAACAATGTGTGTGTGTGCGTGTGTGTGTGTGTGTGTGTGTACACAGTGTGACTGCAACAAAGTGAAGACTAAATGTTGAATGCGCAGCAATAAATAGGTCACTAAAAACTCACATGTCCGATAATGATAATTATTTAACGCATGTGCTGTTGGATACTACACTGCTATTGAAATATTAACAAGACACTCGTGAGTTAAAATATTATTTTCTAACAAAAAATTATTGGGATTTTTGATCATTTTAATTTGCTTTATTTCTTTTTGCCGTCAGCTAACGTTTTTACTAACATGTTAGCTCAAAAAATACAATTTAACGTAATGATACTGTACATAAAAAGAAAGAAAGAAATACCATTAATCATATATATATATATATATATATATATATATATATATATATATATATATATATATATATATATATATATATATATATATATATATATATATATATATATATTGTTGTTGTTGTTGTTGTTGTTGAAAATGCTACTTTAGAAAACCTCGATCATGTAATCAAGTAAATATATTGGGGTCACAGTCATGACCGAGAAGTGTCCCTAAATGAACCATTCGATTTCTAGCGATACAAACATAGCCTGAAGGGTACTGCATTGGAAAAATACCTCTTCTTTATCTTTTTAATTTCCTTTCTAAAATATTAAAACGAAAATACTGGATGCTGACAATAAGCTTTTACTGAAATGCACTTTTCTAGCAATCAGAAAAGGACGGTGAGCCTCAATCTGTCAGCGTGTTTACATCGAGATCTTCCGTTTGATGTGCAAGAACAATATATGAGTAGACATAGGAACCTCCTGGCGACAGTCGGTTTAGGTAGTATACATTGATAAATGAACTGATTATGTTTTGAGAGTTTATGTATATCACTGATACTTGTTGGTTTGTTTAATTGGCAACGAAGGTTATGCGAATCCTATAAGTTTCCTTTTCAACGATACATTATTGTTAAGAATAGGATAGATTTCCGAGAAGATCCACAATCTGTGGGTCGGGGATGGTTTACAGCATGAAAGTTTTTATATAAGTATTCAGAGCGGGTTCTATGATATTTGGACAAGTGGGTGAAACGGAAATAATTGCAACCATTCACCATACATGTTGGTTGGTAGGCAAATGTTTCTGGTCATGCGCATTTATGGTACGTGTCAACTACATCTTTCTATCTGCCCATCGTTTGCTTGAAACAGTAGGATAATCATAGTTGCTATCATTGTCCGGTGTGTATTGCAAATCAAACACTATCATTTAGTTTTAGGCATCTGTCCAGGTGTGTATTGCACATCAAGTACTATCATTTAGTTTTAGGCATCTGTCAAGGTGTGTATTGCAAAATCAAACACTATCATTTAGTTTTAGGCATCTGTCCAGGTGTGTATTGCAAAATCAAACACTATCATTTAGTTTTAGGCATCTGTCAAGGTGTGTATTGCAAAATCAAACACTATCATTTAGTTTTAGGCATCTGTCCAGGTGTGTATTCCAAATCAAATTTTAGCATTTAGTTGTAGGCATCTGTCAAGGTGTGCATTGCAAAATCAAATACTATTATGTAGTTTTAGGCATCTGTCTAGGTGTGTATTGTACATCAGACACTAGCATTTATTTTTAGGCATCTGTCTAGGTGTGTATTGTACATCAGACACTAGCATTTATTTTTAGGCATCTGTCTAGGTGTGTATTGTACATCAGACACTAGCATTTATTTTTAGGCATCTGTCTAGGTGTGTATTGCAAATCAGACAATGGCATTTAGTTTAAGACATCTGTATAGGTGTGTATTCCAAATCAAATACTATCATTTAGTTTTAGGCATCTGTCTAGGTGTGTATTGTACATCAGACACTAGCAATTAGTTTTAAGCATCTGTCTAGGTGTGTATTGCGAATCAGACACTAGCATTTAGTTTTAGGCATCTGCCTAGGTGTGTATTGTACGTCAAATACTAGCACCTATTTTTAGGCATCTGTCTAGGTGTGTATTGTACATCAGACACTAGCATTTATTTTTAGGCATCTGTCTAGGTGTGTATTGCAAATCAGACAATGGCATTTAGTTTAAGACATCTGTATAGGTGTGTATTCCAAATCAAATACTATCATTTAGTTTTAGGCATCTGTCTAGGTGTGTATTGTACATCAGACACTAGCAATTAGTTTTAAGCATCTGTCTAGGTGTGTATTGCGAATCAGACACTAGCATTTAGTTTTAGGCATCTGCCTAGGTGTGTATTGTACGTCAAATACTAGCATCTATTTTTAGGCATCTGTCTAGGTGTGTATTGTACAACAAACACTAGCATTTAGTTTTAGGCATCTGTCTAGGTGTGTCTTGCAAATCAGACACTAAAATTTCGTTTTAGGCATCTGTCTAGGTTTGTATTGTACGTCAAATACTAGCATTTAGTTTTTCACCAACCGACTGTAAAAATATCATACACATAGTTAACATGTGCAATTAAGGTAAGACACAAACACGTAATGTAATGATATTTTATAAGAATTACGCGTGTCCGAACTAGCACTACATAAATATGACTTTCGTCTCTGCACAGACATTTTGTTGAATTTGAAACAAGAAACAGAAAATAAGACAACAACAGCATCGATAGAAACTTCAATGAAGAAATAAATATTCAAGAAAAACACCAATGCTTTATCCAAATACATTTAAATAAAATAGGTTTAATTTTATCAAATATGATTAATGCAATGAAAAATGAGGTCTGTTGCTTTTGACTGTTTCCAAAATTAGTCTTGATCTATCTATCAATCAATCAATCAATCTATCTATCTATCTATCTATCTATCTATCTATCTATCTATCTATCTATCTATCTATCTATCTATCTATCTATATATATATATATATATATATATATATATATATATATATATAATAACAAGTAATTCTAGTCATATACATATTTACAAAAGACAAAACCATATTGGATATTTTAGCGATATGCTGATATACATTTGGTCAGAATATTATCTCTATGATTGACAACTTGCAGGTACACCCACTTTAAACTCTTCATTCATTAATAGTAACTAAATTTGTCGTTACAAAGAACTGTCCTTAGAATTAGGACTTTTGTCACAAGGTCGACGAAAGACTTGGCCAAATTGTCGAATCCATTTGTTGGAAACTGAAATAATACCGAGAAATATGGTAATCAGCGAGTAATCATTCAAAAATAGTATAGAATGCATCATGGTGGTATATCAGGAACTGCAATTCTATCGGAATTCATTCTGAACAGTATGAACTTTGGGACTTATGTATGGCCTATAGGATTATATAGGATGTAATACACAATGCTTCAAATGTTTTTTAAATTTTAATTTCGTATGTTAGATAAAAAAAAATAATTTTCGCTTTTTTATATTCCATAATGTAAGACATAAATGAATGTGATATAATGATTCTTTACAAAACATAAGGCTCAAAACCAATTTTCAATTAAATAAATTTCTTAATTGGGCTATCTATAACTGACAATATTTAGGCTATATACATTCATTAGAATTGGTCTGGCATGCGTACATGACCCGCCCAGCGTAGCGGTCACTGCATCAGGATGGTGTGGATGCTGAAGATATCTGCTTGGGCAAGTACCTCAGTTTCTAAAATCTTATCATGCCACTTGATGTTGAGGATTTCCTGATACTTGTGGTGTAAAAGTAGTTTAGCTTGCTGGCGTGACTTTGGTTCACCGTCAATGTTTGTCATCCGTAGAGTAGTGTTCGGAGGATAACTACCATGTAGACCTTTAGTTTGGTCTGGCTGCTGATGCCTCTTTTATTCCAGACGCTGGCATACAATCTGTCGAAAGTTGCGCTGGCTCAGGCAATGAGAAGGTTCACCTCGTCGTTAATAGTTATGCTGTCTTTAAAACACTCATTGAAATATCATGTTTAGAACATAACCTACTCCATTTAGGTCCCAAAAGCACCGGATACCCAGCATACATTCTGTTTTCATCCAATTCCCCGTTCTTTTTTGTGTTGTACCAAAACGCTGCAGCCCCCTGAAAATGGTGAACAACATTTAAGAATCACTAGCGAATGCAGCTTGCCCAGCATTGTAAAATCTGATATTGGTAGTACCGAAACTTTACAGGCAACGCCAAGCAAATGTCAGTATAATTTACTGTTGGCTTCCAAATTACAAATCAGGTTTCATGGAAAATTACAATGACCATATTAGGACAGAGACCCATTATATTCATGCCTTGATAATCATGGGATCAAGCTTCTTTTGTTTTTGTTTGTTTTTTATGGTTCAACGCCATTATTAAGCACAGTATAGGCTATACATGGCGGCCAGTATTGATGGTGGAGGAAGAACCCGGAAAACCCCCGGAAAGAACCACCGACCCACGAGAATCTACTGGCAAGCTTTCTCACATAACTACATTAGCCGAATCTTAGACTCGAACCCACGCAGACAGAGGTGAGATGGCAGTGATCCGTAACGGACAGCGATTTAAACCACTCGGCCACTCGGGGCCCCCGCTTCTTTTGTAGATTATAAATGCAGATATTCAAACTTCGATGAACACTGTTGCATATAGTGAGTAATAATTCAAACATTTCCTTGAGATGATCAATGCCAGTATTAGCTATGTATACGTAAAAAGCAGACTTTAAATGTGTCCACTGAAGAATGTATATTATGTAGCAGATACAAAGAAAAAGCAAGAGAGCTTCACTTAGAGGAACTATCGTACCTTTTGATTTCATTCAAACGTTTGCTACTAACCTGTTCGTACAACAAAACGAGTTCATTTAAAAAGAAAGCATTCATATATATGGTAACATAAAAATAAATCAGATTCTTTGAGAATTTATGTCTTTTACGTACTGGGTGTATTTATTCATGTGTGGTTTATGTATTAGTTATCCTTTCGTGCCTGCATGCAGACAAATATTAAACTTAATGAGAACGAGAGAGCAAAAGTTGTTAGTAACGTTATAAACGTTAACCTCGTGCACGTACCTTTACTACAGGAACTGTGACATTGATATCAACAAAAGCTGTTGCTCCACCTGCTTTAACATCTTCTAACTGCTTTAACATCTTCTAACTGAAATAGTTATGAAGAATTATACAAATCAGATACATCTACATAATTCCGGAGGGAAATGTGTTTTCGATTTTAAAAATCACGCCATCCGAGTTTGACGAAATATATCAAGTAGTTGTCAAAACATTTTTATGTAAATGACAATGTTAGCTGGATGCAAACTCTCTAGTGTAAGAATGACTTGATCAGATCTATTGCCAGTGGTTTAGGGAATAACATCTCTATAATAAAAAGCAGTGGTTACTTTGAATTTAACCATGCTCTCTCATCAGCGTATCAACGTGTACAACTGTACATGCTTAGAAATGAAGAACACAATACGTTAATCTAACTGTATGAGACAAACCCACCTAAGATTCTACAACGACAATTTATCAACTTACTCGAGCAGAAAGTGGATGAGTTAGGCACACTATCAAACCTTACAAAATGAGACTGGTCTCATCTTCAAAGAAAAAATCGTTCTCTGGTACAAAAAAGTTTAATTTTACCATATCCAGTTGAATGTTCTCTACGCGTTTGTGGGATTATCGATTAATTTATGTAGTTAGCAGTGATTATCCTTGCAGTCGCTATTCTTTAATTCTTATCACTATATTTATTATTCGATATATGCATACTGAAAATGTGAATTCGATACATAAATCAAATCAACTTCCATCGTCATTAGCTTCCTGGATGACATTACACAACCACTACTAAACTAAATTACTAACGTAAATATGGAATGTAGCCACCCTGTCTCTAGAACCTTGAAGATATGGAGGGTTCAAACCCATATGGTCTAGTTCGGGCAGCAAGACTCCCTAAAAATATTTTGGAAAACAGCACTGTCTAAAAATTCAACGCTTTAGATGCAAATACGAAAACCAAAATAGACATCAATGTTATTAGACCAAAGAAATCGTTTCTTGAACGTAAATTGTTTCTCATACACTAAGGAAACCAGGGGTTGAGTTTTGTACCAATTTCAGTCTTAATCACTAAAGACTTGCTACATTAACTATGCAGTAATATTTAGATATATTCGACGTGCTTCTCATAGATTTTGCCTACCACATTTATGTTATCTCTATCATTAAAATGTAAATATGACCAACACTTTGTGGACAAGTGGTGTTCGATCGTTTGAAACATGTATCTACGTAACGAAGAAGTAACCTCATCGAATGGCACAATGTCTCATTTTTTCCACACAAAATATCTAAAATGCACTGTCATTAACCTTCTTGAAAAACATAGAATAAGAATGAACTTCAAAGACGTAATGCCTTTCAAATAATCAAATCATATATAGATGGGGATGTGTATCATATTAAATCAACATATGGTGGTCTGATATATGTAGTCTGAAAAAAACTGTAAAAACCAGCCATTTCAACAATCAGGGACTTTCATTAAAAATGAAATACATTTTTTTCCACACAAAATATCTAAAATGCACTGTCATTAACCTTCTTGAAAAACATAGAATAAAAATGAACTTCAAAGACGTAATGCCTTTCAAATAATCAAATCATATATAGATGGGGATGTGTATCATATTAAATCAACATATGGTGGTCTGATATATGTAGTCTCCACCTGCAAGCAAGCCACCCTAAACGTATTTAGAAAAGTAACGATTACACTCGTATGTAAATATTTAACATGGTTGACAAATACTCGCGTCTGATTAATTTTAAGCATTTTAGTGTTGCTACATTTTAATCTCGCTACGTATGCGGTGTTTGAAATAAATATGTACCTTTCATCGGTATTTCACATATATCTCAAGAATAGTGTGCTTCGACCAAGTCTACGCATCACTTACTCTGCATAAGCGTAAACGCTATGTCAGCACGTTGTCATGTTTCGGTACCGACATTTTTTATTGATTCGGGGCGAAACAAAGTCTTATAAGCATGTTTCGGAGTCAACGAATCTTATTTATAGCTAGTAAAAAGTTTGAAATGAATATGTGTACGCTCTTTCGCCTAAAATATTGTTTGGGGTTTTTGTTTATTAGTTACAAATCACCAATTTCGGAACTTGCATCTAATACATATGGAAGACTATGAAGAACCCACATCTATCTTAACATACATCACTCATGTCCATGTTTACAAGCAGAACTCACAGCTATATCCACAAGCAGAACTCACCGCATTATCAACAAACAGAACACACAGCTATATCAACAAGCAGAACTCACAGCTATATCAACAAGCAGAACTCACAGCTATATCAACAAGCAGAACTCACAGCATTATCAACAAACAGAACACACAGCTGTATCAACAAGCAGAACTCACAGCTATATCAACAAGCAGAACTCACAGCATTATCAACAAGCAGAACTCACAGCATTATCAACAAGCAGAACACACAGCATTATCAACAAGAAGAACACACAGCTATATCAACAAGCAGAACACTCATCTATATCAACAAGCAGAACACACAGCTATATCAACAAGCAGAACTCACAGCTATATCAACAAGCAGAACACACAGCTATATCAACAAGCAAAACAGACAGTTATATCAACAAGCAGAACACACAGTTATATCAACAAGCTGAACACACAGTTATATCAACAAGCAGAACACACAGCTATATCAACAAGCAGAAAACAGTTATATCAACAAGCAGAACACAGTTATATCAACAAGCAGAACTCACAGCTATATCCACAAGCATAACACGCAGTTATATCAACAAGCAAAACACACAGCTATATCAACAAGCAGAACTCACAGCATTATCAACAAACAGAACACACAGCTATATCAACAAGCAGAACTCACAGCTATATCAACAAGCAGAACTCACAGCTATATCAACAAACAGAACACACAGCATTATCAACAAACAGAACACACAGCTATATCAACAAGCAGAACTCACAGCATTATCAACAAGCAGAACTCACAGCATTATCAACAAGCAGAACACACAGCATTATCAACAAGCAGAACACACAGCTATATCAACAAGCAGAACTCACAGCTATACCAACAAGCAGAACACACAGCTATATCAACAAGCAGAACTCACAGCTATATCAACTAGCATAACTCACAGCTATATCAACAAGCATAACTCACAGCTATATCAACCAGCAGAACACACAGCTATATCAACAAGCATAACTCACAGCTATATCAACCAGCAGAACACACAGCTATATCAACAAGCAGAACACATAGTTATATCAACAAGCAGAACTCACAGCTATATCCACAAGCAGAACACGCAGTTATATCAACAAGCAAAACACACAGTTATATCAACAAGCAGAACTCACAGCTATATCAACAAGCAGAACTCACAGCATTATCAACAAACAGAACAAACAGCTATATCAACAAGCAGAACTCACAGCTATATCAACAAGCAGAACTCACAGCTATATCAACAAACAGAACACACAGCATTATCAACAAACAGAACACACAGCTATATCAACAAGCAGAACTCACAGCTATATCAACAAGCAGAACTCACAGCATTATCAACAAGCAGAACACACAGCATTATCAACAAGCAGAACACACAGCTATATCAACAAACAGAACTCACAGCTATATCAACAAGCAGAACTCACAGCTATATCAACTAGCATAATTCACAGCTATATCAACAAGCATAACTCACAGCTATATCAACCAGCAGAACACACAGCTATATCAACAAGCATAACTCACAGCTATATCAACCAGCAGAACACACACCTATATCAACAAGCAGAACTCACAGCTATATCAACTAGCATAACTCACAGCTATATCAACAAGCATAACTCACAGCTATATCAACCAGCAGAACACACAGCTATATCAACAAGCATAACTCACAGCTATATCAACCAGCAGAACACACAGCTATATCAACAAACAGAACACACAGCTATATTAACAAGCAGAACACTCAGCTATATCAACAAGCAGAACACAAGGCTATATCAACAAGCAGAACTCACAGCTATATCAACAAGCAGAACACACAGCTATATCAACAAGCAGAACTCACAGCTATATCAACTAGCATAACTCACAGCTATATCAACCAGCAGAACTCACAGCTATATCAACCAGCAGAACTCACAGCTATATCAACTAGCATAACTCACAGCTATATCAAAAAGCATAACTCACAGCTATATCAACCAGCAGAACTCACAGCTATATCAAGAAGGAGAACACACAGCTATATCAACAAGCAGAATTCACAGCTATATAAACAAGCAGAACACACATTTAGATTCAAGTATAAGACACTAAACAGGTATTGCTGTGAATAGCGTGTACTTTCTAAATGCGGAATAAATAGAACTAGGGCAATCATGTCTGTCCTAGCTCAATTTCAGTACAATGTTAGTTATCATCAGCATCCTGTCTATAAACATTATTTAGATAATTAGTTGTAAATATGCTATGTTGCATATTGGACACGCATAAGGATACAACATTTAAGAGAGAACAAATCTAGTTGGCACTTTTGGTCTCGATGAAAACAAGACTATAAACATAATTCTTGATCTTTATAAACGTCTTACACTTGAAAGTTATAACATTGTAAACTTCCAAATATATAATGCGTATAAATTTGTGTAAGTCATTTCTAATGTCAACACGTTTCAAATTTGGAAATTTTGTTGTTTCAGTACAATTCTAAAAGTTGAATTTTGAATAAATCTCTCACACCGTTAAAGCTAGAAACATTTGAGGGCAAATAGTAAAAATATTTTAAAACAAACAATGTTTTAGTTATGATGTGTTCTACCGACCCATACCATCATGTCATGCTAAGCCTTCAAGAGAGCTTATGTTTCGCTTATTCGACCGTCTGTCACTGCATTACCGTCGTCAGTTTGAACAACTCTCGATCTCTGGATCTACAATGGTTATCACCTACTTACATGTACATCCACGTAGTCTTTGAGAGAAAAAAATGATCCGCCTAGCGAAATTCGTTTAGTGTCCTCATATTAGACCACTAACAGGAAAATTTATTGACGTTTTTAGATAAATGTGCTACAATGTTTGTTTCGCCAGCCATATTGAAACAATCCTTTGGTAACCTTTAACGTGTTTGCTAACTTTTCAACAGCTGTTTCACCCATTCACTATCCACACGGACTGTTGTATATGGTGGCCAGTTTATTATCAATGTTTGTATTAGTTTTATCTCCAATGAGTGGAATATATCCTCCATTGAGAATCATAACCTGACAACCATCCTGGATGATCCATCTGACGTTTCTTGTTCTGACATCTTACCCCACGATTGTGTCCACGTCATGGAGAAGATCCACATTGGTATATTAACGCAGACGGATATCATTTGATTTGCACTCGAGATCCTGTCAGTAACATGCGTGTTTATAATAATAATAATAATAATAATAATAATAATAATAATAATAATAATAATAATAAGTTGAATTCCCGTCTTTTTTTTAAAACTGCCATTGAATAGCATCTGCTGAAGCAACCAGCACTCGACCATAACGATTTGAATAACTACCGCCTAGTTTCTAATCTCCCGTTCATATAAAAAAAATCTTAAAAATACTTGTTCTAACCCAATTTGTATCTCATTTGCATTACAATAGTCATTTAGATGTACAGTCTGCATATCGTTCTTGCCACAGTACTGAAACTACTACTCTGAAAATAGTTAACGCCATTCTTTCTGCTTTCTTTTTGATATCGGAATGATTTCTCTCTTCACCCTCCTTGATATGTCTCCAGCATTTAACACATTAGACCATGATATCTTACTTCACCGTATCCAGCATGTATTTGGCATTCACAATACAGCCTTACCGAGTTAAAATACTACTTAGTCAACAAAACACACATTGTGTATGTAAATGAAATATACTCCAGCCCAGTAGATCTATGTTGTGATGTTCCACAAGGGTCGGTTCGAGAACCTATTCTCTTTATTCTATACACTCATCCGCTCTCAAGTGTCATAGATTATCATCCAGTGTCTCACCAATTGTATGCTCATGACACCCAAATATAAAAGTCTAGTCAATCAACTGAAGTTGAGGATACCATCCAAGGAGTAGAGAGGTGAATTTTGTATGTGTAATCATGAAGGACATGTAACAAGCTCCAGATGAATGATGATAAAACTGAGACCATTTTGATCACAGCAGAAAGACTTTATCATTCACATCCATTACCTCCAACAAAGAATATCAGCAACACCAACATTAAGGTAACGTAGTCAGTACAAAACCTAGGTATTACTCTGGAGAGTACTCTCACATTGCACCAAATATCATGAACATCTGCAAGGCTGCATATCTTGAGCTGAGACGCATCAGCTCCATTTGCAAATATATTTCAGTTGATGCCACTAAAACACTTGTGTGTTCGTTAATACTTTCAAGACTGGACTATTGTAACTCAGTTCTGTCTGCTTCGTCTTAATATTTACTCCAGTAACTTCAACAAAATTTTCAAAAACACAGCTGCTCGGATCACCCTTTGAGTACAACGATCAGAGCACAACTCCCCTTTCTCTGTACCCTACACTGGCTATCCATTTGATCCAGAATCAAACACAGAATTTGTTCTCTGTGCCACGTTTCACTGACGGATTCCAGTCAATCATACCTATCTGGCCTCACCCATGCGTACACATCAACAAGATGCATACGCTCCTCTTCTGACAATCGTATACTCGATATTCCCACTTGAACACGAAGTCACATGGGCAACGTTCTTGTGCATACCAGGGCCCAGCAACGTTGAACGAATTGCCCACTGAAATTAGAGACAAAGACACGGTGATCACTTTCACGAGTGCTCTAAAAACACACCGTGTTCGACTACAATAACAAACTTAAAGACCTAAACAAATTGTTTCCTAATTTAAAGATGTTCAGCATTTGTTATGTTTTCTAAATTTCATGGTGTTTGTTTGTTTTTTCTCTAGTCATATCATTATGGATGTTGAAAAGATCTTAGAACTTCTAATGATTAGTCGCCATACAAAGACCTCGTTATTATTATTATTATTATTATTATTATTATTATTATTATTATTATTATTATTATTATTATTGGTAGTAGTAGTAGTAGTTGTTGTTGTTGTTGTATTAGAACTAGTAGTAGTAATAGTAGTAGTATTGCCATGATGTTTTAATAGACTTTTGAATATGCAACTTCTAATCAGTACGCATGAATTTCATGTCAGGAAAAAATTATTAAGTTATGCAACTTGACTTTACTTCCTTGTCGAATTTTAACAATCATTCACCTCCATCTTGTGGACATGATCTCCCTCTCAATAACTTATGAAAATATTGTCACCCTTACCCTATCACCATAGATACATTTATTGAGCATAAATAGTTACATTCGGGTATTTAAGCATAATTGACTAGTGGGAACCGTTCTTTGTCTCAGAGATCTAGCCCAAGAGGAATTGCTTTAGTGGGTTGGTAGGACAAGTCAGTTGTGTTTAGAAATATGTGACTGATAAACATTTTTAAATCATAAGGATTCATTGTGTGTATTCATTTATAATTATATTTCATTGTCATGGTTGAGAATTTTAAGTATGTGGACTCCGCATCTATATATACAGTTGGTGAGTCATTTAAGGATATCTGGATGACATTATTGCATGTGTACAATGTGAGCGTGTGAACGTGTGAGAATAATAATGTTGCTTCAGATGTAACCCTTTCAATGTTGTTAACAAAACAAAATAAAATGTGCTAAACATATAAACTATGAACCATGACTTTACCGAACCAGGAAAACGAAGACATTTTTAAACAACGCGTCTATTTTAGCAAGTCATTGTGGGTCACACTTTGTGATAACCATGTTATAGGTTCACTCCTATATCAGATTTAGGGGATTTCCCCGGTTCTTCCTCCACGACTTATACTGGCCGCCATGTATAGCCTATCCTGTGATGAAAAATGGCGTTAAACCCTACAATGAAAATGTGCACGCGACAACCTAATACAAACCATATCCCTAATGCACTGCAGACAATTACTGAAAGGTGTTGCATCCATTAATATAGGAGTTTCCGTTACGTTGGCAGTTCTCTAATAAAGGTTACACATCTAACTGAAATTTATATTCATTTAACTGCTCAAAACTAATCAGACGTCATGTTGTCAAAGTTTTTATATATCGTTCTAATTTTGATATAGTAGCTCTCATTAAACTGATATACCTACTTGGCCGTGTATGGGAAAAGTCCACTTTAATTACCACAACTCAATGTACATACAAACTGGGGGAATATAACATATACGATTTCTATTATAGTACCATAGTGTGGCACTAGGAGTTCCATGACAAAAATCCACTCTAAGGCCATTTTGTACATAGTGGATTCTGCTATCAAGAGAAATTTAGTGTTAAAAGGCCGATGGGATTAATATTGGATGTCACTCTGAGGTCATATGATAATTTTTAATTTCGATGGCACTGTTATTGTTTTGTTGGAGCTCTTTTTGCAACTGTAGTCACTATTACCTTTCCTTTTAGGAGTTCTGTGTCTTATTGTTTGGCCATTATGTTGAACATGTCACTTCTTTTAATAAAACGCCATCGTACTGGAATATGGCACAGCTCCTCCAATGGGCCCAAGATGTTTCACGCTCTTTAAAAGCACAAAGGCGTCTCTCAATCTACCATTCGTGCTATGTTTTCTTGGTCTAGTGGAACGATGCATGAAGACACGACAGACAAATGTTTGACTTTATATTCCCCAGATGGTGACATCACTGTTGATTTATTCCCAATCTTAAATAAGCGAGAGGATATAATTTCACGAAAATCCATCTGGTCTAGACAGTATCTTGTATTAAATTCCTCAGAGGAAATCCGTTCTTCTGCTTATTCTTCTATAATATATTTTTCCCTATTTTCTCGTCCACAAATTTCGAACAGCACGCAAACACCTACTCACACAGTCAGCTGCATGCGTTTCATGTCTGACTTTTCCGCTGAGAAATTCCCCACGTGAGTCATTGAGATGTTAGAGTCTATATCATGGAAGTGAACAACGAAAAGGAAAGAAAACAAAAGACCTAGAAAGAGCACAAAAGTAATTCTAAACACAATATCAGCTTCAGTAAAAACATTGTTAAATGTTTTAACAATAATCGGAGTGAAACAGAGCAAGAGCAATAGAGGAGACGTTTAACACACACACACACACACACACACACACACACACACATTGTTCAGGGCTAGAAAACATAACAAATGCTGAACCTCTTTAAACTGGCAGTATGTTGTAAATGCTGCACTTTTTGCATGAATTATGTCAAACAGACATTAAACCTGTGTCACTTAAATATATGTATAAAATATATCTAATCGACGGTATAGAGTCAACTCAGCTTGACAAGGTTATGGTGTAGACTGTTGGGGAAGAAACAATTCGACCAACTAAGCAACCATGAGTATAAAGAAATTCATACCGAGGGGATTTGAGTTACATGTTGAAATATAGGTGTGTGCGTTGGTCATGTTTTATATGAAGCGAGATGCCGTGGGCTATATGTTTATATGCGGAACTGGCAGTATGTTTTAAATGCTGCACTTTTTGCATGAAATATGTCAAACAGACATTAAACCTGTGTCACTTAAATATATGTATAAACATATCTAATCGACGGTATAGAGTCAAAATCAGCTTGACAGGGTTATGGTGTAGACTGTTGGGGAAGATAGAAAATATTACCGAATTGTAATGATTGCTTCTTGTATCTGTCAATATTTCATTATAATTGCTACTTGTTTTGTATCTGGAAATGCTGACGTACATTCTGCCGTCATTAAATTGAATCAACTGGCACAGTTTGAAGCTGACCTGTTCAGTGGATTACAAGACTATGTAAGGAAGGAGAAAGCATGGAGTCATCGTTTACCTATTCTTCAGGACATAGAACGGTTACTCTCTCTCTCTCTCTCTCTCTCTCTCTCTCTCTCTCTCTATATATATATATATATATATATATATATATATATATACATATATATATATATATATATATATATATATATATATATATATATATATATATATATATATATATATATATATATATATATATATATATATATATATATATATATATATATATATATATATATATATATATATATATATATATAAAACATATCTAATCACTATACACAAAACAGATTTGGATTTACGAGATTTTGAAAGATGGTAAGAAAATAAAAGCACTATTTTTCCTTCGAATTATTGCATAAGAATGAGACGAATGACTGCTTCAGCTATCATGCATGCAATTTGAACATAGGGCATTTAAAAATATGTCACCTTTCAATATTCACTCCATCACGAGGGATAGAGTCATTTTCACGTGCGTGTAGATTCTCCTGGAACTCATTAAATGGGTTACTCTTAATTTGGGGTAAGCCGGTGACAAAGTAGAAAGCAAAATAATTAATGAAATGTTACCTCGTTTAGCAGTTTATATTTAGTCACCTGGGATTGGAAACAACACCATCTGAAATATATACAATGTCTGATGTATGTCTCTGCATCGATCGGTAGACAACGCAATAAAAATACATATAAAATGTAAGATAAGGTTGAAACTGGAAGGACGACAAGCGACAAAGGATGTAGTAACAGGCGCTTTTTATAATTTCTGATAATTCTGATTAAAAACATGAGTGGACTAGAGCGCACCTTCTTTACCGAATGACCATATGTATCAAATTATATGACAATTATTATTAAATATATGATGGTCACACCAACTTTCCAAAATTGTGTCACGTCAAGCTACTTTTAAGTTTCAATTATTAGTACTAAAGATATGAAATTTCGAATTCTCGTTTGTTGTAATTTTCATTTCGGCTTGGACTTTCGTACGTATATTCGGAGATCGTATGTCAGATAAAAGCCTTGGTGATATTTTTTTTTACTCTGTGTCTATTCTTACGAAAAGATGTCTTAAAACATGTAGTAGAAGGAAAGTAAAACCAACAATTTAACAAAAATCCACAAGTTATTTATTTTTCCATCTTACATCGTGTCAATGTTAGAACACCTACAGTATAGTTAATTACAATTTGAAAAAAAAGACTAACAGTCTTATCACAAATTCCAAAGTATAGAATGCTCAGAATGAGTGTCCAGATGTATCAAGTATGCAATCCAGAGTGGCCTTGAGCGAATTCACAATAATTACAAAGTAATGTGTTAGTCCAGAAGTCAATGAGAAATTTGCAATTCCTAGGAATTCATTTAATAAATGATAAAACTCAAATTAGATTTGAATACAACGGAACATTATTCCACACACTAATCTCACAACACCAGTTAAACATTAATTAACACTTGTTTACAAAACCCTCTATGTATACAGACGCACAAGACTATTCTTGAATGTCCTGGACGCGAGCTATTTCTAATTGGACAATTCCTGCAATTGTTTTTATAATATTCTGAACTGTAAAAGCTGTATCAACATCGTTTTACAATCAAACGTTAGCCATGTGAGCATGTTATTCACGAATGAACATGAACCCGAAGTACAAGCTACAGTCATGGACACAAATTAGGAACACAATACAAGCATACATAACAATATACCAAGGTACTGTAATGTCACGTTACCTAACAGACTTACTGAATATTTGCCTTCTTTCTTCAGCTGTCATAGAAAGATGGTTTCAGAAGCTAGCTAATATTTGAACATATTGAAACATGACGTATTAAATGTAAGAATGCCATTAAATATATTTTGTTAAACTTGTCTCGTTTTTGTAGCTTTTTGTCAACTCAGACGACGAGAGAGCCAAATTCCATCAATAGTCAATACGCAGAAAATCCAATCAACGCATTTCATTTAGTGCGAAATATATACAGAAACCGAGAAATTATCCGGAAAATATGCGAAGACACTAAAATCAAATGCTGTAAGCATAGTCTGATCACATTTGAAACTAGTGACATTTTTAATTAATAAGAAATGTACAAGAATGAAGTATCATTCTTAATTCAACCAGAAAAGCATTTAGTTTATGATTGTTAGCGTCAGCGTCTGTCAATTTATGTCAATATATCGTTTATTGACGAAACAAAACTATTTTCAAAATGTTTCGAATTTATTTTCGAAATTAATTCCAGTTGTTTTATTATTAACTTGTAATCGTTTTATGCGCGTACTTTTACAATCATTACTTAAAAAATGGAGGATGAGAATAACTTTTGTGAACATCCATTGGAACCAAAACAAAAGAAGCTTAAAGTCTAAATTTTACATTGTATGTACTGGTACAGGATGTAAAGTACATTAGAATTTGTGTGTGTGTGTGTGTGTGCGAGAGAGAGAGAGAGAGAGAGAGAGAGAGAGAGAGAGAGAGAGAGAGAGAGAGAGAGAGAGAGAGAAAACTGTTTTTTTTTATATGGGAAATTGCATGTATATATCTTATCAAACTAAATACCGTGAAAATATCCCTCCTCTAGCGTTGCTACATACCTCATTATTGGATAAATACAGTGAAATGATACACATTGAAAATGATAAAAGTCAGCAAATTCACTTGTGTTGCCTATGTATGTGAAACTCATTTTTCCTATTACTGTATTCATCTTTGCACAAGGTTGTAAGGATAACACTGAGAAGTGCACAAGATGGGCTGAAGATGGAGAATGTCAAAAGAATCCAGATTTTATGCTAGTTAAATGTAAAAGAAGCTGCAACGCTTGCTTTAAGGGTAAGACTGCGTACTAAGCTAACTATTTTTTTTTTTATACATTTGATAGTTTTCAATTGTTCTGTTTTGACTTATGACGTTTATTGGAAAAAGGTTTTATTAAAATCTTAAGAGCAATATATTGGAAAAAATTCATTTTAATGACCAGTAAACTTGTCAGTCACCAATTAAAATAGTGTGTCATTATTAGCAAGATACACGTAAAGTATTGTTCACGACAGTACACCCACCCAACACAGACAAACTGGACATCAAGTTGAGAGTGTGTAAAAAAAATCTGAAATCAGAGGATGGTTTAGTTTCTGAATGTACATCAAGTGTCCGTTTTCGCTCTTGTACACCGAGCACCAAAACTGGAAACAGTATAGAGCAAGATTTACCGGCAGATCAGAAACTGTACTGTTCATGGAGTTCACAAATAGTATGTGGCACGAACAGCAGTGTGTGGGGTGGGTACTGGTCTTTGTTATTTGCTTTTGGATGAGATTTATACACGGTTATGTAGTCACTTTTTCATAATGCGGAGGGTGATCGTTCAAGGGATATCATCCAGAATGTTATATGCAAGCCTGTATTGATGTACATGTATATCTTAGAGAAAACCATATTGTAACCTAATTTCTAAAGACTGATTCGGTGGTCTAAGTATGTAAAGTGTCTTCCGAGGATGGGAGAGGTTGCTGGTACGAAACCCAGCCGAGTCATACCAATGACGTGTAAACATGGTACTAGCAGCCGCCTCGCTAGACGCTCTGCATTAAGTGATTGATGTTAGGACTGGTCTGCATGGTGTCAGGATAATGTGAATGGGTGAGGCATGATGCTACACGTATGCGGCATGATGCTCCTATGCTAAACATCACTATCAAAAAGCAGAGGTGCACAACCATCTTCGACAAAGGGTCATGTTTCATTTTCTAAGACTACTCGAGGATCGCAAACACTAATTTCTTTAATATATTTACGTATCATGGACCAGACTTCTATGTTGTTTTAATTTGCCCTAGGGACCGGATCCAGACCGCGGGTCACGGGTTGTGCACCTCTACCATAACCTGACACAGTAACTACATTGTAGCGATTACTAAAACATTGTTCGCGGTACATTAAAACCCAAATCACGTACACTTAATTTCTAACGTTTCATCGCACAAACATAATGTACAACTAATAATGGTCCATGTTTCCCATTTTTTTATCTTTAATATGCTAAACAATTGTATATTTTTTACATTGTATTATTGGTATATTTCTTGTAAATGCACATGCAATATGTAGACAATTACACTGATGAAGGAAAGATAGACGTACTTATACGTATTGTAATGAAGCTATTTCTATCCGTTTCAAATGTACAGAAACGAATTCAACTAACCAGTTTCGTTACTACTGGGATGAGGTCACTGAAGAGGATTTAAGTTCCACAGCTTCAGCTATGGTACGCCTATGGCGAACGTACAATTTGAATATAAATGAGTTAATAAAAGGAAAAATTTGGAATGAGGTCACCAGTTCCTTGACACCTTTGGACGTGTTTGACATATTGAAGGTAGCAGGCGATGAAGGCCTTTACGAAAGCCAGATTGTGTGGACTGAAGCATTTATTCGGCTAGTAATGAACACTGATCCAGAGAGAAATGGAACAAACAAGTTTGTAGACATTTACAGAATATTAGCACATGCATATTTCAAGGTGAGAATCTCTCTCTCTCTCTCTCTCTCTCTCTCTCTCTCTCTCTCTCTCTCTCTCTCTCTCTCTCTCTTCATTTAGAGCAGTGGGTCTCAAACACGCCGACGAAAAACCGCCTGCGGACCGGCAGGCCGTATCCTGTGCCTCGCAAAATGATTGGTGTGGTGTATTATAGTGCATTAAAAACAATAACAAAAACATCGCAATTGATTCAATGTTTAATTTTTTTACCAATGATTTTGTTTTGCTAATTATGACGTGTGTACATCTTAATGCCCTCATGCGGCCATCAGGTTGGTATGAGATTTAGACCCCTGATTTAGAAAGATGTTTGACCAATATTATTTAAGTTTTTATCTACATTTCAGAAATCAATGCCGTGGAGAGTGGTAGAACTGTTAATACAAAGAAGCTACAAAGGTGATCTACTAATCTACCTGCTCCATTTTATTTTGTCTTTTATATAAATATTCTGTGTGTGTGTGTGTGTGTGTGTGTGTGTGTGTGTGTGTGTTGACAATGATCATTCCATCAATTGAATTTGTGATCATTAAAATAGCTTGGTTTCTTCACGTTTGTCTTTGTGTTGCACATATTGTTCTTGCAGAAGAGGATGACGACCTTACTGAAGCCCTTGAAAAGTTAAAAGAAAATGCAAGCGAAATACAGCACACGTTGTCACAGAGATCAACGGTTTTAGAAGGGGATGTGCCACATAAGCATCACTACGAGGCCCTGTGCCGAGGTGACGTCATTCGGGTGAGCATTTTGAGGGAATACAATTTAATATTAAAGAATTTAGTTGTAGTCCACTAATATTCAAAACATTATAATTACCCCTGTTAATCATTTATATCTTTGAAGAATTATCATTGCGTCGCAAGAAATGTTTCCTTATATTCATTAGTGTCCAAATGCGTCTTCATCATGAATTAAAGCAAAATGCGTACTCAGTAACCTAATTTATGATACAACGTTTACTCAACAAAATAATTTACAAGACAGATTATACTCAGCACGATTTGCATAACATGCCTACCAGTTGAGGTCAGTCAGTAATGAAGTTCGTGGGAATCTGAAATGTATCCAGTAATTCTTAGATTGCATTAGAAGAAGTAAATTAGTGTACACAATTTCTTGACATTATAAAAGTAATGACAAAAACATAAAGTTTATAGAACTGTAACATCTTGGATTATATAACTTATCTTCCTGTGCTTCATAACTACATCTATTTCGAAGGGTTTTTCTTACAATATTTTGTTGGGTTCATTATTACATGTTAATCGTTACCTTTAGTTTCCATCTTAAAGTCAATATTGTGCTGATGTGTCTTAAAACACACACACACAAAACATACATACATACATACATACATACATACATACATACTTCCTGTGAATAACGATCAGTATAATCTTAATGTTTACATATTATACTCTTATTTCATAATAGCATATAAGTTTGACTTCGAGGCTGAAATGTTATCTTCGTGACACCGTCATACCTTTTTACAAGGGCAAGGAAGAGGTTTTGAACTTTGACCCCAGGCTGTCGATCTTTCATGATGTAATTCATGAGTCCGAGCGTCGCGAAACACAAACGAATGCAGTGAACTTTGTAAGAATCTTTCTTACAATGAACAATCATGTCAGAAATGTTCATTATATACATTTGTAGAACTGAAACACAAACGAGTGCAGTGAACTTTGTAAGTATGTTACTTACAATGAATATATATATATATATATATATATATATATATATATATATATATATATATATATATATATATGTGTGTATATATATATATATATATATATATATATATATATATATATATATATATATATATATATATATATATATATATATATATATGATTAAATGTTTCGTCAGTACCCTGAAAATGTACGAAATAATGAACAAATAATTGTTTTCTTTTCCGCAGAGAGAATGCGCTAATGAACTTTTTTTAAAATTTTAATATGGTATAATTTGCTCCGCTATTATGTTTATAACCAACTGCATGTATATATAACTGAATATAAATGTATAACCAATTTGCTTTTGTTCCATTTCTAAGGTTCCATTTTTTTAAAAAATATGATTCATACTCATTTGCTATTTTTGGCTAAATTATGTATACGTTCACCAAGGTTGTTTTTATCTCTTGAACAGGATTCGATCACATTGACTAGCTTTTGTTAAATATCGTCTTATCAATTTTGTGCGAACTTTGCATCTTCTCAGATTCCATGATTGAACAGTTTGCCTTTTTTTTTTTTTAAACTGTTTACACGGCAACATAGAATTCCAACGTTTTTCATCCCGATTAATGAAAAAGTGTATGCCAATTCAATATAATATTTTCCAGTTCATAATTGTTTGCATTCTTTTTATTATAGCTGCAGAGATCTCGTACAGTCGGTGAAGAAGCAGGCGATCCAAATTATACAATTATTAAAATACGACAAAGCCAAACGTAAGAACATTTCAATCAAATATATGCTACAGTTGTAGATTTTTATGACAAATGTTAAATGTTAAATTATAACTGAAATGTAATCGGATAAAATCCTAAATATGACTACACTATTCAGTAGAACAGAACAGTGTGATCTGCATAACATAAACGCCAAACGTAGGAAGGTAAATAATTGCATTGAAGTGTCATCAATTTCTTTATAATCAATGATGGTGTAGTCACCAATGAAGAGAGCAAAACGATACGTGCTACATTTTTACCTACTAAGTCATAAGAAGTACAACGTAGGAATTTCGGTATATTTTTATACATATATCTAGTAGTTTTAATTAACGGTGATTTAAGTAATCATTAGTTAAGACGGCAAAACAAAGAATATATGAATTTGTATTGAAAAAAGAATCATGATTACTTTTTTCGATTTCCATGCAAATACATGATTTTCTTGTATACATAGCTATATAGAAAAGATTTACATTGGTTTTTAAACCAAACGATACTTATTCAAGGACACTAACACTAGCATTCTGTTTCGATTTGAAGTTACTGTACATTACTTTTCATTTTACAAAGGCAACACATTTTCTTTTCATAGCTTAGTATTATGTGTATTCTTACAGTACAGTTTGTTTCAGGAAACAAATATTGTATACATTTTGTTTCTCCTAGAATACTTACTTGATCACATTAACGTTTGGAAATGAACTCTGCTTTATCACAAATCCAGCAATCACGGAAAAACGAACAATGCGAGAGAAGAGCCAGGGTCACAACAGTGTCTTTTTCTTCCAGTTATGAGAGTAAAAGACAGCATAGCCCCTCATGCCTCATCAAAGTGGGTAAAGTGGGTAATGCGCTCAGTTATTTTAATTTCATATTGGACGAGATGCATCTACTGTTGACGAATTCCGCTGATGAGTTAAGACCTCTCCCTGCGAGTCTCTCGTTAGACATAAAAGAAGACGCTGGCTGCGAGTCTCTCGTTAGACATTAAAGAAGACGCTGGCTGCGAGTCTCTCGTTACACATAAAAGGAGACGCTGGCTGGAAGCCACATTTAATCTTTTATAGCTTTTATGTCAGAATTTAATCTTATGGGCCAAGTAGCAAATACTCAAGGTTACCACCAGCACTCTTGGAGGCCGAACTCGCGACCCGAATGGTGAGGGTTTGAATTATGTTCGGACACAGTCGTGAGTCCTTTGGTAAGGTACTTTAACTATATACTGATGTGTTGACCTCACCCTAACAGTCAACATGAAAAATAATGACACAGTTTAAAATACGAGTTCCAATCAATTTTTGAAAACCAGCACCAATTTGGTTTTTGTAAGATTGAATTACCCGTTGAACCGAGGTTTTCGTAACTTCTTTATTTTATACTCCACAAAATGTATGTACTATATTATTTGAATGGAGATTTGAACATGAGATGTGATGTGTACAAAGTTTGCTCTTTTTGTACAACATATCGACATCAAGTTGGCACCGAAAAACATCTGGACTTTAGACATGCGCAACTCAGGCTACGCTCAGTCCTAATTGAACGTAAAGAAACTGCTTAACACTGAGTTTGCTGGTGCCTCCATATTACAAATATATGGCAAGCAGACTATTTATTTCAAATAAACTGGAAAAAGTAAAATATACAAATAGACCGGCTAATCTCAAAGTTTTTAAAAAACCAAATATGACTTTCGCATTTTCTAATAAAGATGTTTAATTTCGATGATCTTTCAATGAATTGTCTGATTTACTTCGTTATACTACTTCGATATACTTCGTTAAATTATTTTCAACCTTATTAATTTGTAGGTCAGCTCTTACATTAGTATACATTTCATTTCAGCGCATGGATGTGTGACGCCGATCATTCGCTGATCCGAAAGCTTTCAAAGCGTGTTGAAATACTAACGGGCCTAAGCACGAGTCAGCTGGAAACGGTGTATCATGCTGAAGATATGCAGGTTGGTCAACTGGAGAACTAATGTCGTGACTGATTGATAAATTTAGAAACTTATTTACACGTGGTAACGTTTTAATTGCGGCCACGCACGGTTATGAAAAAACGAAAGCTGGCTTGAAGCGGTAAACCTAAAATTCAAATTGTTTTAATTTGCTGCAACAATTCTCCTCAGGGTTTCGAAGTCAATATTTTGTTATTTAGAAATATCTTTTATACCAGTCGTGAAGCTCAGTCATAGACACTTCGTGAGAAAAACTGAGTACCCTTAAAGTTGTCTTTGGTGATGAACAAGGGCTGTCTCCACCCCTTTGTTTTCAGTGACATCTCTTTATATAATAACTACTATCTTCCCGATGGTGATGGTCCCCTCCACGTGTTTCTTTGTTGATGTTGCCTGAGTTTTTGCATCGAAGACCAGTTTACGTCAATACATTGTTCGTTGTGAGTAGCAAATCGCAATCAACGGAATTGAATTTAAGTAAATAGATTTGTTTTTAGTTTTAATGCTTGTATTCACCTGTAGAGAAAACATTTTTCAAGGTAGCACCATAATCCATGTCAGAGAATCTCCAAACAAAGAGAAACGGTTGCTTAATGAAAGGAGTTTTGTGTGTGTGTGTGTGTGTGTGTGTGTGTGTGTGTGTGATTAGGATTATTAACGTAGATTTAACACTTTTTCAGTCATATCGCTACGATGTCTTCACTGTGGCCGTTTATAGTGATTTCTAGCACTGGGATATCATGCCGAAATGTAACATGATGCCCCACCCAGTCACATTGTCCTGACACCAGGCCGACCAGTCCTACCACTAACCTCTAAATACTGAGCACCTAGCGAAGTAGCAGTTAGTACCATTTTTGTAAGATTTTGGTATGACTCGGCCGGGGTTTGAACTTTCGAACCACTAGGTCACCGGAACGGTCTACTAAATATTCATCATAGACTTGTTTGAGACGAAAGACCCTCTCCAGACCAATGACATTAAACACGTTAGATTTGCATAGCAAAAATTCGTAAGGTAAAGTTATCACGAGGAAGAATACATATATCTTTTAGATAAGGAATGAAAATTACCTTTGATAGTTCGTTTTTTTCTAAACTAGAAAAATCTTTGAAATGTGCAGTGTTTGTACATTGTTTAATTTCAGGTAGTAAACTATGGTATCGGAGGAATGTATGAAGCTCATAAGGACTATTTTGTATGTATCACATTTTCATCTTAAGTTTCATAGACCTTTCACAAATTTTCATTTAATGTCTGTTTAAACCCTAATAAATATTTCCAAAGTTTCTCTTAAGGCCTATTTAGGCACGGACGTGAACACATAGTAGGCTTAATAAACCTCTACGAAATTTTAGTGAAGGCCTGCTTATGCACGGACATGTATATTTAACCACCTTTTTAAATGTATGTTATTGTCGGTGTAAACAATTGCACGAGCACACATAAATACTTTATGCGTGCGTACATATGTCATCGATACTGTCAGCTGGTTTAAAAAAAAAAGGACGGTGCAATATCTGACAATGAATTTGATACAATAAAGGATGTATCACAAGAACGCAAACACACCGGTACTAACTTTAACAGCACTACATTTCGAATCAGCCGTATAGATAATAAGGACCGCATAAATAACCACCTCACTAGAGAAAGATCATCGTTAATACAACGCCGCCGACTACGACAATGATATTATTGACGTAAACACGGTCCGATTTTTATAGTGGAATTTCCAACTTCGACCAAATCTCCTAAAGATTTGTTGCACTGGTACAATTACAACTTTATTACAATTGGTCAAATATCAGAGACACATCGTCTGATGGATTCGACGCCAACAATATATGAATATTCTCGTAAAAACCCAACCCTGATAAGAATGATCAGCCAATCCCAGATTGGATAATCGTCGTGGTACCAGCAGGTATCATATCGAATCATAACAAAGCAATGATGAACTTCAGAATAGAATTAAATTAATACCAGGAAAAGAATCAAAGTGCACGAGACAATGCTCAGCGCCACCATAGAAATCTAAGCTGGGGATTCTGCGGAATCAAATTACGCCATTTTAAGTCATCAATCAGAAACAGCGATGGGATGGCCGTTGGTAGTATCAGTTGGTTTTTAAAATAAAAACCAGAACCCCCAACATCTGAGCTTTCCCCCGATGAAATAATAATAAAAGATATCAGAGATTATTTTAGTCATTATTTATCTGGGCAAGCATTACAAGGGCAAGATCAGCAGGGAAATGTTCTTTACAGCTTTTTTTTCCAGATGTCCCAATGGATCATTTGATTATGTTGGTACCCACTAACCATTTTGTTTTTACTATGTCATAATCTATCGCCGTCACGAATGCGCATTCGTCTAACCGGATGTCTTGACCGTCTTGGATAATGTATTGAACACACGTAATGAATAATTAACATTTAGTGTGTATGTGTGTAACATACCCTGAACGGCCTCTCTCAGCCAATGACAGAAAACAAAAAAGCACCATATTTGTTGTTAATTTTTTTGTTATTGTTATATTTATTCTTTCTTTGGGAAATGCTTCTCATTCTGCCGGAATCGTAATAGATTCCAATATACGACTTTTAGCTGTCTTGCACGAGCTGTTGGCAACTCTAACACGTACAGAACCCTGTGTAACAGATATTTTGGTACTCTAGACGTGAAGTGAATCTCTCACGTTTTTCCTGTATACAGGTGTTAGATCATTAGGGAGCCGTATGTTCCAAACATCTGACATTGGAATCTCCGAAATTATGTTAGGCAGTCTTTCACACTGAACTTTGTCATGTCGTAATCTGAATAATGTTTTCAGCTGTCATTGCTGTTCATTCTGTGATCGGTGGTCGTACAGAGGTACTTAAAAGTGGCTACCATAGTTGATCAACCATTCCTGTGATGATTCAGACATGCCACACATGATAATTGGAATTGAATTTGCTGATAACTAATAAAGAAATGTATGTAATATTTATTTTAATACTGTACAAATCTCATTCCAGATAGTTATTATAGATATATATTTCTCAACCATTCGTTCCGACGTCCAAGCATCACGTCGCCATCTAAACAAATTATGAGACGTCGCACCATTTTGTTTCATCTCTCTATCCAACCGATGAGATGGTGTCAACACAATCATGTCAAAGTTATAAATAATTCGATCGCACGCGATGTTTTACCATAACAACTTGGATCATTCAGAAAGACCGTGCTATTTCTCGTGATTGGAACGTTTACTGGCGGTGATGATGAAATCTGTGATAAAGTATCGTTGCTATAATAACTATCTGGTGCTTTAATGTCAGCCGAATATGAATGTTTACGTATTTACTCATGTTTAATTCGCATTGAACCCCAGTTGACACCGCTTGTGTATTCTTCAATAAGTGTCTCAAGAAGGTCCATTTTGTAACGACTAATATAAAATGATCCGTAGTGAATCTAACACCGTCATTGGGAAATCTAATGATCATCGATAATAGGTTAATTCAAGAGTAGGCGAGCAATGATAAAATATTAAATGGCTAAACGGAGGAGAATAGCCTATTCGTATTAGTATTATCGTACATGTTACCGTTATCGACGTAAAATTTTAAGTGTCTAACATAAATCGTAATAACACTAGGTGATTTCTTTTTATGCGCATTTGATTCCCATTAGTAAATGGTTTACTAAAGTAGTCTACCAAACCTAATTGTCATGATCGGATGAATACTCGCTGAAAACTCGATTTTTGCAATCTTGGATAACAATAAGATCAATATTTGGTAGTGAAACCCCTTAATGAGGGGATGCCAGCAACAATCCGTCCCCATTTTATTGTCTCCCCCCCCCTTTCATCTTGCTGAAAGATAATAGTTGTGCTCCCGGCGAGTTGCTGCGTAAGGCTAGTTTGCAATCCCTCCTTGGACTAAATGATGAGGCTGACTATAGAACGAGGAGCGAGTAGAATAATACGCTTGCGACAATACATTAACATGACCATTCCCAAATGAAATGCAACTTCATATCCAAGAAGCTCATTGTAACATTATGCATGTGTAGCTGACCAATCGGAGCCCTCTGTGCATGACTCATTGGTTCCACTGGTACTATCATCAGGCGTCTGCCTCTTTGACACCACTCTGTGTTAAGACCTCACAGTAGTCGTTTGTATATATTAAAGTTATTGATAGTTAGAACACGACGTCTTATATTATGTTTTAACACAATAACACAACATGGTGTCAGAAGTAATCGCAATTGAAAGAGCACATGGATCGTAAATGGATAATTTGAAACAATAACTTTACAATCCACGGAAGATTTAGGACGAATTTAAAACCTTAAAAACGTTGAAAACACTGCATACGAACTTAATACCTTCAAAATGGATCTTTCCGGCGTGCTAACACCCACCATGGACTGGGAAAATTCCAACCTTACCACATCATGGGCTAAATTCCAACAACATTATGAATTGATATTTAACGGACCGATGAGTAGAAGAAGTGATGCGGTTAAAGCCAACTACATTTTACTTTGGGTAGGAGACAAAGGTAGAGACATTTTCAATACATGGACTCTGACAGAAGAAGATAAAAAGGACCCAACAATTATCTTTACAAAATTCAAACATCATGTGCAACCAAAATTAAATCCGCTCTTTGCAAGATTCAAGTTCAATAACGAAATTCAAGGCTCCAAGACAATAGATCAATATGTGGCTTCGTTGAAACTATTGGCTAAGGACTATCTCGTCAAAGACGAAGATGACATGATTCGAGATAGAATTGTTTTCGGGGTATCATCATCAAGGATACGAGAAAAACTTATCAACGAAGGGAAAAGTTGACCTTGGAAAGGGCTATCAATATCAGTCAAAGCCATGAATATGCCCAGGAGCAACTCCAGACCATGTCTGCATCAGCCAGACCAGAAGTGCATGCGACAATTCAACGACAGGCCAAGACAAAAGAACTGCAGCCGAAAAAGAAATGGACCACGTCTTCCAGACGGAGCGTGAACGTAACCTGTGGACACTGCGGATACGAGTCGCAGTCAAGCCAGGATAAGTGCCCCGCAAAAGGAAAGACTTGCAATAAGTGTCATAAACCCAATCACTTTGAAAAAGTATATAGATCAAAAACAGTCAGTGTGATTAACAATGTACATCAAAACGAGGATTTGTATATTGACAGTGTAAAAAGGGATATAATTGCTAATGGCCAGGCGTATGCAGCGATAGAGGTAGGACCACATTTAGTTTCTATTGATTTTATATTGGATACTGGCTCTCAAGTTAACATCATACCCTCGCATATATTCAAAAAGCTAGGCATAAAGCATCCCCTACAACCTACATCAAATACATTAAACGCATATGACGGCAAATTTTTGAGTACAATGGGTACAGTCAATCTCACATGTAAACACACTGAACGTACACATGAACTCGAGTTCTACATTGTTAAAACGAAAGCACCACCTATACTTGGTTTACAATCTTGTATTGAGTTAGGCTTAGTTAAATTTACATACTCTGTTCAGACACAGATGTCAAATTTACAATGTAACAAGAGTACGCCCCTCACTAAGGCAGTTGTATTCAAGGAATATGCCGAAGTCTTCAACGGCATAGGTCTTTTCCCATTTCCCAGGGGAATGTACCATACACATCGACCCCAAGGCAACACCTGTAGTGCACCCTCCGCGGCGAGTACCTGTCGCACTTCAAGACAGACTCAAAACTGAACTCGATCGCATGGAAAATAAAAATATTATTGCCCAGGTTACATCACCTACAGCATGGGTGAATTCTATGGTAGTCGTAGAAAAGCAGTCGGGTAAACTAAGGGTATGCCTCGACCCACAAGATCTTAATAGAGCAATTATGCGTCCCCATTACCCTATGCGCGCATTAGACGATATCCTACCCCAATTATCAGGTGCAAAATATTTCACCAAATTGGATGCACGGTCAGGATATTGGGCAATAAAACTGTCAACAGACTCTTCTTACCTTACAACTTTCAACACCCCATACGGTCGTTATCGTTTCTTGCGTCTCCCATTTGATTTGAAATCATCTCAAGATGAATTCCAAAGGCAGATCGATGAGAGTTTTAAAGGTTTAAATGGTATCGTTTCGATTTGTGACGATATACTAGTTTTCGGACGCACACGCGACGAACATGATACAAATTACCAACATCTTACCATTTTATATTTGACTAGTATGGTTTTTTATATCGCTGGTCGATGTTAAACCTTTCTTATTTTTAAACTGCTAACCTATTGTATGGCGCTAAATAGCCTAAAAGTGCTGGTGCGCCGTTAAAATTCAAGCAAACAAACAAACAAATTTGAGAAATGTTCTCAAACGTTCCCTTGAAAAAGGAATCCGGCTAAATGAGGAAAAACTAGAAGTAGGTGTCACAGAAGTACAGTACTTAGGGCACATTCTGTCAGCAGAAGGTCTCAAACCCAACCCTGCCAAAGTAGCAGCTGTCAGAGAAATGGAATCCCCTCGTAACCGCGCGGAGTTAGAAACCATTCTTGGCATGGTTAACTACTTGTCCAAATTTGCCCCAAATTTGGCAGCGGTAACCAGTCCGTTAAGACAACTGTTAGCGAAAGACGTAGAGTTTGAATGGGACTCTCCGCAAATAGACGCATTTATAAAGGTCAAAGACATAATTACAATAAGCCCGGGACCTGTTCTGTCCTTTTTTGACCCTAAGAAACCACTGACTTTGCAAGTTGATGCGTCAAAATATGGGCTCGGTGCCGCCCTATTACAAGATGATAAGCCCGTGGCTTATGCATCAAAATCATTGACCACAACGGAAATTAATCATGCTCAGATAGAGAAAGAAATGCTCGCTATACTGTTCGGATGCAAACGTTTTCATCAATATGTATACGCGAGAAAGGTACATGTTCAAACTGACCACCTTCCACTTGTCTCTATCATGACAAAGCCCCTCTATGCAGCCCCACCGCGACTACAATGCATGCTTTTGCAACTGCAGCGTTATGACCTAGAGGTTAAACATTACCAAGGTAAGAACATACCCGTAGCAGACACACTCTCTCGTAAGTTCTTAACTGATACACACCCCACCTTATCTGAAGGTATAGATATGCATGTGCATATGGTGTTATCAGCATTACCTGTATTGGATCGTAAGAAAGAAGAAATTAATTCTCTCACCGAACAAGACCCCCAGCTGGTCATACTGAAACAGGTCATAATTGAAGGCTGGCCTGAAAATAGGTCAAGCTGTCAATCAGAGATAATTGACTATTGGAATTATAGAGATACGCTTTCAATTGTTGATGTGTTAATCTTGAAAGGTCAAAAAATAGTCATACCACAAGCCCTCAGGCAGAAAATGCTAGAAACTGTACATTCAGGACATTTAGGTATTGAGAAGTGTCTGAAAAGAGCTAGAGATGTTTTGTTTTGGCCAAGAATCTCAGCTGACATTTCCGATTTAGTGTCAAAATGCTCTATCTGCTTGGAGCGCAGAAGTTCTAACCAAAAGGAACCTCTCATTCCCCATGACGTCCCTGAATATCCATGGCAAAAAGTCGCCACAGACCTATTTTACATGGGATAATAAAGAGTACATTGTTGTAGTAGATTATTTCAGTCGCTACTTTGAAGTTAAGGCACTCGCAAGCTCAAAAAGTTGTACTGTTATCAATCACATGAAAAGTATATTCACGCGCTTCGGAATACCAGAAGTCGTTGTCAGCGACAATCAAACATGCTATTCTTCCCGAGAGTTCGCAAGCTTCGCGAAAGAATGGGACTTTCAACATGTTACATCGAGTCCCACATACCCTCAGTCGAACGGCCTAGCGGAGAAAACAGTTCAAACTGTAAAGAAAATTCTCTCAAAAGCAAAAGCCGATGGCAGAGAACCGCTTATAGGTATATTAGAGTATCGAGCCACTGTGCCTGATATCGGGTTCTCACCAGCACAATTGTTGATGGGTAGACAACTTAGATCTATTCTCCCAACAACCCGCGAGAAATTAATGCCCTAAATACCCAACACCGCTGAGGTCAAAAAGAAAATTACGCTTCGCAAGAATAAAACAAAGAATTATTATGATAAAAGTGCAAAACCACTAAAAACACTTAAGGAAGGGGAATCAGTTAGAGTTCAATTCAAAGGTCAAAACTGGGAACCTGCCGTTATAATAAGAAGACACAACGAAAGGTCATACTCAGTTCGCACCAAAGATGGTACCATTTATCGTCGAAATAGACGTCAGCTCGTGAAAACTAAAGAATCTCACCCCCTGCAATGTAGTATAAATGCGGCCTTCTCTCAGAACGAAAACACACTGTGTACAGCTGTTACATTTCCCGCAAATGCCAGTATGCCAATTTCACAGTCTATGGAATCTCAATGTTTCAGTCAAAATACACCTGAGCCTGACGCAACATTCCCACAAGATTGTCAGCAAAGTGGATATTACACACATTCTGGAAGGTTAGTAAAACCAAAGATAATCGAGTCAGTGTAATCAGATACTCTCAGATAGAGAGACTGAGCCGAGAGAACCGTCATTAGTGTGTCACGGTGTATCGTTTTGTTGATAAACACAGACGGTGATTCAAGATAAGGACCAGATGTGTACATTAAATATATAAGGACCAGTTGTGTACATTAAATATATAAGGACCAGTTGTGTACATTAAATAGTAATCAAGCATGCAACAAGATTTTTAAAAAACTGTAAAATGCATTCTCAGTATGTTGCAGAAATTTATTAGTTAATCATTGTAATATTTGCTATCAAAGACGCTTTTGATTTTGATATGTTACTTATAATGGCTCATGATTAATTTAGACAGTTTAATAAAGTGTATTAAAACCTTCTTCTTTGTAAGAAGAGAGATGTAACATTATGCATGTGTAGCTGACCAATCGGAGCCCTCTGTGCATGACTCATTGGTTCCACTGGTACTATCATCAGGCGTCTGCCTCTTTGACACCACTCTGTGTTAAGACCTCACAGTAGTCGTTTGTATATATTAAAGTTATTGATAGTTAGAACACGACGCCTTATATTATGTTTTAACACAATAACACAACACTCATCTTCTTCGAAAGCGGGACAATGCCGAAGTCTTTTGATGCATATTCCTAATCGTTTAATGTACAAGAGATCTGTGGAGTTTCCTTAACTTGAACATTCATTAACAACATTTATCACTGAGATGGAAGGTAACATCCGTCAAGTCATCGATAATGCAAACTATAAAATCATGCCAGATATAGTCCACAGTAATCCAGTCAATAGTAGTTTCATTATGATTGGAGATTACCAAATTCATTGGCAATGGCTGTCTTGAATGATTACTACCATTCTTGAAGATGTTAGAGCATTCCACTTCACAAACAGATCATAAAGGATACAATACCCTTTGCTATTAAGATGTCAATGTTAATTTAGGAAGCAAGATTTCCTTGTTTAGAATTACCACGTATGCTAATCAAGTTCGATTATGTCCTACGTTTAACAAAATAAGCAATTGGATTCTGGATATAAATCTCAAAAGGCGTGCGTATAGCCATGTAATGGCTTAAATAAATTCAACTGATTGGATCTTAGATTCAAGCAAATCAGCGGGCTTCAACACCGCTACAGCTGCTCACAGAAGACCCACATTAGCCTTCATTATATAGTTGCCAGCGAAGATGTTATATCGTCTTAATTACTGCCAGGCAGAACACATCATTTTGCCACTTTGACAGTGCGCTTATAACCTATAGTCTGTTTTATAAATTAGACCCTGAGTTTGATATCACAATATGTTTGAGCAAAGAACGTTTTTAAAAGAGTAAAATGTTGGCGTTTGTCTACCATCATTGGTCATGATATTCCAAACTATTCTTGCTCATTATGTCAAAGATATTTCGTACATATTCTTGAGAATGTAGGCAAATGAATATCGAAATAAACCGTAGACCGTGAGTTGTATGAAAGGATATTTGAAGCTAGAAGGAGGCAAATAATAATATAAGTGGATTCATCTTATGAAAAGATTTATATAGCAATCTAGTTTTAATGGACTTCACATTTTAAGTAATGTAACCATTATATATTGACGATACAAATATTATTTGCTTTCAATAATTCTAGGGTATCGCGTTTAATAACTAAATGAACTGATAATGATTAGCAGTATTAAATCTCTCTCCCTCTCTCTCTCTCTCTCTCTCTCTCTCTCTCTCTCTCTCTCTCTCTCTCTCTCTCATGTTTATTTGGAGGACACGGCGAAAATATAAGTGCAATATTTCATTTTCCCACGATGAATGCGAATCAATAATGACAATTAACACGTTTGTAAATGTCTGTTTCATTTAAATGAGTTCCATGTGCAAATTTACTATATCCCTGATATCCCTGATAACTTTTTCTTTGCATTAATACAAATGTCTTGCAATAATCTTTTCTATGTTTAATTGCATTTTGTTTCTTTTGTGCCGAAAATGTAAGCAAAATGTAATCATTGTACTTTGACGACAGATATTATTTTCTTACAATGAGTCTAGGGTATCGCTTTTTATAACTAAATGAACTGATTACAATTAGCAGTACTCTCTCTCTCTCTCTCTCTCTCTCTCTCTCTCTCTCTCTCTCTCTCTCTTCTTTTATCTCTGATATCCTTGCATTAATATAATTCTCGTACATTAATCTTTTCTAAATTTAATTCCATTTTTTTTCTTTTGTGCCACAACATAATTGTCAAAGAAAGCCAATTCACCGGTAGACATTCTTCTGTGATTCTATATATGACTTAATCTTTCAACATCTTGTCAATTATTCTCTTTCTCCAATAAAAGGAATATCCCTTATCGGAGCTGAAAATTAGAGATTTAGATCCTGTGGACTTGCGAGGTTCTGGAGATCGGCTGGCTACCTGGTTGTTTTATGTAAGTACATATCTCATCAGGAAGGATATCAATTTAACTTCTAATTAGTGTTTAACTTGTCTACACTAAAACATTTTGCCTACATGTTTAAATTTTTGTTTTATGTCCATAACTTAACCACTTCAATCCATCGTTCGTCCAGATTTTAATTTAATGATTTTAATAATTTGTTTGTTTGTTTGTTTATAAAATTGTGATACGTTCTGACGTGTATATAATGCATACATATTTGAAGATCTTATGCCACAAAAGTTGAAAACTTATATCAACCAAAGTATGTGTCTATTCAAGTCTTTTATAATGAAAGCAGTTTTCCTTAGAAAATGAAATCATCGTTCATCAGAACGACCTGTTTGTCAAATATATGCCAATTACACCTCAACTACGTAACATATCTTGGACTTATGGGGTTGGAGTGCGGAGTTGTGTACTTAAATGTTGTTTGGAGGAGTTATATTTCGTATAATACAGCCTACAATTTTATATATCGGGAGTGTTCTTGGAGAGATGCGCATGGCTCGGTTTCCGGAACCGCACATTTGGGATAACAAAAATCGGTTGATTTAGGATCCCATTGTATGGGTCACTTGCAGTATGGTATCTATTACGATGTTCTGGCGCAATACAAACTTGGTGAAAACAGAAGATATGCAACAACTTCCTTGCAGGAACGGTGACAGTTTAGATGGAGTTAGCGAACGTCTGAGATAAAATAGTATTATCCTTTGCTTTCTTTTGAGCGGATTGTTCTCCTATAATGTTGCTTGGTAAGGAATATTTACAGCCATAGCCGAGAACAGTATACTCCACTAGGTGTCACAGTGCCTATTGTTTTTTCCATAGACCTCAATGCTAATGTTTTGTGAAATAAATATGCTTTCTATCCTACTTCAGCATGCATGTCACACGAGGCAGGGTGGGTCTTCTGTAATAATTGAATATAATAATGGGAGCACCCAACCCCAACCTAGTCCACGGGATCCTCTACACACAGCAAATGTTGTTCCTTAGTTTTGATACATTGTTCCCTTCACCTTAAGCTCCGCCTACCTGGGGATGTTGACGTGGTACCGTTATAGCTATATCCAACCTTAATTTTTAAACATAATCTGTGATATAACTCGGGACTGTACAAGTAACAAGTGTACTTAGTCTCCTTGTCACAAACAACTATTTAGGAGGTACGAAACTGTGACTTCTATTTATGTGTACGTAATGGTCTTTGAACAATTGTTGCTGTTGTTTTCATATTTTTGCTCAACTACCAAACTACATGTTTCAGAATAAAATGCATTATTTTAACCATCGGTTTTATTTATGCATAACAGCATTTATTGAACTTCACATTGGTGATATGGGATTAATCACATTATATCAAAATTCTTTTCTTGAAATGTAATGTCTAGTTTAAGGGAGATAACTGATTAATATAGGTAAGGTGTTGTATTTTTATTTCCTCCAATTTATTATCCATGTTATATAGATGAGTTCATGAAAACATTTATTAACTTCAGTGCAAATAAATGATCCAAATATACATTACGGAAAAAGTGAGAACCTAAAATTCAGGTTTCTTTATGTGGTGGAGATTTTAAGAGTGATGATGTGACTAACTAAAGAATTGCATGTTAAATTTCAAGGCAGGAAAGTGTACAGAACTGGACAATAAGAGCAAGAAAATTAAAATCCAAATGGGAAGAAATACAATAACTTAATAACTTACCTAAATACAAATACCAGAATGTTCTATTTGATACAAGTGATCCATCTACAAGTGGACCTAGAGTGTCCTTTACATAACATAGTTTGTTGCATGTATGCTAATCTCGGAGCTGACTACACGGACGTAACGTCACCAGACTATATATGATATAGCTATAGTTACAAAAGCCCTTATCCATAGCCAACTTGTGCTATTTCTGAAAATTTCATAAATTGTATTCTTTAAAGACTATTAATATTTACCCACAAATGTTCACCACAGTTTTTTCCTACATCAAATTAGTACAGTTCATAAATGCTGCTCACATGAATGTGTCTCTATGGATACAATGTGAGGCTGTTCTTCCCAATAAGGATCACGGTAACAATTGTTTTTCAATAGATGTTTTGTGAGAAAACAAATATACTTTATATCCTACTGCAGCAAGCATGTCACACACTGACACATAGAACAATATTAAATTGTCAATTTGACAAGTACAAAACAAGGTACTCCATTGCATTTAAGAGATAGCTCTGTTGTAACTAGACAGGGGTAAGATTTATCTAGTTACCACATAACCCAGTTTCACCCATGTGTGCCACATTTTAAAAAAAATGTCATAAAAATACAAATATGATCTTGATATGAATTAACATAATCTCACATGTAGCTAAGAGGCTTAACATTTGAAGCCCAACAGATAATACAACTCTTATATAATGCACTAATCACAGCTAGTGTTGTGGTTCATGTCTGAATGCAATGTTCCCTACACCTTAAGCGTCGCCCACCTGGGGTTGTATACTTGGTACCTTTACACCACCAGACAATACTACAATCGAACGGTTCTCACGGGAAGAGGCCGTTATATATTTAGTACATCAGCACGTCATTTGACCTCATCTAACGTCAGACACGACCGCGTGTCAATATTACGGGTGATCATACATATACGTAGAGTCATATTAATATCGTTGGCGCATAATTGTATTGTTTCAGCTCACTGATGTAAAAGCAGGTGGTGCAACAGTATTTACAAAACTAAACGTGACGGTTCCAGTGACAAAGGTAAACACAATTAATACGATATTAATATTACAGTTTCCAATCATTATATCCCTACATTATTAAACATAACTATACATGCTTAGTGCTTTGACTTATGTTAGATTTCTTACATTTAACTAATTAGATGTACGGTTATGCTTTATGTTCTATCTTCTTATATATATATATATATATATATATATATATATATATATATATATATATATATATATATATATATATATATATATATATATATATATATATATATATATATATTAGGGTGTCCCAAAAATTTTTTTTTTAAAATTCAAAGTATCACCCTCCAGAAAGTTTCTTTGTGATCATCTGATGCTATTTAAAAAAATTCATAATTTTTTAAGAACATTTAGGGGTCTCTCAAGGACCCCAAATTTCCATGAAAATCTTCAAAACGGCATGAAATGTGACGATTTTATCTTAGGTATTATTAACATATTAATAAATTGCTGAATATATGTTTAATGAAATGGGAACGTCTACCTATGTAGAATCTATTAAATTATTTAAATATAAGCTTAGCTATACTTGTATAACAAACCAAAATTTAATAAAATCATCAAAATCTACACAATAAGTAACATATCAGATCATGCAATTTTCACTTAATAATATCCACTGTAACATAAGTGTAACTTAAAGTAAGTTTTCACAATTAATGTGTCATCTTTAAGCCAAAAGTTTAATCAGTGTGCTACGATAATGTACTCTACATATCTACAAGACTGTCACGGTTGCAATGACTAAACAGTTTTCGATGTTGCTCTACGACTTGTAGCAGATATTGTTTGTGAGCTTCACCTTTTGTAATCGTGGCATTGAATGTCTGGATCAACGCTATGCCACGCTTCGCACAATCGTTTACACAAGCCAGGTTCTTTACAAGATCTTCGGCCTTCTTGAACGATGGGTTTTCAGGCCATGATTCAACGGGAACATCTAGGAAGCTATCATCAAGACCTGTAGTGTGGAAGAAAGTGCGAGATATGGTCAATTCTGCCAAACTGTGAGGCAGTGACTTCAATAAATGTTCCTCTCGATCAAACTGGGCTGAAATCACAAGCTGTGTTTTCTCACTTGAAGATAGATGCGGTGAAAACAAAGCAAGAGTTGCTAACTCCGGGCTGATGTACCACGAATGTCGTGTCATCATCTTTACGCAAGCCGTCTGCAACGCTTGGTCATCATATAAACGCAATCGCTGGAACAGCAGAATGTTATTTATCGGAGTATCTGTGACGATTCTACTAGTAAACCATGACTGGATGTAAACACAGACGACAAATCTGTTAAACCTCTTAATTCCTTGTAATTCACGAGCGGTAAGTTTGAAGACGGTTTCATTGCCATCATAGAGCAATTCCATCATCAGCGAGTAGATGGCCTTTGCCATCCAACGTGCTCGATGAAGGTCATCAGGCTTTCGGATCGCGTACTTTGTGTCTAGACCAACAGCAGAAGCTGCCAGGGACAGAAACTCACGATAGTCCTTTCTTGGATAATTGAGCTGACAGTGGTCTGCAATGAATTCTTTCAGTTTATCCGACACATTGATCAAGGGAGTTTGACGTTCTTTTGGTTTACGGTGGTTCATTTCGGACCATTTATCACGGAATCTCTTAAACATGAGAATATCTGGTCCAGTAGAAGGCCCTCCTAGGCAGACACTAAAATAATCCGCCAATAGCACCTCAAACATATGGTGCCGGCAGGCCATCCACAGCAAGAACCGGCCGATAGATGACTCGAGAAGAGAGCACGCTCCATTTATTCTGCCTGTGTTACAGGGAGTGTTATCAAAGCACATACCAATGACGAGTGTCTCCGATTGCCATTGATTTCAGAAGTTCGAAAACCGCATGCAGCAGCTTTACCTGAACCAGAAGTCAGTTTTGGAACCCCCATGAGCTTTGTGCTGCCATAATTTAGTGAAGTTGTCGGAACTGAGAGTCGATCAATCTTGTGGCTATCGTCACCAGTGATATCAGGTAGAAGCTTTCCATCCCAATGTACTATTGATATACTGCTGCTAAAGTTCTTTTGTATTTGCTGTGCCAGTTCCTGACGACGTTTCTTTCTGTGACGATGAACTGTGCTTTTTGAGAGTACGACAGCTGACGTTGAACATGGAGCCACTTCGTTAACTACAGAAGCAAGTATCATGGTGGATTTTCGTATGCTTGCATTTGTTCGGTCAAGCACAGCTGATACTTTTGGCGATATGATAAGCTTGCGTTTGATTTTTTATGCATCACTTTTCGGCGCTGACGCTTTCGATGTAAATTCACCGTCTTCATCAGACGATTGTTCACTAACTGATGTGTCATTGACCTCTCTGTAGCTGACTCATGATTCTCTGACGGTTTTTCTGCAGTAGCAGCAGAGCAGCTAATTCCATTTGCTTTATTTGAATAAAGAAACTACTTTCTAGTTGTAAGCAAAAAATTAATTGTTAAAATTCTTTGTACATTAAATTATTTTATAAATTCTTTATTTTTATTCAGAATTCCTACTAATTTACGTAATACTACTCATTATCACTCAGTTACTAACTATGTAATAATAATCTAGTAGGTCTATGTACAATTTATGCATTAAACCAAACTATCTGAAATAGAATGTAAATTATAACAAACGCTTACCAAGTTGTATTCCTGCTACAGCTGTCATAACTATCCAAAATCTATGATTAATTATTCCACAAATTGTCAATATTCAACAAATTAAAAAATATTAAATGTCTGTAAACTCGTGGCTTTTAGTGACTGGTCACATGACATATGCAACATTTTTTAAAGTAGAATCAGATAATCACAAAGAAACTTTTTGGAGAGTGAGACTTTAATTTTTCCCCAAAAGAAATTTTGGGCTATGTCTGGGACACCCTAATATATATATATATATATATATATATATATATATATATATATATATATATATATATATATATATATATATATATATATATATATATATGTCTGTGTGTGTCTGTCTCTGGGTGGGTGTGCTAATTTTATGTCTAGATAGGAAATCAATCCAATAGTCATGTTATGAATAACATAGTCATGTTATGAGTTTCAATATAGTTATTTCAAAAATACTTTTTCCCTGTTTGTTTGGTTTGCTAATCGGAAATGAATATCAATATAGTAATTTTTTTCAAAAATTTTGATCAATTCGCCCCTTTTCACATAGCTGGTTTCTTACTGAGACAATTCGACATAAACTGTATTTGGCCAAACTGATATGAGTTTTTTGCGGCACGCTTTACATTCTGCAAGATCCTTTACAAATATATTTATATCTTAATTTGTTGATGCAAGCACACTTACTACTATAACAAACTGCATTAAATGAAGGCAATATTTTTCTTTCTATAGCGAACATACATACATTTCAGTTGCATCTTCAGCTCATATTCTCAGTTGTACATAAATTTCAGTAAAATTCTCAACTCTTCTTTTCAGTTTGTACATACATTTCAGTTGCATTTTCAGCTCATATCCTCAGCATCTACATACATTTTGGTTGCATTCTCACTTCTTTTTTTCAGTTTGTATATACATTTTGGTTGCATTGTCAGCTCATATTCTCATCTGTGCATTCATTTCAGTTAAATTCTCAACTGGTATCCTCGCTTTGCCCATATATTTTAGATGCATTCTCAATGTATAATCTAATTATAGTCGTCTGATAGTTTCGCATTTTGCCTCACATTTTGTATCTTAACGGTTTTATGTAGCAGCTGTTTTCCGTGTCGTTTGGATAGATATAAAGACAGATCAACTGGCAATTAGCTAGTTGCCTAACTTGTTAACTTGCAAACTAGATAAATGAATCGATAGATGGATAGATGGCTGCATATACTAAACATTAAGGCCGTCATACATACATTCAGATAGATAAATCTAAATATGTTTTACATCCATATTTTGTATACCTGACTTGTACAATTCTCACTTTTCTGTATTAGTGTAAACCACGAAGGCCAACCACTGTATTCAATATAAATTTTTATCTTTATATATGTTTAATATATTAATATTTTAATATGTTTTGCCTTTCTTACATGAAATACAAGTGTACACTGACATACTTGTGAAGTTGTTTCAATCATTATTTGCATAAATGCATGCATTCTGGCTGAACTGCTCGACTTGGTCCTAGCAATATGGATAAACGTACCTGATCTACGACAATAAATCCGATGGTAGTAGAAATATTAATATGAACTGAATCGTATCGCAAATTGTATATCTCTTAACAATACAGAAATGAATGTCTTTCTTCGTCGACATTATCTTCAAAATCATAATCATGATAATCATCATCAACGTAATTAATAATAACAATAATAATAAATAATAATAATAATAATAATAATAATAATAATTATTATTATTATTATTATTATTATTATTATTATTATTATTATTGTGATGATGGTAATTATTGAAGCAGCAGCCGTAGTAGTAGTTGTAGTATGTTTTCAGGGAGCAGCGTCCTTTTGGTATAACATAAATCGAACTGGAGCCATCGATGAGCGTACGGAACACGCTGGTTGTCCTGTTCTTCTCGGATCAAAATGGGGTAAGTGTTTTAACCTCATGATTAAAATTTTCCCAATTTCTCGACAGTATTTAACTCCTATCTTTATATAAATATTGATTGTAATTTTTGATCTCGTATAGCCATTTTACAGCTGTATAAATGGATTTTAAAAAATATTCATTTTAATTACTTTATGGTTAGCGTTTTGTTTATTTCCTATCTAATTTCTAAAATCGGACAGAATCAATGATCAGAGCATGATTTTCAACTCAAGCGTTTTCTAACATCTGATCCTTCATTACTAAACATGTTTACATTTCACAGTGCATATAATGTCTTTTAATATTTAGATTTATGTAAATTGGTGAAACTTTCATCATAATTTATAGACAGCTGTTGGTTTAATTCTTAATGTCGTTCATGGATTGATAATTATATATTATAGTGGCCAATAAATGGATACGTGAAACTGGACAGGTGTTTAGGAGGAAGTGCGGGAAGACAATTGATGATATTGACGAGCCGTTTTAATCCAGCAATTTCAAATAGTAGAAAATCGTTCGTGTTTGTTTTTTCAATCATTTGTCTAAGATATTATTAATATTATTAAAGTCCAATGTTTTAATATTTGCAAATGATAATATAAGAGAAATGTAATTTCTTTGCTTCGATGTCTCTAAAATTCATGATACGTTCTGACATTGCTTATATCACAATTTAAATTTACCATAAATGTCCATTGGTAATTATTGGTTATTCAATGGGTACGTTATCACATTTATATATATGTGAGACTATCAACCTGTGAAAATCTGGTTTAAACATCATCCAACACGTCTACAAAAACTTCTCTAGAACACTAGTAAATTTATAGTTTGCTTTGGCAGCAGTGAGAACATCTCTACAAAACGTTTTATCGTTTAAATTATTTAAATTAATTTTTTACGTTGATTACAAAGCATAACAATGTAATATTTGCACGGTATAAAAGAAAGCAAACAAATTTTATTCTATCACAACAAAATCAGTAAAATAGTAAAATACAATTTGACAAGTGAATACCCAATAAAATCGTTATTTAGCACCCACATTTCCAGGCTAATTATGTTCACTTGCTTTACAGATTATAGACTTGTTTGGATTATATTATTGCGTTACATCAAGACTTTTAACACATCAAAATAGAAAAAGTGATTTCGAACTGTTTTGAAAATGAATCTGTGAATTTTTTAATCTTCTGAATATTGAATCCATACGAAATTACTGGACATTCTTATTGATATAGTTCCCTACAGAACTGCATGCATGACCCAAAACGTTTTTTGTCATTTAATTGCCGACGTCAAACACCTTAAAAATACGATCATCTCAAATCGGTGCAGACGGAGGTATGATACACAAGACGATTCAGTATTGGCCATGACAATTTGCCGTTTACCTTAACGCGTCCACCATTCCGCATTCGTACTGTCTGTAGAAAGGTCAACAGCCATCAAATCAGATTGTTTTCCAATGTCAGGAATGGATTTCTGCATCGATAATATTTGAAATACCAATTATCTATTTCAAGATGAAAATTCGTGTCCTCTATAACCAGAATAAAACTGCACATTTATGTTCAGTAGATATTTATTTTTCAAATTTAAATGAAATTTTACATGACAATGGGAAAGAGATAATATTAATTAATGGGAAACATAAAGCGAAATGAATGCGAACCTTACATGCTTGTTTGAAAGAAAAAGAGTGACACCTTAAACACTTATTCTCTACAATATTTCAAATGTGTTCGTTAATTTATCGACTTTCCAAATTCACTTGAGAGTACAATTTTGTGATACTGAAATTTCTAATCGTACGCTTGATTCAGGGACTTTTCCTCTCAATGGAGTCCTTTAACAATCTCTTTACACAATTTAGGAAGCAGAAAAAAATACAACTTGAAAAAAGTAGAACTGCATTTGACACTATCTAACCTATCTAACAGGTCGTATTTTCATAGTTATTCCTGTAAAAGTTTTGAATGTAGAATATGCAGATAATGGAAACTTATTTAAAAGTTAATTTGTTTGTTTTGTGTTCTTGTCTTTTCTTGTTGTATCTCCTTTGCACATTAGACAACGCATTATGTCCTTTTTTTTGCAACTTCGACATATTTTTTGCAAACCCACCACCATTTTTCACTCTGATTTCGCTAAAATCTCCATTCTTGCTCACTGCTGTGTAAACATTACGACGTGCATAATGAAATAACTGTAACGTTATAAGCAATTTACAAATGATGTGCTATGTATACGTAGCTTTGTAAAGAAAGAGATACAGACCTATAAAAGAATGGCAGGGTGTAGACGCGTAATCGCACAGCCTACCATCGTGTACGTGGCGGATTCCAATGGACATTGTCTGGGTTAAGCCATGCCAAGGCAATATGAGAGTGCCATATGTTGGACCTCAAGGCGATGTCGACCATATGACATTGAATTCATGGATGGCACTGACTGATATATAAATCATTAGGCATTATTATTGTTGGGAGTGAATCCAACATGTGGGTATGACAAATGATCGATATGTGTACATCTGCATGAGTTCCGATCATTTCGAGTTAAATAAGAATCCGAGTAATATAAACCTAAGGACAAAACTGTTTTCTGCATAAATGTGTTGTTTATGGCAGTCTACTGACTGCATTATGCATACATCTTAATATTTTCTGGAGAGTCATCAGCCTCTTTATTTTGTTCATAAAGTGGACTTTGTTTTTCGTCAGATATGTGGATATACGTATTGTATCAGGAATTTTGAGTTAATGATGGAAATTACGTGGGCAATCCAACTTTTTTCTTTGCAAATAATGCGACAAAGGCTTACAAGTTATGAGTTATCATTCGATTCTCTTATGGATTTACAAAAATCAAAAATATTTTCTGTAAAGGATGAAAAAAAGAACCGATTCTTTTCATAATATTTGTGACCACCCTGCTGCATTGTAAATTGGGTTTATTATTAATCTCTGTCAAGAAAAGATATTATTATTATCATTATTATTATTATTATTATTAAATTTGTTGGTGATCAAGTGTGTGTGTGTGTGTGTGTGTGTGTGTGAATGCTGCCAAGTGAAGAGCAAATGTTGAATGAGCAGCAATAAATGGGTCACTAACAACTCACACGTGGATCGCAATTTTGTTCACGCATGTCCGATAATGATAATTATTTAACGCATGCGCTGTTGGAAAATACCTTGCTGGGGAAATATTAACAAGACGGTCGTGAATTTTAAATTTTGATTTTCTAACAAAAAAACTTATTGGGATTTTTTAAGATTTTTAATTTTCTTTATTTCCTTTTGCCGTCCATTCACTGAGGTAGTATCCAGCTAACGTTTTTACTAACACGTTAGCTCTTGCAAGCAATAAAATCGATGCAAGTGGTTTCAGTCTAATATATACAATTTAACCTACTGCACGCAAAAACAAATAAATACCATCAATCATATATATATATATATATATATATATATATATATATATATATATATATATATATATATATGAAGTTACTACTTTACAAAACCTCGATCAAGTCAATCTGATTAAAATCAGCTGTTACGTACTACGCCACTAACATCTGAACTAACTGGATACGGGGTCATGTCCAGGCGACCTTTGCATTGACCAATCAAAACGCGACTGGCAAACCAGTAACAGTATTTCGCAGACATCGTGTCGGATTGAAAGAAACCGAGGAATATCGAAAGACAATAGAAAATGGAAATCCCCTCGGTGCAAATCATAACACCAATAAAAACGTATTTTCTTGGAAATATTTGTGTTTTGTGCGGGTTTTCGTTCATCGAGATAGAAAGGCGTGAAGACGGCAGCGAGATTAAAAAGAAATTTCTGGACTGAAAACTTAAGTTAAATTCGGAACGAGTGGAAAACATCGCGCGAGTTACTGAAGTAAGAATCGCTGCCGATGACGAAAGTGGAGTGTGCCAAAAATGTTACAGATCAGTTGAAAAAGTGTTAAGGTCAGAAAAGGAAGTTTTAGAGGTAAAGAAAAGGCTAAAGGAATCCGCAGAAACTGTTTCAAAAACTTTACTCCTAAATCTGCCTTCGCCGAAACGAAAATCCATCACAAAAAGGATGCTCAGAAGTCCAGTTTGCTTCGCTATCGAACTGATGTATGAAAGGTCCAATCCGATTGGTGGAAATTTTAATTAGTATGTGTCATGCAAATGTCGCCTGGACATGACCCCGTATCGAGTTAGTTCAGATGTTAGTGGCGTAGTACGTAACAGCTGATTTTAATCAGACTGTCGATCAAGTAATCAAGTAAACATCTTGGGATCACAATCATGACTGAGCAGTGTCCCTAAATGAACCATTCAATTTCTAGCAATAAAAACATAGCCTGAGGGGACTGCATTGGAAAAATGCCTCTACCATCATATTTATGTTCTGAAAGGGCATCCGTGTGTACGGGATACCATTTTCTTACCTCTAATTGGATCATTTCATGGATGGCGGACAAAATTAATGAAAATATTTTCAAGCAATAGAAATGAGGTCTGCGATAAACTCAGTACATTCTTTGTTACACCTATTTGAATCCATGTATAAAATAGTTCTCTTCTTTCTTCGTTTAATATCCTTTAGAAACATCAATCTATCAGCTTGTTTACATCGAGATCTTCCGTTTGATGTGTAAGAACAATATATGGGTAGACATAGGAACCTCCTGGAGACAGTCGGTTTATGAAGTATACATTGATAAATAAAATGATTATGTTTTGAGAGTTTATGTATATCACTGATACTTGTTGGTTTCTTTAATTGGCAACGGAGGTTATGCGAATCCTATAAGTTTCCTTTTCAACGATACATTATTGTTAAGAATAGGATAGGTTTCCGAGAAGATCCAGAAACTGGATTGGGGATGGTTTAAAGCAGGAACGTTTTAATGTATGCATTTAGAGTGGATTCTATGAAATTTGGACAAGTGGGTGAAACGGAAATAATTGTAACCATTCACCATACATGTTAGTTGGTAGGCAAATGTTTCTGGTCATGCGCATTTATGGCTTGTGTCAACATCATCTTTCTATCTGCCCATCGTTTGCTCGAAACAGTAGAATAATCCCAATTGTTATCTCTGTCTAGGTGTGTATTGCAAATCAAATACTAGCATTTAGTTTTAGGCATCTGTCTAGGTGTGTATTAAAAATCAAATACTAGCATTTAGTTTTAGGCATCTGTCTAGGTGTGTATTATCAAATACTAACATTTAGTTTTAGGCATCTGTCTAGGTTTGTATTGCAAATCAAATACTAACATTTAGTTTTCCACCAAACGACTATAAAACCATCATACACATAGCCCACATGTGCAAGGAATGAAAAACACAAATACCTACTGTAATGATATTTTTATTAGATTTACGTGTATCCGAACTATCACTACATAAATATGACTTTCGTCTCAGCACGGTCATCTTTGTTGAATTGGAAACAAGAAACAGAAAATAAGAACACAACAGCATCGATAGAAACTTCAATGAAGAAACAAATATTGAAGAAAAACACCAATGCTTTATCTAAATATATTTAAGTAAAATATGTTTAATTTTATAAAATATGTTTAATGCAATGAAAAATGGGATACCTGTGGTTACGATGATAATCATTATTACTGTTATTGGTAATAATGATAATAATGAGCAAGGTCATTGACAATCTTCATATCCAACATATGGTCTGTGGTCTGTGTGTTTTTCCCATGCTAGACTCAAATGAGCAGAAAACGATCCAAATTTTAGAAAACTAAAGTATTGCATAATGCGTATACATTAAAACAGGAGATTAATATTTATATAAATACATCATTTCCCCCATGCGTCATAATATTATCATGAACATTGGGTAAACGGCATTAACAGGTAACTCTAGTCATATAAATATTTACAAAGACAAAACCATATTGGATATTTTTGCAATATGCTGATATACATTTGGTCAGAAAAAATTGACACAACTTGTAGGTACACCTACTTCAAACTCTTCATTCAATAATAGTTACTAAACGTGTCGTTACAAAGGACCGTCCTGAGAATCAGGACTTTTGCCACAAGGTCGACGAAAGACTTGGCCACATTGTCGAATCCATTTGTTGGAAACTGAAATAATACCGAGAAATATGGTAATAGTTGCTGTAAAGGTGAAGAAGAATAAAACAAGTCCGAAATAAATATTAGAAGAATTGAAATAAAGTGAAAACGCTTTTAGATAAAATCTTGGATGAGTGAATAAATTATATTTAGAATATTACCTTGAAAATATAAATCTTTCATAGATTAACACTATTGTAAAACATATATCAGCACCTTAAATAATTCAAACGCTCCAAATCGTGTTTAATGTTAAACGGTTCCCATTGTGTTGTTGTAAGTTTTCATTCTAAAACTCTGTTATTATCTGATGTATGAACACAGCTTCACAGTAAATAATGTGCAATCAATTATTACAGTTGTTGACAGTCTACATTTGTGTTCAGATAGACTTAGACGGCAATATTTTACTTATAATATGCATTGTAATTCCTAAGTGGTTGTTGACTTTGAATGAATATATTATTTGGGAATCAACTAGTAATCATTCAAAAATACAATAGACTGCACCATTGTGGTATATCAGGAACTGCAATTCTATTGGAATTCATTCTCAACAGTAAAATTTTGGGACTTGTGTAGGGCCTTTAGGATTATGTAGAATGTAATACAAAAGCTGCAAATGTGTCTTAAATTTTCATTTCGTATCTTAGAAAAAAAAATAATTCTGGATTTGTCTATTCCATAATGTAATACATAAATTAATGCGAAGTAATAATTCGTTACAAAAACAGACCCAAAAGGAATTTTCAATGAAATAAATTTCGTACTTAGGCTATGTATAACTGACAATATTTAGTCTATATACATTCGGTAGTTTTGGGATAAGCTGCTGGCGTTGACAGCTCTGTTTGCTTGGAAACACACGAAAGTCATCAAATCAGCAGAGAAAGTTGTCGGAATCGTATTGTTAATACTTGTCAAGTGTTTTTCGTCCGTCGTTTCGACGAGCACCTCTCTAGTCATCCGAAGATTTGACGGGGCTGATTCTGGTCTGTGTGCGCACATGTGGCTGATGAGGCCTACCCTTGCACGGAATGTTCGTTTGCATAAGGGACAAGGGATGAGTGGGACGTCTCTATGAGTTTTGATGACACGTACTTTTTAGGCTTGCCTCTTCAGCTCTGCAGCTGATGTCCTGCTAGATTCACACAACTTGGAGCCTATGTGCACAGAGGAACGCCAAGTGATTGGATCGCATACTGCTTGCTCCAAGGAATTAGGGTTTGTTTTGAATGTTTTCATGTAAGCTTTCAGATTCTCTTTGACGCGTTTCATCTGACATCCGTCGGAACTCAGTTCTTGCTGTAGCTTGCCGTAGGAGTCTCCTAGACAGTAGGTGGTCTGGCATGCGTACAGCATGTCCCGTCCTGTTTAGTATCAGGATGGTGTGGATGCTGGGGAGAGCTGCTTGGGTGAGTACCTCAGTGTCTGAAATCTTGTCCTATAACTTGATGTTGAGGATTTTCCTGATACGAGTGCTGTGAACGTGGTTTTTATTCCTCGTGTGGCTTTTGTACACCGTCCATGTTTCGCATCCGTAAAGTAGTGTAGGGAGTACAACTACCCTGTAGACCTTTAGTTTGGTGTGGTTGCTGATGCCACTTCTATTCCAGACGTAGGTATAACATATGCCGAAAGTTGCGCTGGCTCAGGCAATGAGAAGGTTAACCTCGTAGTCAATAGTTACGCTCTGTGACAGTGTTCTGAAAAGGTAGGTGAAGCCGTTCACTACGTTGATATTTTAGCCGTTGACAGTGATGTTGTTATCAACATAGGGGTTTCCAGTGGCCGGCTGATGCAAGACTTCAGTCTTCTTGGTACTGATGGTGAGACCAAAGCTTTTGCAGGAACTGGAGAACTTGTCAATGCTGCATTGCAGGTAGGTCGGCTTCTGAGCCAGCATTGAGAGCTGTCATCAGCAAATAAGAAACCCCTGATAATGTCTGTCACTACCTTCTGGGATTGAATAGTTTTCCATCTGTACGGTTTGACACAATTGGTTAATGTGAATGGGTCAGATGTCTCTCCATTGTCTTGGACTCATGCCTGCATGTCATATGGAAATGCTATACCATGGATATAAATTTCTTGGGCATCCGTACTTGGCCATTACCTTCCACAAGCCTTCTCTGCTGACAGTATAAAAGGTCGTTGTCAAATCGACGTAAATGTAAAAAAGGTCGATGTTTTTCAGTTGACATTTATATTGTAGTTGGTTTGCGTTCTTTTCGGAATCCACACTTGCTTTCTGGTAGTAGACTTTGGTCAAGGTGTGTAGTGAGGCGGTTCAGTATGATTCTGACGAGTATCTCTCCTGCAATTTAGAGTGATGATATACCCGGTGGTTGTCGCATCCTGGCGGTTCCCATTCCGCTTATAAAGGTGGATTAGGAACGCAACTTTGAATTCCTGGAAGATCGTCTGTTGCTGACACATCAGTAAAGAAAACAGCTGGTGAAGATTTTCTATGAGGCTGTTCTTCGTTCCTTGTTGACGTCTGCTTGAATAGAATGAACCAGGTGCTTTGCCACTGGAGTGCCGACGTATCGCTTTCTGTCTCTCGCGGACGATTGGAGGGTCATCCAGTGCTTCGTTGATGGGTAATTGGGGGAGATGACCAATGTCTTCATCATTGATGAATAAAGGTCGATTTAGGACGCTGTCAATGTGTTCCGTTCATGATCAAAGAAGCCCCTCTGTCAGTTATTAGCGTGTTCCCGTCTGCGCTGAGAAGGGAGAAGATCCAGAGGATGTAGGTCCATAAATTTCATTCAGGGCATTGTTAACGTTATTCATGTCATGATGGTCTACGTAGCACTGGATCTTATCTGCTTTGTTGCTCAGTAATGTATATCGCATCTCACGGACTTCTGCTGTACAGTTCTTCGTTCGTTATTGTAATCGCCAAGAATGACGAGCTTATCTGCCATTGGAACAGTAGCAATGATAGACTGAAGATTCTCATAGAACTTGACCTTCACTTCTTCTAGGTTCGTCATGGTTGGAGCATAGCAACTGATGATGGTAAAGTGTTTTCTTCCAGACATGATGGGGAGTTCTATGGTCATAAGCGTGTCGTTTAAAGCCTTGGGAGGACCAGCAAATTCGCCAATCAATGCTGTCTTCACTGCGAAGCCGACATAAGCCTCTTCACTTCCTCGACCGCTCCCCTTTCATGGAGATTGCCTTCTCTTGCAAGCCGGGTCTCTGACAAGTTTCTTTCCTATTAGGACGGCCCGCATCTGGGTTTTATCCGCATCGTCTCTGACCATTAAGGTGCGTACATTCCGTGCGCCAAGTGTGAGAAGAATAATCCTCATTTTCATTTTTGTATTTGTACCGCTAGTATGCTGTCTAGGGACGTTTCAAGCAGGCAATGCTTAGAGCACCTTTTCTAGCCCCTTCCTCATGCCAGGGAGATGAGCAGTGCATTCTTGAAGAGGGCTGCTCAGTCGCGCAGGGGCTGCAGAACTCCACTGGTGCTCCATGTCAGTGGTGAACGACCCTAATGGCCTGAGTCGTCTGTGTGCAGGTACGCCGGCTACCGCTGCCAATTTATCCACACCGCTTCGTCGCTTGACTGTTGCCACATGACTTTTATGGGAGTTGAAATGGGATGGGTGGATGACAAAAATGCTTTGCGTTGTGACTTTGTTTAAAGCAAGGAAAAGTTGCGCGGTTTGTCTACCTCACTCTCTCGCCCAAAACCATATGGGTGCAGCAACACGACATCGTCGAGATGGCCTGAAACAGAGTGCAGTGGATGACCAGGACGTCCTACGTGTCTCCTCGTGCTCTTAGCGTTCAACGTCACGTTGCTGAGAATCGCCTTCTTGCACGATGACCAGCTGTTTGTTCCTTAGCGCAGACTGCTCAATCAAGTTCTTACATTCTAGGCTAGTCGAGGCCGTTTATGGAATGTGGACGCCGCGCATGCCACAGCTTCATGGAGATACAGGTGAGAGCTGAGTGCCAAGTGTGGACCAAAAGTGGTCATTCTACCCCCGAAGGAGTACGGATGCGTAGCCAGCCAGAGGTGTTACCCTTTTCCAGGGCACCCCATACACCCCAACGTGTCAAGTACAGCATATTGTACACTCAAAAGGATTTGATAGCATTTCTTAATCAAGTGAAATTTAACAAATACAACAGGCTAATATACGCCTAGCTTAGAAAATTAAACTTAAACGTAGATTACTCTTAGGTAGTTCTAGAAATCGTAAGTGAGAATTATGCTTAAAATGTGAACCTACTCCATTTAGATCCCAAAAGCACCGGACATCCAGCATGCTTTGTGTTTTCATCCAAATCCCCGTTCTTTTGTATGTTGTACCAAAACGCTGCAGCCCCCTGAAAATGGTGAACAACATTTAAGAATCACTAGCGAATGCAGCTTGCCCAGCATTTTAAAATCTGATAATGGTAGTATCGAACCCACATTTTTAGATGGGAAACATCTCACACCATTTGACTTAGCCATAATAAGATTCTCAACCTTTACAGGCAACGCCAAGCAAATGTTGGTATAATTTACTGTTGGATTCCAAATTACGTATCAGGTTTCATGGAACATTACAATGACCATATTAGGACACATACTTATTATATTCATGCCTTATTATGGAGCATGCTTCTTTTGAAGATTATAAATGCAGATATTCAAACTTCAATGAACACTGTTGCATACAGTGAGTAATAATTCAAACAATTCCTTTAGATGAATGATGCAAGTATTAGCTATCTATACGTAAAAAGAAGACTTTAAATGTGTCCACTGAAGAATTTATATTATGTACCAGACACACAAAAAAGCAAGAGATCTTCACTTTGAGGAACTATCGTACCTTTTTGCTCTCATTCAACGTTTGCTACTAACCTGCTCGTACAGCAAAGCCAGTTATTGTAAAGGAGGGCATCCATGGTAACAGAAACATCAATCACATTCTTTGAGAATTTATGTCTTTTACGTACTGGGTGTATTTATTCATGTGTGTTTATTTATTAGTTTATCCTTTCGTGTCTGCATGCAGACAAATATTAAACTCAATGAGAACGAGAGAGCGAAAGTTGTTACTAACGTTATAAACGTTACCCTCGTGCACGTACCTTTACTACAGGAACTGTGACATTGATATCAACAAAAGCTGTTGCTCCACCTGCTTTAACATCTTCTAACTGAAATAGTTATCAAGACTTGTAAAAATCAGATACATCTACATAATTCCGGGGTGAAGGGTGTTTTCGATTTTAAATATCACGTCATCAACGTTCGGCGAAATATCAAGAAGTAGTTCTCAAAACATTTTTATGTAAATATCAAGGTTAGCATTATGTGAACTGTTTGAGCTCTAGTGTAAAAATGACTTGATCAGATCTAGTGTCAGAAGTTTAGGCAATAACTTCAGATAATTTGCAGAATTTATTTGAATCTTATATCTTTTTTTAAAAAAAAGCAGTGGTTACTTTGAAGTTAACCATACACTCTAATCAGCGTGTTAAAGTATACATCACTAGGAATGAAGAAAAACTATATGTTAATCTAATTGTATGAGACAAACCTACCGAAGATTCTACAACGACAATTTATCAACTTACTCGAGCAGAAAGTGGATGAGTTATGCAAACTATCAAACGTTACAAACTGAGACTGGTCTCATCTTCAAAGAAAATGTCGTTGTCTGGTACAGAAAAAAGTTTAATTTGACCATATCCACTTGCATGCTCTCTACCCGTTTGTGGGATTATCGATTGATTTAGCAGTGATTATCCTTGCAGTCGCTATTCTTTAATTTGTATTACTATATTTATTATTCGGTCTAGCACACTGAAAATGCGAATTTGATATATAAATCAAATCAACTTCCATAGTATCGTCATTAGCTTCCTTGATGACATTACACAAGAACTACTATACAGACATACAAAGCCACATATGTTGTATAAAAATTAAATTACTCACGTAAAAAAGGAATGTAGCTACTCTGTCTCCAGAACCTCGAACATATGGTGGGTTGATACCCATACGGTCTAGGTCGGGCAGCAAGACTCCCTAAAAAATATTATGGAAAATAGCACAGGCTAACAATTCAACGCTTTATATGCAAATACGAAAATCAAATTAGACGTCAATGTTATTAGACCAAACAAAACGTTTTTTGAACGTAAAGTGTTTCTCATCCACCAAGGAAACCAGGATTGAGCTTTGTACCAATTTCAGTCTTAATCACTAAAGATTTGTTACATTAGCTATGCAGAAATATTTATATATACTCGACGTGCTTCTCATAGATTTTGCCTAACATATTTATGTTATCTCTATCATTAAAATGTAGATATTAATCACACTTTGTGGACAAGTGATGTTCGATTGTTTGAAACATTTGTAATGTATCTAAGTAATGGATGGTAGGGAAAAAGTAACCTCATCGTATGACACAATGTATCTAAGTAATGGATGGTAGGGAAGACGTAACCTGATCGTATGTTTCAAAACATTTGTAATATATCTAGGTAATGGATGGTAGGGAAGAAGTAGCCTCCTCGTATGACACAATGTATCTAAGTAATGGATGGTAGGGAAGACGTAACCTCATCGTATGTTTCAAACATTTGTAACGTATCTAGGTACTGGATGGTAGGGAAGACGTAACCTCATCGTATGACACAATGTATCTAAGTAATGGATGGTAGGGAAGACGTAACCTCATCGTATGTTTTAAACATTTTTAATGCATCTAGGTACTGTATGGTAGGGAAGAAGTAACCTCGTCGTATGACACAATGTCTGACTGTAAAAATTTTAACACTCAGGGAAATTAATTCAAAATGGAATACATTTCTTTTCAAATGAAATATCTAAAATGCAGTCATTAACCTGTTTTAAAAACATAGTTTCAAAATGAACTTCAAAGACGTTGTGCCGTTCAAATAGTCAAATCATACATAGATGGGGAAGTGTACTGAATCAAATCAAGATATGGTGGTCTGATACCCGTACGGTCTCCACCTGCCAGCACTCCACCATAAATGTATTGATAAAATGTGCACTGGTTAAACATTCAGCTTTGTATCGAAGAAGAAATCCAATAAAAATACTCATTAGGCTTATTCAAACATCAAACTTTAAATTTCAACGAAACGAACCGAGGAATTGAGATTTTGACAAAAACAAAATAAAACACATTTTACCCTTAATCGCTCACTTGTTGCTATATTTAATGTACAAAAACGTCATAGATTATGTCTACATGTTTATGTTATTCATGTCATAACAAATCCAGCTACATATGCCCTTTTACGGACTAGAGCTCTTCCAGGTTTGAAAATACTTTTATAGAATGGCTATGTACCGATCGGTAAGTAAGCAGTAGGTCTATCCTGTCACATATACGTCGAACCCGATACGTTTAGTTCCTGTATAATTTGGGCCCTGAGTTGCAAATGAATGCATTACTTTCCATGCAAAATGCCTAAAATAAACGTTTTCAACCTAAAATGTAACGATTCAACCATCGTGGGATGTCAATCAATCAAGCAGCTAAATTGTGGCACATTTGAAAAAATCAAACAGAAGAAATTGAGGAGGCTAAAAGCAGATATTTTACTCACGAGCGTACATTTGTATTGCAAACTTTACGCAAACCAGAATAACAAATGGACAATTACATAAACTGATGAATGACCTTATATAACATATTCACCATTTCTTTGATAATTAATTCCTTCAGCGAATGCTTAAGGGCGATAACATGTATGTCATTCATAAGCAAAAGAAATAATTCAGGGCAAATTCAATATCTTCTTTAACTGTCACGTCTTCATCTGGGATACATTAATCTATCTTACAAATAGTTATACGGGCTATATATGCTTTGCTGGTTCGGAGAAGTATGATCTTTCAGAACAACGTGTACTTGTGCAAGACTTATATGCTTACTTACAAAGTAAATATTAATAAACCCTGTACTATATAGTTACAAAAGGAGCGTTGAGAAGACAAAAGGAAAACCAAAATTCAAAGACAACATAGAATTCCGATATATGTATGCGGATGGAGTAGTAGATGTAGGCTATGGAAACCGGTCGTAACATTAAACAGTATGCTTCTTTATTACAATTTAAATGTTGATTACCCTCGTAATATTTTAATTAAACACATAAAGAAAGCTTGGAGAATATTAGAAAAATAATTACTAGGGACACAATTTAGTAACTAAAGCAATTACATTGTGATTAATGCGAACATGCATCAGGTCCAGTTGGGTCTTCTTTGTGTTATTATCTGCATGTACCAAAACATACCGTAATACCTTGGAAACAGTAATTTATGAATATTCCATTTGACGCATAATTCAACAGTATAAGTCATTTTATTGTGAATAATTCACCTTTATAAATATTTTAAAACATTTTGTTAATTCTTCGTTGCATACTTAGGAATCATACATGACATTCGTTATGTTCATAGTCCTTCAGTCTGTATTGAAGTTTAAAAATAAACGTAACATTTTATGCAGATGCGCCATGTTATTAAGAGTGGTTGCTTTTACTTTCTGGTTTGAATCATAGATAAGGTCAAATAAATTCGAGTATATTTTGTATAAGCAAGCAAAACGGCAATGAACTCGCAAACATTTTCAAACAGTATTCCTAAAAATTAAAAGGAAAGCTAAAAAATAAAGTTACATGTTAAGGCTTTAAATGTTCTGCTGTCCTTACGGGAGCTTTGCATGATATGGGAAACCTAAAACACAGGACACAGTACCTATTTAACGCCGCATGTGTCTTTGACAAAGACATGGACATGGTGAGCACTCTATTGATTAGATTCTTTCACGCTGATCTTCACTATGAAGTCTAGTACTAACACATAACACCATCTTTCAACGTATCGCATATAACAGGTAAGCAGAGACATATATCCAAAGTTGCATGAAATGTGACATGAAGTTAGCGAGAGAGATCATAATTGCAAATTTAACAAGAGGAAGACGGCCCACCGACGTTGCATTTTATGGGTGACATGCAGTTGTTGTCACCAAACGTTGTCGTGACATTTGGTTATGAAATCTAGTATATAAACACTCGAATGTACAAGAAAGAATAGGACTTAAAATAGCACTTACAAAATAATCTGTATGTGGTTCATACATTCCTCCTATTCCATAATTCAGGACCTGAAATTAAGATTTAATATGATGGAATTCTCATCTTGTTTCATGCAAGCTGAACACCATTGTCACCTATAGAATTGTAATCATCCCCCAAATGTCTGCGTCAAGTATAAGCATCAGATGGTAAATGCTATAGATAAATGTTATAATATACACAAAAAAGTTCAAACGTAATTAACGTATATTGGAATGGTTGATATGTTGCTTAAATAAAAATGATATATTGATATCAAAGCCAATGTCTATTGCGTGTTGCCAAGGTACAAATAATCGTCATGACCTCAAAATAAGTACATGACGTATTGTTACGTAATGTATATAGTTACTTCCGATGAATTGAAATAGGGTATATGTTTTAATTTTAAAATGATTGGTTGTTGTCAAGATGAAGATGGAACTTGTGAATTAAGAAGTAAACAACTTTTTATTATTAAAGTAAATAGGATTGGCTCTCGTCAGGGTCATGTTAAGAATACGTGAGAAACAAATGATCACGCGAGTCCATTACCTCTCCCTTTTTCTTGATTTTGCAATATGGAAATAGTTTCGAAACTGCGTATAAGATTACGATATAATCTTGTTTTAGCAAAATATAGTTAGTTTGGGACATTTACCAACAAGGTTAAATCATATTTTGTTGTAGCCAGTGCTTGAATTAATGCTAACGTTTCTTCAATTTTGAAGGATTAATTAATATCTCTGGAAATATTCCATGTGCTTATACGGAATTCTTGGACATAGGCAGTTTATCAAAATGTTGCGATATCCAATACGAGAGTGTTAACTATTATGCTTCTACAAGGAACTGTAGATAGCACAAAATAGATTTCAGCATATGTCAACGTCTTCCATCTTGGAGTTTCCAAGAAAACTCGAACTTGAATATATTGGAATATTTAAATCCCAGGACGTTTGTAATTTAACTCGTGAACTTTTCTTGGATTATAATTCTATTTGATTCTTAAAACATAATTGTTTTCTCATTTTTACAATCTTTCTCCAGGGAAATAAATTATTTGTTAAATTTTGCAAAGCGTGTTGTTTTCACTTTTCTTTGCTACTGTTTATTAGAGCCTAAACAGTCATATGAAAAGCTAACAGACATTTTTGGAACAAAGTGTATGTGTGCAGGTTGTAACTGTTGCCCTTGCCAGACAAGTTCTCCTCGTCTGCTTTGTTCGCATATAGGCTTACCTGCAAATGTTCCGAGTGACTTTCAAACGGATACTGTCTGGTACTAAGTCCAGTTATAATTTCGACTCGCCTTCCAAGCCTCTCAACAACAGGATGACTTGAATCTGTGAGCCAGCCTCTGGATGCGTTTCATAATGATAAAAATTAGTTACGTGAAAATGCAATCTCTCTCTCTCTCTCTCTCTCTCTCTATATATATATATATATATATATATTTATATATATATATATATATATATATATATATATATATATATATATATATATATATATATATATATATATATATCTGTCTGTGTGTGTGTGTGTGTGTGTGTTGTGTGTAGTGTAGTGTACACAGCACAATCTAAATTGATGAAATGTTAGTAATATCAATTGTCGTTGTACTAAGAGTCAATTAGAATCATACGAATATACAGTATTACATTTTCTGCTGTACAATCAGAAATATACGACGGAAAAAGCTCGTTTGTTAGGAAAGAATAGATTGATTGCGAATATAATATCTTGGAGTAATCAGTTTACCATAACATCCGATGCATGAATACACGTTTTCGTAATGGATTTTGTTGTGTTAATGTTGGTTACCCGTATAACCGGAAATGTGTTCATGGAATACAACTGTAACTACTACTATAACATTGCCACCGAAAACTAACCTAAACGACGAAAATAAATAGGCGAATGACGGACTCGCTATTTAACAGATTATAGTAACCGTATATGAGCTACCAATGTCGTGAAAGGGCATAAAAATATGAAAAATATCATAAATATTACTAATCACAAACACATACTATAATAGTAACATTAAGAAGTACAATTAGGTTGGAAATATGAAAGAGAATCAATACTTATTAGATATTATACAGATTTTGGGAAGAGAAACTAATTAGATCGATCCTTGATGGATTTCCGAAAAGAACCATTTCGATACAATCATTTATTATCAACAGACTGAAATATAAATTTTAGTCTGATTGCATACATTACATTTGTGAAGTATAATTAAAAAAAAGTATACGTCCATCAAAACACAAACAACTACCATCTCAACGTTTATAACTGTGAAATCTTTGCAAGTTTCATCAAGTATGAATACAAAATTTCTTTGTAACTGGCCATGCTTTTAGCACGTACCATTTAATTAATAATTAGTTCATTAATATTCTATAAATTAAATACATAACAAATGACACAAAAATGGAACAAATATGAAAACCACAACCTATACAATTGAACAGATAAATACTAAAACAAATATTACTCCAAGAAAGTTGTCTTAGTAGTTTTTCAAAAACATTGCGATTGTTAAAGAACTGTAGACAATATGTTACATTCCTTAACCAAGATATTTCAGTATCTGAAGAAGAAAAGAAGGAATTAAGAAAGCACAAAGGCATATACATTTGTGAAACAAGTTCACCTTCGTGCTTCCACAGTCTCAAAAGATAAAAATAAATATATTTTCGGAAATGTTTTATCTGATTTTATCGAAGGGTATTGGTTCATAATCTCTTTGAGGTGCGACTGCAATCGTTTGAACAGATCAAATCATATCTGATCATCCTTTCATATTTGCAGTCGCTATTTGTATGTATCAGATACCAAAAACAAGAGCTTCTCGTAAGACCAAAAACGAGGCCTCAATTGGCATAGAAACAAATGCACAAAATTACAATTGCAAAACCAGCCAAATCCGCATAATCAGGTAGGAATACAAATATAATGTTGCTCGAAATTGATAAATTGATAAATTGATAAATTGAAAAATTGATAAATTGAGATCTATGAACATTAAAAAATGTTGAAAAAAGCCATTGTACTCAATTCGAGACCAAAATAGGTAATTAGCTGCATATGCCGTTTCAATACCGATTATAGAGAATTCCAAAACGCATTCATGTTACCTGGACTGGGTTCTGTCAAGAAGCGTTAAATCATTGTCAGTTCAAACGGCTATTGATCATAACGGCAACGATCGCACACGTATGTGAATATTTAAAATGGTTAACAAATACTCGCGTCTGATTAATTTTAAACATTTTAATTTTAAGCATTTTAATTTTGCTACATTTTAACCTTAGCTACGTATCTGTTGTTTGAAATAAATATGTACCTATTATCGGTCTTGTTCTCATTTTACACTTATATCTATAAGATAGTTTGCTTCGACCAAGTCTACGCATCACTTACTCCGTGTAAGCTTAAACTCTATGTCAACACGTTGTCATGTTTCGGTATCGGCAAGTTCGGAACTTGCATCTAATAAATATGGAAGAGCATGAGGAACCCACGTTTATCTTAATATACATAACTCATATCCATGTTAACAAACAGAACACACAGTTATATCAACAAGCAGAACATACAGTTATATAAACAAGCAGAACACTCAGCTATATCAACAAGCAAAACACACAATTATATCAGCAAGCAGAACATACAGTTATATCAACAAGAAGAACACACAGTTATATCAACAAATAGAACACACAGCTATATAAACAAGCAGAACACACATTTAGATTTAAGACACTAAACAGGTATTGCTGTGAATAGCGTGTACTTTTTAAATGTGGAATAACTAGAAATAGGGCAATCAGGTCTGTCCTAGCTCGCTTCCAGTACAATGTTAGTTATCATTAGCATCCTGTCTATACACATTTTTTAGATAATTAGTTGTAAATATGCTATGTTGCATATTGGACAAGCATAAGGATGCAAAATTTAAGAGCGAACAAATCTAGTTGATACAATCGGTCTCAATGAACACAAGACTATAAACATGAGGTGTTTTACATTCTTGATCTTTATAACAGTCTTACAATTGAAAGTTATAACATTGTAAATTTCCAAATATTTAATGCATTTAGATTTTTGGAAATCATTTTCTAATATCTACACGATTCAAATTTGGAAATTTTGTTGTTTCAATAAAATTCTTAAAGTTGAATTTTGAATAAATCTTTAACACCGTTAAAGCTGGAAACATTGTTAAAGCTGGAAACATTTGAGGGCAAATACTAAAAGGTGTTTTTTAAAACAACGTTTTAGTTATGATGTGTTCTACCGACCCATACCATCATGCCATGCTAAGCCATCAAGAGAGATTACGTTTCGCTTATTCGACCGTCAGTCACTGTATTACCTTCGTCAGCTTCAACAACTACCGATTTATGGAGCTGAAATATATATATATATATTTGTTTTTACACTTGTTTTTAGATTAATGTATTTCATCATCACGCAAATTATCAACATGTTGAAATAGATAAATGTGTAAGATATTAATTTATTGCACATAGTGTTTATATATATTTATATATATAAACACTATGTGCAATAAATTAATATCTTACACATTTATCTATTTCAACATGTTGATAATTTGCGTGATGATGAAATACATTAATCTAAAAACAAGTGCCCTAGATTAAATTAGTTGTGACTGATTTACATATCATACACATCCCCAACTTCTACAACCAACTTAATCCTTCATGCAAAGTTACCTATATCAAGTAATGGACAACATATAATTAAAATTGATTTAACAAGTAAAAGTACGGTGGTTTCTTATTCAAGGACAATGATTCTAATAAAATAAAGAGCAGAGTTGAACAAGTCGATTTAGAATTTAAAAGTATCAAAAAATAAAACATGTGCCTTCTTTGTGAACAATCTGTTCAAGGTGTACTTGACAATTTAACCTTTCGTCTCTATTACTTAAAGTATTGCCATATGCAAGGTTTACGTTAACCTTTTTCGTTTAAAAAAGAAAGGCCATACAGTTTTCTCCATACAGTCTAGCCCATTGGTATATAAACACTGTTTATTTCGTTAGCCAACCTTCTGACCTGTAAGCATGTGATTTGATACTATGGAATTGTCTTGTCGTCCAAGTTTCTAGACCGGCCAGCTGGGCAAGAAAGGTTAAGTAAAATATGTGATTATTCACTCTGTTGGATCTTATACGGCTACTTTCTGAATGTCGTTAAAATTAGAAATCACCCATGTTGCAAAGGTTTGAAACTAAAAGAACTTTTAAGCGACCAGTGACACTTTCAATATTTCTCACATTGTACACTAGTTTTATTCAGGGATGTTATTTTAATTTTTATTGAGGAGGGGCTGCGAAACAGGGCAAAACATGGCGGGCTAGTTAAGTTTCGTATATAACCTACAGCAATTTTACAGGAAAAGCAAATTAAGAGGAGAAGCGAAAATTTCCCCACCCTCCTCCAATGGGGGAGGTTCGAACCCCGACCAAGCTATACAAAAGACTTATAAAAATGATACTAACAGCTGTCTTGATCGCGGCATGAAGAGGTTACTATTAGCAATCGCCGGCCTGGTGTCAAGAGAACGTGATATTATGCGCCAGTGTTAGATATTAATGCTAACTGACACATCACTGCAGACATTGTAGCGATATGACACACACGCACACGGACACTAATATTCACGAGTAAACTAAACATTAACAAACCTGTGCTTTTAACACATTTTGAAAATTAACTCGCACGGACACTAATTTTCACGATATAAACTATATATATATATATATATATATATATATATATATATATATATATATATATATATATATATATATATATATATATAGGTAGATAGATAGAAACAATACAGTGCTGTTAGCACATTTCGGACATTATTTAATTATTTATGTTTGATATCTCGTTGTCTGTTAACATTGAAATAAATATCGCTAGATGCAATGTTTCGGCGATTACATTGCTCAGCTTTTCAATGCACGACGAACAATTAGCATAAATCTGGATATTAATATACTTTTGAAATCAGGTTTTAAAAAAAATATTTTGGATATTTTGGTTAAATATGTCCGAAATCATTCAATTCTGTTTGCGATAATGCTCTGTAGACTATAACCCATAAGATGGTGGGCAGACATTTTTCAGACATTATATCGTATTTTGCAGACTATAATGAGAATTGTAAGTTGAATATCATATATCAAGAAATATATAAAATAGCTAGCATTTGTATATTTTACATTGATTTAACCTCTGTTTGTCGCTTGTCAGATTTTCTATGAAAAATGCTGTTCTTTTTGTACATTTCCTATTTTGCAAAACATAGTTCCATTGAACAACTCAGAGTTCATTACTTGTCCTCTTGTGCCATTAGTAAAGATAATTATTTGTAAAAAAAAAAAACTTTGGTCAGTTTAAATAACACCGATAACTCAAAATTATATCAACAGTCATATATTAACAATTCATAGAATCTTTTTACCATGAAGAAACTCGCTTCCTTAAGGTACTTTGCTTCGCTATCAAAGATGACTTCGTAAAACAAGGACAGTCTTGGAGCGTAATTTAGAACCTCTTCTTTGACCCGATATATAGGTATCTTTGTCTTCCTTGAGAAACATTTGAGACTCGATAAGATCCGCTGTGACTGTGGAAGTGAAGAAATCAGACAACTTAGCCGACATCATTGGAAGCTAAAACAAAAAGTAACGGGCTGGGCATTGTTTTCCAAAATATGAAGGTACCATTGTTTATCATTCTCTGCTAGAATCTTATCTGCTGGACTAAAACCAAGTACAAATATCCTGAAAATACATTTCATGTACCTGTACATTAAATGATAGAATGGAATTTTAGGGATCATGGCTTAATAGATGTTAGGTAGTCCATCAATCAAAATGAGTTTCTTATGAATTTAAACACCAAATGCTTGTTACCCTTTCCCCCTCTCCTCTACATACAGCATGGTATCTTCTTTGGTTTTCATACAGGGGAGGAGGTTGTAACGTTTTTGTTTGATGCTCCTCTGGTATGGAACTTAGCTTCGATTTGTAATAAGTGATATTTCCGTCAATTCCTTTGTCGTGTGGGTCTGAAATACATAGATTACTGATTCATATGGAATTCAGGATTCTTTTTTGTATGCGAGCATAACATTTAGATTGCTCACCTCCTCTAGCCCAAAATTTCTTTATTTTTCTTAATGTTACACTTAACTAAACTTTCTTACAAACTGTGCGTCAGTTGCTATAAATATGCTCGAGAGTTATTGTGTCATGGGTGTTATTTGCACGTAGACTCAATTATTGGAAATTATTGCAGTGGTGTGAAACTGGGAGGTTCTCCCACAGTTTGTTGTGTGTGTGTGTGTGTGTGTGTGTGTGTGTGTGTGTGTGTGTACTAGTTTTGTAAAAACGATAATTGGATGATTTGTAAGGATCAAAAGAATATTTGTATTGGTAATATTAAATGCAGTTCACTGAATTAGGAATAAACATGGAACTGTCCCAATTTCTCTCAAAATCTTTATGTTGTATTTAAGGCTCTTTATGACAGGCCATTAAAGAATTTGTTACATTTGCACATTTATTATTGATATCTCAAATTCTTGTTTATTTATGATGATACAGTAATTATCATTAGATATATAATGTGCACCTTTGTTACCTAACTCATTCAATTATACTAAAGATTATTATTTCGCCTAATATATTTTGACACATTATAATATGATATGTTGAGATAGAAGCAATTTGTACATTGATAAATTTATAAGGACAATATTTCTTTAATATTGTTCTTATTACTATAATTAATTTGAATATCGTCCATATTGGTGTGTACCTTTATCTAAATTTTCTACTTAAATAACGTATTCGAGGGAGTGTTAGGATATATAACATTTATGTATTAGTTTTAAATTCGAGTGCTGACTTCAGCGTGATATAATTTAGTTGATCGTCACTGATATTATATGCGATACGTTCATTTTAATTAATGTATAGGCAACAAATTAAACAAAACGTTGGTCTTTACTTGCCCTATTCTTCCAATGATCATATTATGGCAGTCAAGTAGTAAGGGGTATAGTTTGGTTGTTTGTTTGTTTTGTCTTCCTTGTAATCAACATGTACCTTTATGTCATCCAATATTATACTTAGTTGTATAAGCAAGTTTGATTTGATTCATAAATATTTAATTTGTAACCCAATACGTTTCGAAATGTTCTACACAAGTGTTATTTGTTTCTTGTTTTTTCTTTATTTCGTCCATCTCTCTTTTACGGTTTGGCTATTTTCACTAACGAAATTAGATTTTACATGCATTAACAATCCCTTAGAAAGTCATGATGCAATTTTAATATTTTGATCTCTTATTATTTAATTGTAATGCACTATTTATTGATATTACCATCACAAGAACGTCACTGAATTATATCCTAAAATCGGAATTGCTGGTATTGACGCTATATATGCCGTACACGCTGTGAGTGTTAGTGGTATCATAATAGTAAATATATATATATATATATATATATATATATATATATATATATATATATATATATATATATATATATATATGTATGTATGTATGTATGTATGTATGTATGTATGTATGTATGTATGTATACTGTTGGCAACGATTGTTTTAATCAGCATTAGTTTCTTAATGATCATACTAATTAATAAATTATTTAGTGTGAATTATAGCCACGATGATATGAGATATATAATGCATGCATACATAAACAAGATCCCACATGTGTATAATTGGTAAAATGTTCTTTCCAAATTATCATATTAATCTTTACCAAGACAAAGCAAACATATACAGATCATTTTTTAAATATGTTCACCACTTCTAAGAACTACATCAAGGACAATCAAATCACGCTGTTACAAAATATAGAACCGATGTGAGTTTTTTCATATGATATATTATATCAAAATGTGTTGTCGGTTTAAAGAAAACCATGAATATTACATGTTAGAAACCTATTGGAGGATCGCATCATCGTAGAGGTTCATTTCGTTGATTTGACAAATGTAGCAGTCTAAAGCTGGTCTTTAAAATGGAAATTGGAAATACCTGATCAAGATGATTTTTACTAATATTTAAGTAAAAACCTGACCTTCTTTAGAGCTTTAAATATTCTGGAAATGAATTGTGCTCATTCTGGTCCTATAGGGTTGTTAAACTCAAAATTGTTACAAGCATGTCGTTTTAATCTGGGTGCAAAATTATATTACTGATTCGACAGTGAGAGCGCTTACTCTTTGCACTCTGTATTACCTTCATAAAGGTTATTTATACGTTGCCTTTGTCAAGTTGCATGCACAACGGGGAGCCCCTGTGGGCATCGTGATAAATGTGCACAATGAACAATGTAACAGGAAACATCGCACAATAGTTAAATATTAATTGCTATATAAAATTTAAATCCATGTTATGCCTATTTCTTGACTCTGGTGTACAATCCTACTTGAAGTACTCTCTGATTTTCCATAATTTTAGGATAAAATTCAAGCATGCTTTCCAACATTTTGCTTCCCCATTGGTACTTATTTCAAAAGTATCAGGGTTCTTCTAGTATTACACACTAGACTTCAGCATAACTTGTTTCAAACAAGTCTGTCTAAAGCCTGCTTTAGATTAATCTATATTGTTTCTTTGACTATCACCGATTGCATGTAATACTCTCATGGATATATCTTAAACCTGGTTGAGCTTGGTTTTTCTGCTTGACAGTGTCTATTTTCATGGAATATTCTACACATGTACAGTGTGAGGCTTGACGAGAAATAGGACCAACTATTCAATTACAACTGCATACCTGTAAAGAAACATTGTTTACCTCTCTTGCCATTGATCTCTGGCAAATACCCTAAACACTTGATTTCAAATAATATTTAATGTTATTCACCAGTTGCAGGAAGTTTACCATAATAAATGATTGTTCTATAAATATGAGTTTATTAGGAAAAAGAAGTGTTCTACCCACCTTTCCTTTGGTACTCTATCAAATATTTAATGGACTCCCACGGCATTCCATACTAAAATCATCAAGAGAATGAAATGTTTTGAATATTAATAACATTTCAGTATATGGTACACAAAACTATTACTACCCTAATAATCAATGTATTTACCGAGCAACATGTAAATATACCAGTAATATATTATTGATCAGTGATTGCAAGAAGATCTAAGAAATTAATGTAAAAACCTGACTCAGAATGCTATTTACAACTGATATCAAACGATTTACTTAAAGAATATATACAATTGAAAAATACAGACACATAGACAGAACAATGTATGGTTCAATTATAAATGGACTGAAAAGATCCATTCTCTTTTAACATAAGATATATACATCAAAAACATCAGTAATGTCAGATGTTATTGTTTCTCAGCCATAATGAAAGCATGTCAACAATATAATAAAACTTTTGTTCACCTCTTGAGAAATGCAGACTTTCTTGGAGCAAATCAAATAGAGGCCTTAGATAGGGTTTTACAATTATTTGAGTCATAACTATAAATACTGGTGACAACTGTTTGAATGTATTCCCAGTAATTGTTAGGACGTATGCTCTCGACTCACCGAGGAATACGCCTCTGCCAAACGGAGCACAATGTTGACCTCCTTGATGTCGTCAGCCTGTTCTATTTTTCCGGCTGAGAAAACTTTCATTAAAGCTTGAAGCCAAACAATCGTATCATATGTCTGATTTTTCGCGTTAAGCAGCTCAGCTATATACAGAATGTCAGATACTGTCAGAGGGTCCGTCTCGGTATCAAGGATCTGGCCCCTTATTAGCTTATCGATGTCCAGTTTGTACGTATTCCATAACCTTACAAGGGCAACTGCTACTCCTTTTACGTCTTCCTTGCTGGTAAAAACCTGGCTTTGGTTGACGATGGTCTCCATGGTTCTGTAGTAGGCTGGACACACATGAAAATGTATTGAAACAATATAAAAATACATATGCAGAAGAACAACTAAACGTGGGATATATGTTAAATATGTCTCCTAATGCGAAACACTGACATACTATTTAATATATTCGTCATGTTTTCCGCGTGGACATTACCTATATCCCTGGCATAGGTTTAACTAAGCCACGATACAGCAGAGAAAACTATATTGAAAGACAATTTAAAGATGATGCGTCCTGTCAGAGCTTTTACTACAGGCGTGTACATTTGGTAGTTATGGTACTTAATTTTTCACTATCTTTAAATAAAATCGGAATCATAATATTTGTGTGGGAGTGGGATTGCGTGCACAGTTTATTTTAAATTCCACTGAAAATTGTTCTTTAAATACGAAACGACGGCGATGATGCAGTTAAGTTTGAGGCAAAGAACATAATTTTTTCATCTCGGTTTGACTAATCACTTCGAATCTACAGGGAATGGTAGACATTTTTGAAGATTACTAAGTTGCAATTCGGATAAAATATCAACTACACCAGTGTGCTCCAGAAGAACACTTTTTCGTCTTTCTATTTTTACTTTTAGGTACGGGAATCGGACGTAACGGATATCAGGGGACTCACATTCAACCACCACCCCCAAACTTACATGCAACTATTGCATCAAAGAAACTTCATAGAAGAAACAAAATTCTAATACAAAAAGAATTTGTAATACATTCCATCCGATGGTAGTGAGAATCTGAAGTTGGTAATCCCGACTTATACTTTCAACAAGACAAACAAATAAAACACAACATTGACATTTTTTATATTGTTCTCGATCGATATTGTATGCTCATCATCTAAATGTAGTGGTACTTATCATGAACAACCCCTTTCATGATAGGAATAATGTACGGCTTGCTGTATGTAAACATTTAATAATAATAATAATAATAATAATAATAATAATAATAATAATAATAATAATAATAATAATAATAATAATAATAATAATAATGTTAATAATAATAATAATAATAATATTAATAATAATAATATAAATAATAATAATAATAATAATGATAATAATAATAACACTCATAATACTAATAATACAAATAAGAATAAGAAGAATCAGATCATCCTCATCATGAAAGAAAGAAAACAAAGATAAATAAAAAGCAAATATAATAGTTTTGTTTGTTTATTTCATTAGAATTTTTAACGTAGCTTTAACTTTTTTTTCAGTTATATCGCTACGATGTCTGCAGTGAGGCAATTTATAGTGATGTCTAGCACTGGAGCATCATGCCGCAGATCGATCGAATCCACGACATACCGCTTCCGCGGCGGACGCTCTAACCACTAGGCCACATGAGCGGTTCAAATATAAAAGTTATTTACATGATATTTATGGGCTACATCTTAGATGCCAAATAAGGGAGGATTGTATGAGGTAATGAACTTTTGTATGTTGCCCCCAGTCGCCACCAGCACCACCACTCATTCAGGCGCCACGTTAATTAATTTGATGAATAACTGGGCGTTTGATACACTGTACCGTATCAAAAAAATATACATATGAGTGTTGTATTATTCAAATACAACCCTTTCAAACATATAAATTAAAGTACATAAGCCAAAAGCTTAATTAGCTTACACCCTTTTTCACTAAGACAATGCATATTCGACAAGAACAGATTTAACACTTATGTAAGGAAAATACCTCTAGATGCATTGGTTTTAGGGCATTTGCCACAAATTATGAGACTCGCCATTCTGTCCCACATGTAGTAAAACCTCTGCACCAAGTGAAAAGCGTTGATTGGATTTTCCGCATAGTGTTCTTGACTGGATACCCGAACTTTCCCTTGTACCTCTACTAAAAATCTGAAACAAAATCATATACGAATTACGCTTCTGTATCTATTATTGCACCTCCTTATATATCTACTGTCTGATTATTTTACGTAACTTCCCACCCATATTTGCCAATAAATCGTATTGCCTGCCTGTCTTGTGGCTTTAAAGACTGCAAATCATCGTAACAGTCGTTAATACCATGTTACTATCAGGCTGGTTCTCACATAACCAGAACGGTTCGGTATATTTTGGCTTTCCACCAGACTCACTATTCATAAATAAATCTACGAAGCCGCTAAGAAGAACGTCACAAACATAGTCCATTTAGCCAAATTATCCCACTACAGTACTAAGAAAACGCAGTTCAGGCTGCAAAGAGCGCTTCGAGATAACTAACAAACTAATGTCAAGGAACAAATGTACATCATTTCCAACCATCTTCTCTCCAGTAGAACCTTTCGGACCTGTTTGCAAATTTCTTCCGTGACGAAGTACAAACCAATTAGAGATAGACTTGACAACACGATTTCAAATGACTCGTCGTAACCATACAGATACAATACAGAATTTCAGTGACAACCATTTGGAGCATTTGAACATGTCTCTATGGATTTAGTACGGAAAATCGTGATGAAGAGTGGGTCAAAGTCCAATTGATCCAATGTCATCATCACTGCTGCTTGAGTGCTTAGACCAAATATTGCCTTCACTAACTGATGTTATTAATCTCTCTCTCTCTCTCTCTCTCTCTCTCTCTCTCTCTCTCTCTCTCTCTCTCTCTCTCTCTCTCTCTCTCTCTCTCTCTCTCACACACACACACATCATACACTGGCTATCCATTCGATCCAGAATCAAACACAAAATTTGTTCTCTGTACTACGTTTCACTGACGGACTCCAGTCCAGCATACCTATCCGGACTCACCCATGTGTACACACCAGCAAGATATTTACGCTCCTCTTCTGATAACCGTATGCTCATTATTCCCACTATGAAAACGAAGTCATACGGATAACATTCTTTTGCATTCCCGGGGTAGGGGCCCCGAGTGGCCGAGTGGTCTAAAGCGCTCTCCGTTACAGATCACTGCTATCTCACCTCTGTCTGCGTTGGTTCCAGTCTCAGATTCGGCCAATGTGGGTATGTAAGAACGCTTGTCAGTAGCTTCTCGTGGGTCGGTGGTTCTTTCCGGGGGTTTTCCAGGGTTCTTCCTTAACAATTAATACTGGCCGCTATGTATATCGTGCGCTGAAAAACCCTACTATAACAACAACAGCATTCCAGTTCCCAGCAACGTGGAATGCATTGTCCATAGAAATTAGACACAAAGACACATTGATCCCTTTCAATAGTGCTCTTAAAACTCAACTTTTTCAACTGCAAGAACAAACTTAAAGATCTATAAATGTTTCCTACTTTAAATATTTTTAGCATTTTTTTTAATTTTCCAATTTCATGGTGTTTGTTTTTATGTTTTGGGTTTTTGTATTCATACCATTATAGATGTTATTTATTATTATTATTATTATTATTATTATTATTATTATTATTATTATTATTATTATTATTATCTGATTGGTTTACATATAATCTTCGATTAAAATATTACCTACCACAAGGCAAAGGCGCGTTTTTTTAAACCGTACACCTATACCGTTATTTTCCCAGAGCATTCTTGCATGTTCATGTTTCTTACTTCATGTGTTTGTGTAAAACAGTGAACTTTCCTTTGAAGAGTTACCGTAACATTACGTGTAAGATAATGTAAGATAATCAACGTGTAAATTTAATGAGTAAACATTATAGAAATACCTAACGCAGCGATTTGTGTTAAATAGCTGTTTTATCTTTCCTTAGAAAGGAAAAGAAAATCATTGTCAGGTTACTCGCGGGTTATGAGCGTTATTCGTATAGTATTGTACAAGCCCCACTTGTCAAAAGGGTAAGTGCTAAGTCCCACTTTGTCAAGGGATATTGTACAATATATATTAATAATATATATAACCCACTCCCTTTTGATACTCGTTATCTAAGAGATGACCGCCTTCGATATAATTGCCCGGTTCGAGTATGAGAATGGTTGGGTAAACTGAGCATGGCCTATTGAACAAACAACAACGAGCCCCCGTAAAGATAAACAAACAATTTAATCAAATACATACACAATTATAAAACTTCCTTTCATTAGGAATACACGCGGTTTAAAAATACAATTTTCACCGAATTACAATAAGATTTGAAATAGATTTAAACAAATTAGCCTTCTATTACTGATAGTTTTAAATCATCATAGGATCGAGTGGTACAATCGAAGTCAATGCCTTGTTCGATTTTCATAACCTGATATCCCTTGATCCTCGTTCAATTCAATGTTGTTCTAGAAGACCCTGTCTCGTCCAATCTCTAGATACTCTGCACTCGCTTGATTCCGGACTTGTCCACTGTATCATGCGTTCACTGCAATTTCCGTCTCCCAATTCTTTTTCCAAAGTGTACGTCGTAACTCACGTAATTTCACGATCTTCCAAAAAAAAGCTATTTTCTTCCTTTGTGTTTTTGGTGTGTCCGTTCCTTAGTTTGTGCGGTTTATTCTAGACCACGATTTAACGAATGTACTTCTCTAAAATAACATCCGGACCCTTTACTAAATAATTGTAACCCTGGTCCTCTCTTGCAGAGAAAATTTCAAGACTAACTTCTAATTTATCTAGTGCAATATTATGTCCTACGAATTTTCGTGTGAAAGCACACCCCTTATTTAACCGTGACCAATCAGAATCAAATGTATTTTCTCCCGCTTTTCTCTAAAAGTCGCTTACGTCATGGTCAGTATGACATGCTTGTATTTAAGTAACAGATTCCCTGCGTTTTCTCAACTCTGACACTTTTCGTGAGAAATGAAACTTTAAAATGTCGCTATCAGTCAGTCGGGCTGCTGAGTAAACACAGTTTAGTTCGTTCAATGGTCGCATCCTACCATACAGACCCGCCTTTGACACAGCGTGTCACCATAAATCTAACTAATGGCTATCTGGTCTCACCTAATGGTTTATTAATAGATCGACTGAAATTTGCCACTTTACAATCATTGTTTGACAGCTAGTCGAGTATCCTGGACAGAAACCACATCAGCCAGAATATTTTTTTAAAAGGACAGTTTTCTGGATGTTGTTTTTGCATCTATTACAATTAAATGCATCTTGAGTTAAGTATACATCTTATGTATACACATACTATGTGATTTATCTCGTCTTCAACTTCCCCTGCCCCATCTAAAATAAAATTAATTTCAATTATTTAATTATATTTATATATATATATATATATTTTTTTACACTGGAACATATAGTTTTGTCCATTTGTTTAGCAAGCACTCTTCGTGTTGATTGTTCCTATCTTAGATAAATACATAAACATTTGGGGCAAAACATTCCATTTCATTTACCATTATTCAACGGAAGAAACATGATTATCAGTTAATCATATTCATTGCAATTCTTTTCAATAAATTCTGAATGTTCAAAGCGGGTTTAATAAAAGAAAGAAACACCCAACGGTTATTTATTAAAATACAAAATCTAGATAACGTGTATGATTCAGTCTAATATTTTACACCGGAAGGATCGTTGATACGTCATAGTGTACAGTACCATTAACAGTCTATATTTGGTTGATTTCATTAGTTTTCAACCGTTTATTGAATGTATGTATATTTAAGATGGATCTGTATACTTGAACAACGCTATGCATATATTAAATATTAAATATAAAATAGCTCCCAAAGGTATTAAAAGATAAATTGATCATCTTTCTGGAAATATAGTGTAATATTCAAAGAACCATTTCTCGTCACAGTTTAAACGTGTGACATCTTAGAACCAGCATTGACTCGTTTGACGATGAAAAAGTTAATGATCATGAGATTGATATTGATAGTTTAATTTAAATTGTATAGTTCGTTCTATGCACTTTTGCATTTAATAAAGCAATTATAATTTATATTTGTTTCTTAACATGACTTTAAAGCAGTGGGCAGTAAATACACATTCCGATTTTGTGTCCACTATGCAAGAACTGAAACTCGTTTATAAACGTGTCTGCTTTAGTTCTTTCTAGCAATTATAATCGATTTTGTAGTACCACAAAATATGTAAAGTGAGTTTAATTACTTTTAAAAACAAAATAAAACTGAAGATTTAAGTATATCTTGTTTGTTTTAATTGCATGCGTAGAAATTTATCATTAAAAAGTTCTTAAAAGAATATTAGATGAAGTACAATCAACTCAATACCTAACTAAATTCGTTTTAATTAGTTATTCCTGTAACATTGATGTGGAATATTTAGATTATGAAAGCTTAAAGATTATTTTTTATGCTTTTTTTTACCTTTGCACTTCATGTGGCGCTTCCTGTCCTTCTTCTTTAACACTTTGGACATATTTTTCCAAAGCCTCTACCATTTTTACCTCTGATTTCGCCAACCTCTCCATTTTGGACACAGATGTAAAAACAGTATTATGTGTATAATGAACAATTTGCAAAATTATAAGCATCCGTGCAACAGCAGTTATTGTAAAAGAAACCATTGTTATTTACACTCCACAGTTTTAAAAAGATGTACTATTTTTTCATTAACAAATGAGTGGTCGTTTGAGTGAAACAGGTGTACAGCATTGAATTAATAGTAGATTTCAGGGGTCTAAGCATTACGCGTTTTATATTGTACAGGGTTAGATCCAAAGAGACTTTAATTAGTTAGTGCCATAGCGATGACAAACGTACAACAACGAGAGTGCCATATGTTTCAGCCGCGGGCTATTTCCAGTATACAACAGTGACTTTGTGGATGCTGAAAAATATGGTACTAAATAATATCTAACTTATGAGGTATTAATTATTGGGATTGCATGGAACATATATGTATGACAATTCAGTGATATATATATATATATATATATATATATATATATATATATATATATATATATATATATATATATATATATATATATATATATATATATATATATATATATATATATATATATATAAGTGGACAATTCGGTAAACTTAGTTATCTGTATGGTTATCAAGTACAAAAGGGTACAATTGGCATCATCTTCTAACTGATTTCCCACGAGGGTGTTAAGGTTCATTTTGTAAAATCAAATTTAACAAATAAAATAGTTGTAATACTTATTTGACAAAATGTTAACGTGCAATCAAAGCAGACCACATGTTCTTTTCCGAAGCTTTGTTACCATTGTCATATGAGGATTTCTTTATTTAAGAGAACATACGGTCAAAGGTCAATATCTTTGTTGTTTTCGAATAGGATTTGTTTTCATTCAATTATTTGAATATCGTTTCAGAGTTTAAAGTCTCAAGATCAAATATCGTATATGACAATGTGACAAATGTTGACAATCGTACACTCGTTATTAACTATGAAAACTAAGTCATATGAACAACATTCTTTTGTATACAAGGGCCCAGCAATGTAGAACGAATTGCCCATTGAAATTAGACATAAAGTCACAGTGATCCCTTTCAATAGTGCTCTTAAAACACACCTTTTTCGACTGCAAGAAGAAAATTAAAGACATAACAATGTTTCCAACCATAAATATTTTCAGCATGTTTTTATGTTTTCTAATAACATGGTGATTGGGGGGGGGGGGTTGTATTCATATCATTATAGATGTTGTAAAGCGCTTAGACCTAATAAAGATTATGCGCGTTTCAAAATCCTTATTATTATTATTATTATTATTATTATTATTATTATATGACTTATTTTGTTCTTCTCTCTCTCTCTCTCTCTCTCTCTCTCTCTCTACAGTGCTAATTGATTTCGGTATCACATTCTTCAGCAAAATTCTGAAATATTAAGTACATGCTAGAATCCCGATTTATTTAACAAATACTTTTCTGAAGAAAGAATAAAACGAATGAATTTTAACGAGACTTACCATTGTAGTGTCTAAAGCAACAAAACTATCCTTCTGTAGTGATTTAATTTTGAAGAAATATCTCCATAAAAGAAACCGAAAGACATCTAATTATCATTTTATCCACATAACAAAGGATGATAGAAATTCGTCCACTGGTAACAATCTGGTTACACTTTATAAATTGATTAATGAAATTACTCAGTTTTGAGCATTTTTAAATATCCTTGATGCTTTTCATTAATACGATTTAGTGGTATGGACGTGAGTGAGTGCGAATACTAAGTGGCAAGTTTTGTGGGGTTTTGCAATCCTATACAAAACACGTCGTTTTAAAATCATTCTTGTACGACAAAAACTCTCAAATATAACTATAAAAGAAGTTCTAGATAAGTTTCAATGTTTCCTCTCAAAAGTACAATTAGAAAGGATAAAGAGAAAGAACGAGATCAGAAGATCGTATTTCGTCGTTGTTTACATTTTGCGCGGTCTCGTAGCGTGGTTGTTTTACGTCATCGTCTTCAGTGTTTACAATATGGCATATAATCATGCAAATTTCGGAATTATGTGCTATTCGTTAAGGGTCTGCCAATCACTGACGAGCGGGATTTCAATATGGAGACGATAGATTCGTTACTCTACGTACGAAGATTTCAGAGAGCTTGCATTTCATAACGAGAACTTATGCCTACTTAATATTACACCCGAATTGCTCTTTAAATAATATTTAATCAGTTGATATACATAAATGTTCCAACATTTTTGCAAGAAAATTCACCCTCATCTGCACGATTGTGCTTTTAACGGGAGGAGTTATATAACGTATTTCAGAGATTCTGTCTGACGAAAGAAATGTTTGTCTTAGGAAAATTTTCAAAAACCACCGCAAGTGATTTGGTTTGAGTTGAAATTAATGCCTTCAACTTGGAAATAATGTGATTCTATAGTCCAAAAGTTCTTGAGAGAAGAGACGTTTGACTGAGAAAGCCTAGTAAACGAATAGTGCTTTCCTCGTTAAACAAGAAAGTGACCATGTGTCTGTCTTGTGAGAAAAGACAGGGTTTAGTGCTAGGACACAAGTTCTTGAAATAACATCATTATGTTTCGCGATTTTAATTTCGCGTAATATTCTAATTTGTTTTTGTATAATTAGTTTAATGCAAATGTGTTTGATATGACTAGGTTCTATATCGTGTATTGTTTATTCAATTCCATGCAGATATGTTGCTACTAGAGTTGTTATGCAATTTATCTTACTGAATTTCATGAAAATGTATTGATCCTAGAGGTGTTTTGCAATTTATCTTTTTAATTTACAGTTATTAGTTCATCGGGAGAATTGATTGCATGCGGGCCAAATTTTCATATGTGTAATATTTCATACGGTTATATGAAACAAATATGAAATAATTTCTTTGTCTGCTAAGACGATACTGACTATTTTGCGTTAACGATAATTACCTATTATATTTGATTTTGTAATGTTAATTAATCTTGAAAGTTTAGGATTTTAGACTTATCTGAAATAGTAATCAACTATGTAGTAGCATACGGTTATTTTTGACAGACCGCTCAAGTGGTAATTTATGGCCTGTCGTTTTGAAGCGAAGTGTAGAGTTCTACCGTATTAAGTCACAGTTACGCAGCATGTGGATAGCAAGTGTGTTTTCCGTATTGTAAGTGAAGGAATTTTATGTACATCTAGTAAGTAGTACATATAGTTATTTTAGGGATAATTTTGTCCTTTAAGGAAACAGTTTTCCGAGTGAGAGTGATGCTGGACAGCACGAAGTCGGAAGTCCGGAGAAAGTAGAAGTGACGAGTTTATAGTAAAGGACTAGGAATTCAAAGAAGGATGAGGCATTCGGAATAGGAAGACTCGAGAAAACACGAGTCGTTGGAACACGGTCGAGAGGAAGGTGATGCAGTTCTTTGCGCTCTTTTCACCAGTCAATATGATGATGTAATAAATCCAAATTAGAGAATGCTATCAAATCATGTTGATATAACGTAATTTGAACTTAAATTTTTGGTAGAGATGATGAGACCAAATATTATGTAGGAACTGAAGAACTTGCCAAGGCCGCATTGCAGGTCGGCTTCTGATCCAGAATTGATTGCGCAGCAAATAAGACATCCCTGATGGTTTCTATCATAACCTTGGTTTTCGATTGAAGCCTCCTGGGATTGAACATGTTTTCATCTGTGCGGTACCTGATACCCATTCTAACCTCTCCGTCTCTGAAATCAATAGTTAGACTGGCGGACAACACTAGACGAAATAGTGTGGTGCCAGCAAGCAACCCTGTTTGACGCCATTGGTTACTGGGAATAGCTCAGATGTATCTTTATTGTCCTGGACTCGAGCCTACATGCAGTCGTGAAAATGCTGCACCATGAATATTAATTTTCTCGGGCATCTGTACTTGGTCATCACCTTCCATTACCAAGGACCCTCAACCAGAAAGCATGAAGATTGGTGTGATGAGAACTGCGATGAGATCAAGCTATTGCTTGATGAGAAACACCACCTCCTCTAAACCTACTTCAACAACTCCAAGTCCATCGCCAGAAAGGATGAGTACAACAATATACGCAAATCTCCTTCATATGCGAGACACATGGCTGAGCAACAAAGCTGATGAGATTCAGTGCTACCCAGACCGTCATGACATAAAGAACTTCTACGATGCCCTGAAAGAAGTGTATGGACTTTGATCCTCTGGATCATCGCCCTTATCAGCGCAGACAGAAACACACTAATTACTGACAAAGAGAAGATTCTTCAACGATCGCCTGAACATTTCAACAGCGTCCTGAATCGCCCTTCATCCATCAACGATGACGTGATCAGTCGTCTCACCCAATTACCCTTTACTGAAGCACTGAATGACCCTCCAACCTACATCGAAACACATAAAGCGATATGTCTGCTCTCTAGAGGCTAAGGATCTGGTTCAAACTCCATTCCAAATGAAGTCTGCAAGGAAAGGGACATGGCCTCATAGAAAGACTACACCAACTGTAGATATAGGACATGAAAATTGAAATACCAGTTTTTGTAAGTAAATCAAGCTATTTTTCAATTGAGATGCATCCAAGAATGAAAAAAAAATCAGTCTCAACTGTCTCTGTGATGCAGCGTGGCGTACTTTTGTGACAAGAAAGGAGTGGTGGGTTGACAATTCTCAAAATGCAATTTTGTCAATTTTTAGAAAAACATGGTCCAACTTAATTTCATGAAAATGAACCGAGTCTACAACTCTGGATTGTGCCAGAAAACATGTGTATAGCTTCAATTTTAATTAGGACAAACAATGAAAGCTATACCAAATCACACTTGTCGTCAGCCTGCTGAGGAAAGTGTGTACTCATTATTTTGAATAGAGCTTTCTAGGACTAAATTCATACAGATATAATCTTACCATGACACCGTTCATTTAAGCAAGTTTGATACATAATTTGAAGAGAAGACATAAACACTATTTTTGCTTATCTGAATGAAAATTAATATATATATATATATATATATATATATATATATTTTGATGTTGTTGTTGTTGTTGTTGGCTTGACTTCGCTTGCGAAGATTAAGAAGGAAGATTTCTATGTCTATTGCACGTGCGCTGGTGGCTGACGAGCCCAATACTTGACAGGCACGTCCGTCCACGGAGGCTGCAGGGGAATGTCTGGGTTTTGGTGGGTGCTGACAATGGTTCCCGGTTTTTTCTACGCCATCGTTTTTCCTCCAAGATGGCCCGTCTGTTTTGTTCAAAAGTGTCAGCGGCCTGGTGAACTGTACGTCACCAGCTTGCACGGTCAGCAGCTTGTGATGCCCATTTGCGGTGATCGATGCCACAGGTGGTGAGGGTCTTTTTCAAGGAGTCTTTATATCTCTTTGGAGGTGCCCCTCTATCACGGTGGCCAGTTGATAGCTCACCATACAGTGCGATCTTTGTCAGGCAATGATCCTCCATCCTGGACACGTGCCCTGCCCAGCGAAGCTGTATGTTCATGAGTGTGGCCTCAACGCTGGTGATCCCCGCTTGTTTGAGTACTTCAGTGTTGGTAACGAAGTCACTCCAGTGGATGTTGAGGATGGTGCGAAAGCAGCGCTAATGGAAGCGTTCAAGGAGACGGAGGTGACGACTGTAGGTGACCCAGGATTCGGCGCCATATAAGAGGGTGGTCAGTACGACAGCCCTGTAGACGTTGATCTTTGTAACTCTCTTGAGATTGGAATTGTCCCAGACACGTTTGTAGAGTCCGCCGAAGGCGCTGTTTGCCTTGGCTAATATGTTCTCTATTTCTTTGTCGATCTTAGCATCAGAGGATATCACACAGCCCAGGTAGGTGAACTGGTGGACTACGTTTAGCTCTGTCCGGTCGATGAAGATGCTTGGTGGACGGTACTCTTCCTTGGGGGCAAGCTGGTGAAGTACCTCGGTTTTCTTTAGGCTTACCTCAAGGCCAAAGAGCTGGCAAGCTTCTGCAAAACAAGATGTTACGCACTGTAAGGCAGCTTCCGTGTGGGCAACAAGGGCGGCATCGTCTGCAAATATAATTTCTCTAATCAGTTTTTCTAATGTTTTGGTGTGGCCCTGAAGTCGCCTTAAGTTGAAGAGGTTGCAATCAGTACGGAATCTAATAGTGTGGGAGCTAAAACGCAGCCCTGTTTCACGTCATTTGCAATGGGGAAGATCTGTGACAATTCGTTATTGTTTTTAACCTGACCAAGCTGGTCTTCATGTAGTTGGATGACCATGGTAAGTAATTTGGGAGGACAGCCGAGTTTTTCAAGGATTTTCCACAGTCCAGTTCTGCTCACCGTGTCAAATGCCTTCGTTAGGTCCACAAAAGTGATGTACATTCCTTTGTTTTGTTCTCTGCATTTTTCCTGGATCTGTCTCAGAACGAACACCATGTCAGTTGTGCCCCTATTGGCTCTGAAGCCACACTGACTCTCTGGAACATGATCTGCCATGGTAGGCACTAGTCTGTTTAGCAACACTCTAGCAAAGATTTTGCCTGCAATGGATAGCAGGGTTATCCCACGGTAGTTTGAGCAGTCAGACTTTCCCCCCTTGTTTTTGTACAAGGTGATGATGACTGCATCTCGGAGGTCTTTTGGAAGTTTCCCTCGCTCCCAGCAGCAAACGAAGAATTCATGGAGTTTGGTGTGCAATGCTAGGCCTCCTTTCGTCCATATCTCAGGTGGAATACCATCTTTTCCTGCAACCTTTCCTGCCTTCAGCTGTTCTATGGCTTTTACAGTCTCTTGCAGTGTGGGTGCCACATCGAGTTCCATCTTTGGTGGCTGTTGTGGGATGCGATCAATAGCTGCCTTTTGGACTGTACGGCTAGTGCTGAAGAGGGTGTGGAAGTGCTCTGACCAGCGGTTTAGGATAGATTCCCTGTCAGTGAGTAGCTCATGTCCATCTGCACTCCGTAGGGGGCTCTGTATTTGGAAGGAGGGACCATAAACTGCTTTCAGCGCTTCATAGAACTTCTTGTAGTCTCCAGTGTCAGCGTACAGTTGGTTTTTTTCTGAAAGCTTTGTCCACCATACATTTTGTATTTCACGAAAACTGCGCTGAAGGGAGCTGCAGATAAGGCGGAAGGCTGCTTTAACTGTGGAAAGGATGGTTGTGCGAGGTGGGATTGGTATGCCGATCTCTTACTGGCAAGTAGTTTTTGGATTGTTTGGTTGTTTTCATCAAACCAGTCTTTGTGGTTCTTAGTGGTGAATCCAAGGATTTCTTCTGAGGTTTTCTTTAATGGCAGCCTTGATGTGATTCCACATCTCCTCCGGGTGTAGATCTGGCGGAAAGTTAGGTTTTTCAAGTCTAGAGTGCAGGCTCTCTTGAAAATTTGTCTTGACGTCTTCAGACAAGATGTTTTTAATCTGAAGCTTCCTTTTTATGGTACGTCCTTGTTTTGACCTGAGCTTGAAATAGAAGTTGAGCTTGCATCGAACAAGACGGTGATCTGTGTGGCACTCTGCACTGCGCTTCACTCTGGTGTGAAGGACATCTTTTAAGTCCTTCTGACGTACTATGATGTAATCGATTAGGTGCCAGTGTTTTGATCTAGGATGCATCCAGGTCGTTTTCAGGCTGTCTTTCTGCTGCAATATGGTTTTTGTAATGGTGAGCTGTAATTCTGCGCAAAATTCGAGAAGCAGGCGCCCATTGTCATTGCAGACACACACGTCATGTTTCCCAATGATTGCTTTCTAGGTTTCTGAGTCTCGGCCCACACTGGCATTGAAATCTCCAAGGATGATTATTTTGTCGTTCTCTGGGACGCTCTTGAGAAGTCTGCGCAGGTCAGCGTAGAATTTATCCCTTTCAGAAGAATCTGCCTGTAGTGTTGGAGCATATACACTGAAGAGTGTGGCGTGTTGTTGGTTTCCTAACGGGAGACGCATGGACATGATGCGGTCGGTGTGACCAGTTGGAAGGTTTGATAACTTAGTGGCGATTGAGTCCTTGACCATGAAACTGACTCCTGAAAGCCGTTTTTCAGTTTTTGGTTTTCCTGACCAGTACAGGGTGTATCCAGCGCGGAGTTCTCTCAGACTTCCCTCCTCTGAAAGGCGGACTTCGCTAAGTGCAGCAATGTCAACAGCAAGGCGAGAGAGTTCGTGTGCGATTAGGGCAGAGCGTCGTTCAGGTCTGTTGCTGCCAGTTGAGTCTAGCATTGTTCTGATGTTCCAACAAGCCAGTTTTAGTTTTTCCCACGATGTGAGGCCGGTGGGACATGCCTTGTTTTTTCTGTTAAGTTTTGACCGCGTAGTAAGATGCCCGTTGGCTGCGGCAGGCCAACTGAGGTGTAAGGAGACGAGCTTGTTTAGGCCACCATTTCTAAGCCCTTCTCCATGTGGAGCAAGCAGTGCTATCCCTAAAGAAGGCTGCTTGGACACTCTGGCTGCTGCCGGGTGATGCTGTCGTCTCCAGGTCAACACCAGACGGCCAAAGGCCTGAGTCGCCTGCATGCAGGATTGGGACTGCGGCTTCCAGTGACATCTTTCATATACCGTTTTCGCCCTTTCCCATCGCTGCAGAGCTTGATTGAGTCGAACATAAACAGTAGACAGTAGACGGTTCCTTCATGCCTGCGCGATGAAGCTTTTAGGTGGAGTTCAGTATGCGCAAACTGGCCCCACCCTTTAAACCTATGGTTCATTTGCCATGGCTTGGCAAGCCAGGACGGTGACAGCGAGGTCCACAGGCCGTAGGTTTTATATCAGAGTTTCCCTCTCCTATGCAGATGGCCGACCATGGCTGAAGAGATCTGCCTTCCCTGCTATTTTGAACCATAGCTGGTCGGCCACAGCAGCAATCCATTAATACATATGGTGCGTCCACCATATGCCACTGTTTTGGAACCAAAGCAGAATCAGAAAACGAGAAGCCAGAAACGGTTATATCCCCTATCAGTCCTATACCTACCAACTATTTCTACCAATGTGGCTGCAAGTGACGATTCCCCAGGAATCAAAGAAAGCTTCAATAATGCACCTGTATAAACGAAAAGTATAACGCCAGGCAACAACCACCGTGGTATATCCTTATTTTCATTTGCAATAAGAATACCTGCCAGAATCCTACTGAACCGCCTCAAAACGCACCTTGAACAGGGACTACTGCCAAAAAGCAAGTGTGGATTCCGAAATGAATGTTGGGACATCAACGTGGTGTTTGCTGCGAGGCAGCTCAAAGACAAATGTCAAGAGCAAAACACCAACCTTTTCGCCACCTACGTCAATTTGACAAATGCCTTTGATACTCTCAGCAGAGTATGATTGTGGAAGTATATTAAAGATGTCCCCACATTTCTCGAACGGCTAAATAACATTGGCGACGGGAACTTGCAACGCTTTTTATGTAATAAATTGCAAGACCATCAGATATAAGCAACGATTGTAACTCTACTGCCTATTACCAGTCCTGTCAAATCAGGAGATCATGCTCACATACAAACAATGTTATCCTTTAGGTAAACAGCGAATTTATATCTTCTCGCAATGGTTTTGTTTTACAAGTCAATCCAATTTAACAAAATACATGGGACTAGAAAAACTCTTTTGATAAATTATCCAAGACCGATGTACCCCAGTTCCATGGCAACAATCATGATTCACACTGAACTACATACATACATACATACATACATACATACATACATACATACATACATACATACATACATACATACATACATACATATATATATATATATATATATATATATATATTATGCTCTCTTTTTGTTTTATCCATTTACATAACACTGTATTTGCCCATTTAGACAGTAAAGATTGCACTGACAACCAATAAAGTCAGGAACATATTTCTTTATCATAGGCCTTGGGCCGTGAATTTCACAACTTGGACAAGGTAGCGTTAATTGAAATGATCTGCAAAAAGGTTTTTATATCTTGTCTATCTACATTACCCAAATGGTAGCTTTTAATATTTCTCCGTGATAGTCTATAATTTTAAATATAGTATCAAAAGAAATGCATACTTATTTTATAAACAATTATCATGCTCATGTATGTTGTTTTTGTTTGGTTTATTTTGGTTGGTTAGTTCACGGGAGGATGAGGAATGTTATAAAGCCAAGACGGAAATGTCTACTATCACTACCTTGCGACTACTTATAACAATTCAGTATAAACAACCGAATTATTTCCAGGTCATGTCACATTACTAAAGATTGAATTGGAACCTCTAGCGACTCAAGAAATGTACACATAAAGCAATGGAAGTCGTGGCGGTTTTATATCACATAAATTGCTTGTCGATGGACTCCTAAGTTTAGCAGACGCAATTGGAGTAGTATGATAATAAGTATTTTAGATTTGTTTCTACTTATTACCATTTAACTCCATGCCCTAACCCACCCCAACCTTCCCTGACTTTTTCTTCACGTCTGGCGCGAATGCGAACCCGCGAACGTTACAAATATGCACTCTTGCAAAACGAACGTTGTTTGAGGGAGAAGATTTTTACCTTCAAAGCCAGCAAATAAGCAATGCATAAAGTACTTAATACAAGTCTGTGAGAATGTGCAAGTACAAAGAAAAATACAAACACAGCTATGCATACGACCCAGAAGACACGTAGATTCGATGCGATTACACTCATTGATCAGCATCATTATTTACATCAACGCCCGCGTGCTAACCGATATATATTTTGGAACTGTATTACAGACACGACCTTTGCACATGAATATTGCTCCAATAAGGACACAAGACAAGCAAAGGCACACGTAAATGAATGCCCAAGTACACCAAGATTTGCGCGAAGTACATGATTTGTATCAATACTCGCATGATAACCAAATAAGTCAGTATAATTGGACATGTGCTACGCCCAAGCAATGCACGAGAGTATAGTCTCCAGTTATCAGTGCAACCAAGCTCGCAGATGGTTTATATCTGCACAAATGTTTTGTGTAGGCTTTATGTTATATAGCAATATTATCGGCGGCTGACCCTTGTATAAGGATATAAAAATTCTGTTTTCCTCGTACCGCTCGATTCTCAAAAGAACATAAACCTAAGAAAGTTATTATTCTGGTGTACCGATTTTTACCTCAAGCTTATACAGGAATCAAACCATACCGATAATCGCCAATGTGACATTGTTCAAATTATTGCTAGGTGGAAGTCCTAGCCATATCTAAAAAACCGACAAGCATTATTCAAGACTTCTCTGTTCATATTCTCAAGTATAGTTCTCCAACTGTTTATGTATGATTATAAAGGTACCTAATTAATATAATTGTATTTTCTGACCATTAGATTATAAAAAAATATCTCACTATGCAGAGGATCATTCATAACGATACATGTTACCCACATCTGTCTTCGACTGTTTGCAACAGCTGGATATCACACCACATACCATACTCAAAGTAACCATTGTCTGCCGTTTCCCCACATCCTGTATTTATATTAACAGTCGGCGCAGTTTAAGTACCAATGCTTTTTGTACTGTGTGCGTAATGAACAGAATTGATGACATGAAAAATATCTAAATAAATAAAACACTTATCCCTCCATACAGCATAAAAACATAGATTTCGTGCTAATTTAATTAATGTACAATGCAGCATATATAAGTTTTCGTGCTTAGATATTATAGAAATGTAACTACCTCTGTCCCAATGTATCTAGAATGTAATTGTTTGTACGTGCGAGATCTGTGCGTACTCAAAAATAAATAAATTAATAAACCACTTTAGTACTATTGGTATATCAAATTGTGATCCGCCCATGGCGCAATAATAGGCTTACATAAACATTCTCGCAACCTCCCCTCTTCTGCATAACGGACACATTACGCAGAAATGTGCAGTGAGAGTGAAAAGGAATGTGGGCTGAATTAAAACCTTGAAATAGAAATTAAATCGAGTGAACAACAACAATATGTTCGTCGTAACAATATGTGTGCACATTCCTGGGGAATTAGCTACAGTGTTAATCAATGATACAAAGTTTCAAAATATACAATAAATTTCCCACTTACGTGGTACGTATAATAATATGTGGGGATTGTTATGTTGTAGGTGGTGATGTTTCTTAAACATATTAATGTTATAAAATCGATTATTATTAATTGAATAGGAAAGTATCCAAAGGATACGGGCTAAAATCTTCGAAATGATGAGCATAAAGGATTTCATTTGTGTTATTCCACGATTTCTCTGGAGTTACGAATGATGGTAAAAGTTACGTAAAACGGAACAAAGGATGAGAGAGAGAGAGACAGAGACAGAGATAGACAGAGACAGAGACAGAGAGATATATTTTATCGTCGATGGTACTGTTAATAAAGCAGCATATTGACTTAGATCAACATTAATTATATTCCAATTGCCTCTTGTTGGTTCGTCATTTCGCTTAGTTTCTATTTCACATTACCTTCCATGCGCCTGAACGTGATTGGCTAGTCTTTTATGTGATGGCGTAGCTAAGGGATTTTAGTGCTCTACGTTCATTATAAAACAAGTGCTTGTAGAGCTTTACGTTCGTCATTGAAACAATCTTTTATATTTAAATCATAAGTGTGTATTAAATTGATTTAATCAATGTGAAGAACAATAGAAACTAAACATGAAAACAAACAAATTATCAATATGCAAAGGTGATTGTGAATAGTCAGAAAAGCAGCGAACTATATATTGTAATTGACACACTCGTGGATATAATAATAATAATAATAATAATAATAATAATAATAATAATAATAATAATAATAATAATAATGATAATAATAATAATAATAATAATAATAATAATAGTAAAATAATGATGAGGAAGAGGAGGAGGACTTTGTATGGCGCCTAATCTTTAGAAGCTCTAAGCGCTTTTCCTCATTGGCGATTAAGACATGACCATAACAACATCTATAATGATATGACTACACTACAGAAAAGAAAAGAAGAAGAAGAAAAAAACATGAAATTGGAAAACATAAAATCATGCTGAAAACATAAAAGATACAAGACATTATTAGGTCTCTAAGTTTGTTCCTGCAGTCGAGAAAGGTGAGTTTTAAGAGCACTCTTAAAAGGGAAAGTCTTTGTGTCTAATTTCAATGGGCAATTAGTTCCACATCATCAGGCCCTGGTATGCAAAAGAACGTTGGAGACAACCAGAAAAAAAACTAAGTTTTGTCTATTTTTTATATCCTTGTTGCCTTTTCTTTTACAACTTTGTTAGGAATTATACTTAGAAAGTGCGTTCCAGTGACAAATCTTATAATAATTCGTACAATGATAGATTTGTCAGTTCCATCAACCCAACATAACATGTCCCATACAAACCATGAATGGATTATGTTTACATCATATTCCATGTTGTTTCTATTCAACATAATAGCTTATTTATATACAATGATAAACTTTTTCTATTGATTTACATTACCGTTTAAATTTACATAACAGATCTTGCCATTTAGTGGCAATGTACCGTTCATTTTTATAAATCCAGCCATGTTCTGGTGATGATGACGCTAGAGATAGACAGACAGACAGATAGATAGATAGATAGATAGATAGATAGATAGATAGATAGATAGATAGATAGATAGATAGATAGATAGATAGATAGATATCGCTGTATTACTGAACCTATGTCTGAAAATAGATCGAGTATGGGCTGACGTAACCTGCAATCTTCACAATTATTATGAAGAAATCTAGAAACAGTCATTGAAGAAGATACCACGCCACAGTTCTGAGACTTTAAGTCATATATTATTTAACGATACTTGTTTGAGCTTAAATAAGTTGCAAAGAAGTATTTAAATATTTAATATGTACAAGATGGTATTGGTATCTAGCTCAGTGTGATTAACACAGACTTGGAACAAAAAGCTTCATGATCAGATGAGAAAACTGAGTTAGAAAGAACAAATGTGCATATTTTAAGACGAAATGTTATCCAGAGCAATTATTAAAAATTTTGTCATGAAATACGATTAGATGCTTGATTCACCATATATGAAGTGAAGGTACAAGTTTTGTCAGAAAAGAGGCAGTTCTAAGAGTACCAAGGTTCATATATGTTTATACATTTCTGCTTGTTCAACAGCCGGATAAGAACATGTCCTAGATAAGCCTGGCTTCAAATTATGAGATAGTTGATTGTATGGGATGGTTCAAATCCCGATTTTGGACAGTTTTCACCACAAGGATTGAAAATGAAGAAGATGACATACGTGACAGAAAGTTAACATTTTGTGAAAACGGATGAGTATCACAAGAGGAAGAAACGATATTTCGATATAAAACCTTGTGTCGTTTGTACTCAGTGATGGTTCATACATTTAATCATTTTGTACATGTTTACACTTACTAAATGAAGCATGGATGCCCTGATGTGCTTCCAGCTACAAGCAATAGACAAAGATTTGACGTGGTTGTAGCAAACATATTTACATTTTGTGAGAATGTGTATCAAACCACATATCAAATTTAGGATATTAACCCATTTTTTTCAAACCGTGAGAGGTTCGCTAACCTCTGTCCTGTGGCTTTTTCACAGGAGAGTTGTCGTGTCTACGTGGCAGTTACACCGCTATGTACATTGTCATGTCTACGTGGCGTTTACACAGTTTACAAAGTTTAAAATATACAAAAATAAAAAGCTATTGGATATTTTGAACATTCGACAACAAAAAACGTTATAGCTTTGCCAACATTTTGTAAAAAAAATTAATATACAGGATATATAAAACTTGTGACTGAAAGTTGAACGACACAATATTATTTTAGTGCATATTGATTAGGTTAGAAATTGACATATTTTTTTTTAAATTTAATTGTAACTCTACTGCCTATCACCAGTCCTGTCAAATCAGGAGATCATGCTCACATACAAACAATGTTATCCTTTAGGTAAACAGTGAATTTATATCTTCTCGCAATGGTTTTGTTTTACAAGCCAATCCAATTTAACAAAATACATGGGACTAGAAAAACTCTTTTGATAAATTAAATTATCTAAGACCGATGTACCCCAGTACCATGGCAACAATCATGATTCACACTGAACTACATACATACATACATACATACATACATACATACATACATACATACATACATACATACATACATACATACATACATACATACATACATACATACATACATACATACATACATACATACATATATATATATATATATATATATATATATATATATATATATATATATATATATATATATATTATGCTCAATGTTATCCGCAAGGTAAAGAAAGAAAATCAATACATCTAAACATTTAACTGCAGAGAACAAAATAGAAAATAAATACGATGTATACAAATATATAAAATAGATGGCTAGAGATAGTTAGTTTCTGCTGTTAGTAAAAGAGAGAGAGAGAACGAATGTCAAACTAACCTTTGAAAAATGTTATAGTGTATCAGTTAACAACTAAACTTTAGGTAAACAGTGAATTTACATCTACTCACAATGGTTTTGCTTTACAAGTCAATCCAATGTAACAAAGTACATGGGACTAGAAAAACTCTTTTGATAAATTATCCAAGACCGATGTACCCCAGTACCATGGCAACAATCATGATTCACTCTGAACCACACACACACACACACACACACACACACACACACACACACACACACATACATACATACATACATATATATATATATATATATATATATATATATATATATATATATATATATATATATATATATATATATTATTCTCTCTTTTTCTTTTATCCATTTACATATCACTGTATTTGCCCATTTAGACAGTAAAGATTGCACTGACAACCAATAAAGTCAGGAACATATTTCTTTATCATAGGCCTTGGGCCATGAATCAAAATATCAAGCACATTTCACAACTTGGACAAGGTAGCGTTAATTGAAATGATCTGTAAAAAGGTTTTTATATCTTGTCTATCTACATTACCCAAAGGGTAGCTTTTAATATTTCTCCGTGATAGTCTATAATTTTAAATATAGTATCAAAAGAAATGCATACTTATTTTATAAAGAATTATCATGCTCATGTCCAATGGTGGTTTAATGTCTGGTATTTTATAGTTGTTATAGTCATGTCCCAAGGTGGTTCACCGTCTGGCATTCCATAGCTGTTACAGTCATGCCCCCAGTTAGGCGCAACTTCTAATATTTCATGGTTGCTACAGTTATGTCACGAGCTCGCCCACCGTTTGGTCTTCCATACTTGTTACATCAGCGATGATTATACATATGTTATCTCAGTTGTCTTAATGGATTCAGCATTTACACATTGTTAATTGCAATAATTTCAAACTAAACGAATCGGTAAAAACATGAAAAAGGATGGATTATATCCTGCAACGCTGCAAACAGCATTTGCAAATCAACACATACGTAAAATGAGTCCAGATCTTCATGAAATGGAATGACAATAGGTACAATATACGGTCCTGTTAAGCACAATAGTTTGTATATAATATTAGGAAATTACAATTTTCTTTAAACATTACCGAAATATCGAAAAATGTGAAAGGGCACATACCTATCTACCTACACGCACGCACACACACACACACACACACACATACATACATGCATGCATGCATGCATGCATACGATACGATGTAACCTATATATTACAAAGACTGTATATATCGCTTAAAGTCAACTGTCCAATCATACTGGAAAACACATTTTGTTCATATTGTACACAAGAAGAACGATGCATGATTATTTTAAATATATTCAAACACTGTTTGGAGTACTCATTATTAAGCAACAAAAAAATGTGTGTGTGTATATATATATATATATATATATATATATATATATATATATATATATACATACATACATACATTGACGATTACATTTTTCAATGATAACATGGCAGATAACACTCCACTAGCGTACCTTTTCTTTAGAATAATTTGCTATGAATTAAATGTCACCATATTGAATATAATTAAATATTGTGCTCTTGTATATCCAGTTTATTCCTGTCATGATCTTATCTCATTAATGAATATGATCAACACTAATCAGATTCGAATGTTAAAACATGACTTTCACTGATTTAGGAAAACAAATAACTTGGTTATGCTTTAGAAATATTTGACTATTTTCCGTTGTAGATGCGTACAACGTTATTATCTAGGGTGAATAAGTGTTTTTCCAGGTAAGAGACGGAACTAACATGTATCTCGCCGGAAATTACTTGCGACGAGAGACATTATAATCACGATATGCGCGGGTATTTTGCCATGAAAATTACTCACTTTCCGATGGATTTAAAGATGATCAACTGGTCGTTTTGGATCTTGTCGAAGTGTGTACACTCTCCGTTATGTTCTTCAGCCATATGGGTGAGTGTTTAATTTATATTTTACTTGATATGCGAAGCTTATTGAGTTTGTAATGTCATATCGTGTAATGATTCATTTATTACAACGTAGATTTGAAACATTGTGAACTTTGAACAATCTAAGTTGCTATTTGAGTTTAATGTATTAGCATATATCTAGAGATTTTTCAGAATCTTAGTTGTATTCCAGGAGATTTATGTGAATCTCACAGTGCAGAACATATGAAACATATTTGAATACCTTGAGATTGTTTGAATCTTAATCGTAATCCATACGTACAATTATGTGAATATCTTACAGTACATACTACTACTTGAAACGTGTATAAAATCCATGTTTCTGGAATCTGTATTTCAGATTGATATCATAGTTTTGGTTTATTTTCAATATGTGAATGTTTGTATAGAGTGTCGGATCAATCGTATGTCGAGAGCGTGTGAGAATCATTTTATTTATACATCATATATTTTTCTTTACTAATTAAGTTCATAAATTTCCATCTTTCACACATTGTGTTTGAGTTATTCATTTAATCCAAAACCCACTCGGTTTCTATTCTGGAACAATTGCGTCTCGTCAATTTCACTTTGGTTTAACATTGTTAATATTTTCTTGCGCGCTAATAAAAAAAACAATTTATACATTAATGAATTATTTGTTCTTGTTTTCTTATTAATAATCCGTTTTTTATCCTTGAAACTTGTAGTTTGTATTCTGGACATATCAATTAATATTTATCAATCTGATGTGGAACTAATTTTGCGTGCAGGTACACATAGCACAGCAGAACATGTACGGTAAACAGCTGACATTACCGTAAGAAATCTGCTAATTCACTGTGTCACAAACTTTAGGTATCCAACATATGTGAGCATAAAATTAAAAGAATATTTGCTTGAATCGAGTGAATAACGGAGACATTTCATCTCGTAGGTATAAAAAACCTCTAGTATTTGCGTCCACTCGATGAAATATCTTCGTTATTCAGTCGTTTCAAGCAAATATACTCTATATAATGGTGCAAGATAAGGTAGTCACTGACTAAATCGCTCACTATGGCTGAAACTTTTTATGATTTTAGTAAATGGCACTCACTTTAATGGCGAAAACATCCAAGTGCACATTAATTAACAGATGTTTGGGTATTATAAATGAATGAAATCTGAACTCATAAGTATCCAATGGATATATAAAACTGATTACAAAAAAAAGAAAAAAGGAGCGGCACGAGTAAAAAACATTTCAGAAGCTATTGTTAAATGCAGTGGAGTAATCAATACCAAGGAAATTAACCAGCTTTACAAGACATTTGATGTTTTCGCATACAAACTCACAAAATTTGGTCGTACTCGATTTGGCGTAATACTCATTGATTGGTCATTTTGCATACTTTGGGCAGATATTAGCTTGGAACGTAATGTGCCCGCGATTGCATATAAATTTATATCTACATTTGCAGCATTTGCTATAGATCCAAACAAGAATATGCTATTTTACGTGATAATGCCAGATATAAAATTTAAAATTACGAGTCGCCTAATGGAGTAAAATGTTCTATTCACCTAGATTTGAAATAAATGTACCTTTTGATGCGGTGGAGGCAATACAACCGCGGCAAGTATCAATACTTAATCTGGTTAATCCAAACACGAGTCTCCTGCTGCCTTACGGATCGGCATTGGTTAGCCCAAGGCTAAGGGAGTAAACCCTATAAGAAAATCTGAAGTGGAGACCCTCAGGCAGCTAGACGACGTACAGCATTACCTTCTGGCAACTCCTTCGTCTGAAGAGGTATGGGCTCCGCCAGACGACTTTTGCCGAAGATATACTGATAATACTGGACAAATCTGAAGTTACCATACTGGATCGGACGTCGCCTGGGTCATCAAGGACCGCGCCTGCCGTTGTCCAACAGGACGGAGGTGACAAGTGTGCAAATGGTATTTTGCATACAATTAGAGCGAAAGACAACATCGCCATCGCCACGTTAGACATTAGAAGTCTGGCACAAATTGGAAGACTTTAAGAGTTGAAACATGAGCTAGAACACTACGCATGGTACATTGTGGGACTCTGTGAAGTCAGGTGTAAAGCCCTAGGAGATCACCAAACTGAAGATGGTCATATATTATACTACAGTGGAGAGTTGGACAAGTCCATAAATGAAGTAAGCGTCCTTGTAAACAAAGCCAACAAGGTATATGTGCTTGAATGTCGCCCCATTTCTACCAGAATCATCTCCATTCGTCTGAAATCATCTCCCTTTAACATCACAATTATCCAAGTATATGCTCCAACTACCAATCATGATGATGAAGAAATAGAGGTCAGTACAAAAGGACATCCTCATCATCCAATGAGACCCGAATGCCAAAGTTGGCAAAGATGCTCTAAAAGACTGGGATGATCATTGTGGACCTTCTTGCAATGAGCTTACCAATCAAAGAGGGAGATGGCTGCTCGAGTTTGCAAGCTACAACAACTTGGTACTAGCCAACACCCTGGGCCAACATAAAGCTTCACGATGCTGGACATGGCATGCACCAAATGGAACCCAGCATAACCAGATTGGCTACATACTGGTTCAAAACTGTTACATATCTGGCATCAATATAGCTAAAACAAGAACGTTCCCAGGTGCTGATGTTGGGAGTGATCACGACCTCGTGATTATGAACTTCCGCGTGAGGCTAACAAAAATTAACAACCTAAGGAAAATCGGGCTCACATTCAACCTTGAACACCTGAAGAACCCTAAAATCTACAAATCATTACAAGCTACAATTGAAGGAAGGTTTGTTCCAATCCTTTTGATGGATGTTGATGTTAACATGATGCCGGACACTTTCAACACAGTCATGACAACAGGTGCCAAGGACATCATTGGCCTACATTGCCCAAAGAAACAAACATTGGTTACAGAACAGATTCTGAATCTGTGTGATGACCGAAAAGACCTCAAAAACACCAGACACATAATAGGGGCAATGGAGCACCGAGAAATAAGAATATCAGACATCAACTTGAAGAAAGCAAAAGAAGAATAGATTGGACAAAAGTGCACAGAGAAAGGGAGCAGTCGGATACAAATTAACAGCAAAAAAGCATTCCTAATTGTGAACGATCCCACCAGGCAGAAGCAACCAAGAGTTAGTATCATTCAAGACGAAAATGGAAATTGCCTCACTCACGAGAGTGACATTGCGGAAAGATGGACTGAGTATTGTACAGATCTCTACAGCCATCAGTTCACATGAGACTTAGAGGTGCTTGAAGTTCTAAACTCCACAAATGATGATGATTTCCCCATTCTCAAAGACGAGGTGAAGTCAGCAATAACAGCACTGAAGAATTGGAAGGCAGCTGGAGTAGACAACATCGCAGCTGAACTTATCAAGAATGGGGGATCAGTGACAGAGCTACTAACAAAAATCTACAACAAGATCTGGCAGACAGGTGAATGGCCAACAGTTAATGATTATAACACTCCCCAAAAAAGGCAATCTCCAGCTGTGCCAAAATTACAGATCTATGTTTGATCAGCCATGCTAGTAATGCGATGCTGAAGATCGTCTTGAATGCACTGAAACCACAAGCAGAATAAATAATTGCTGAACAGGCAGGGTTATGGAATGGAAAAAGCACACCAGAACAAATATTCAATTTCAGGGTTCTGTGTAAAAAGTAATCGCAACATCAGCAAGACATCTTTCTTGTGTACATAGATTTCCAACAGGCCTTTGACAGAGTGTGACATGAGGCATTGTGGGCCACAATGAAGAAGTACAACATGGGTCACAATTTACCAATACCATCAAGCAGCTGGACGCATAGGCTACCAGTGTATTAATTGTTCAATGTTCTAGGGGGGACTGGTTCCAGGCAACAGTCGGAGTACATCAAGGCTGTCTCCTGTCACCCTCTCTTTTCAACATCTACTTAGAGCTCATCATGAACGAAGCCCTGCAAAAACCACTGTGGGACAGTCAGCATTGGAGGGCGTAACATCACCAACCTCCGCTTTGTAGACGACATTGATGGGCTGGCAGGCAGTGAAGACGAGCTTGCCACCTTAGTGAAGAAACTGGATGAAACATCTTCCAGATTTGACATGGAGATAAGCGCCGAGAAGACTAAACTGATGCCAAATAGTGGCAAACAAATATCAGCCAAGCTTAAACTCAGAGGACAGAAACTAGGAACAGTGAGCCGGTTCAAATATATTGGTTCCATACGAGCAGAAATTGTGTCACGAGCAGCACAAACGACGGCAGCTATGTCTAAGCTAAGACCCATCGGGAGAGACAAGAATATCTGACTGAAAACTAACATCAGACTATTGAGATCACTAGTCATCTCAATATTTTTGTATTCATGTGAGCCCTAAATCCTGAAAGCAGAATTTTGCAATGAAAATTCCATGCACTTGAAATGAGATGCTACGGAACCATTATTGATATATCTTACATGGAGCACGTCACAAATGAAGAAGTGCGTAACACCGTCAGGCACAAGGAAAGCCAATATGAAGACCTCCTCACCACCGTCAAAAGGAGAAAGCTGAAATGTGTTACGGCTATTGGATTTAATTAATTTATTTTTTTATTGTTAAATCCAAATTTGTCATTTAGGGTTTAATATTCATTAATTGGTTGATTTTTTCTAGAAAGTTCAGGCTGACCCACACTCTAATTGTAAACAAGTTTTGACCTTGGCTTGTTGATCTAATTCCTGACCTTGCTTTGGACATTGTCAACAAGCTTCTAAAACTATTAGTTAATTTCAAGGACAACATTTTTATTTTTAGTTATTGGGGGTAGTAAATATCTAGAGTACGTGATTTTTAGTGAAGGCAGTCTCTTTCTGTGACCTTCCATGTACTTTTATCAATTTATAGAAAATCACGTGATCACTTGTTTACTTAAAAAAAAACAAGTATAAGAACTGTTGTTTGGGATAGAACAAATCAGTAGAATTTTGGGCTTTAAAATGAACAGTTGTGTATTCATGTTTGAGTTATAATTTGTATTATCTTGTTCTGGACTTTGTGTCAATTCATTGAAGAAAGAGGATTTATTATCTATTTGGAGGAGAAAACATGTGCTCATAATTCATTTGGATGATAAATTAAACAAGAACTGCATCACGTGACATTGTCAGCCATTTTGGATTACATCGTCAAGATTCGAACCTGGAACTATTAGAACATTTATTTATCAGGACTCTTACAATTCCATTAGTGGATTATTTTTGTGAATTCTATATTGGATTAATGTTGGATTTGATTCTCTAAAACTGTAAGTTTATTTATTTTATGAAAATAATTGTACTTAATAAATTCATTGTTCAATTTATACAAGCTTGTTAGTTTTCACTCTTTTAGTGTTGCTGCTTATTCGAGCCTAAGCACGTAACAAATGGTATGGACATGTCACTAGAGCCAACAGTCTATCCACAACAGTACTGAAGGGGAACGTTCCGAGTGGCAGAAGAAGTAGGCATAGAAAATAGTGGACTGACAACATCATATAATGGACCAGGAAAGGTTTTGAGGAGACACGGGCATTGGCACATGATCGAGACAAGTGGAGGGAACTGGTCAGATGTCCATCAGCACAGTGCCTCGACGACCATGCTAGGCCAAAACACTGATAATAATGATTATGATTGTAAATACAATGTGGCAACATTATTTCAAAAACAATACCAGGGCGATCTTCCTATTTTGCTACTTCATTTCGTTCTTTATCCTTGTGTGCTGGTTTAGAAATAATTTTGATTGTAATCAATTTTCGGTTGAGTTATTGACGTAAACTTGTATAACCGTTTTATAAAAACAGGCCCGAAAAGAGCCAGTGGATGGCTTACCACCCATGCCAAGTTGTGCTTTGATTTTCGTAAGAGTCAACAGATATATGAATAGGAATACATATCGCTTAGAATGCATTTCAAATTTCATTCTGGATTTGAGTGGTCGGCGACATTTATTACTCTTTCGTGGTGTTTGGATAGTTTCTAGCTATGCAAATCAGACCACGTCTTAAAGACGTGATTTCAAAAGTGCTATGAATATAGAAACAGTTTAGATAATAATGTCATGTGGGTCTTGAAATTTGTGTTATAGCGACCTTATAATTCTTCTGTAAGCAGCGTAATATAATACCTAACTTTATGGGTGTGGGGTCGGGTCGGTAGATCCTCAGCCAATACGCTCCTCTCACATGATAACAATGCTTGTGGGCTTGTAGATATGATATCTCAGAAGATGCATGTTTGCTTAATATCACCGACACGCAAGAAAAGAATCACACTTGCCGATCATAACCTTGTGTTCTTTTTTTCTGGCTCATTAACTGTGATATGGTTTAGTGCGTTATCTTTCTTGTGAAAGAGAGCTCTACATACCCCAAAAGGAACGATTATTGGCGCCAAAGACCATATTGGCATTTTGGTCGCAATCGCACCCAAAAAATTACCAAGACAGTACATTCAGATGTACTGGCTACGAAAACCAAGTTGACCTAGCAGCTGACGTAGGGTCCTCCAGTAGTCCCACTACTTTATATCCGTCTGTTCTGAATCCTTTTATCGCCCAAACCTGAAGCTGTGCATGTTAACAACACTGGACGCAAATACCATTGGTGGATTGAATTCCTTGTAAATCACAATAGTGCGAGCAGAACCAATAGCGTCTTTCTCTTCGATCTCAGGATCAGCAGGCAGGACCAATGATTCGTGTTGTATGGTTGTTCAACAGTGATTTTGATTTAAGCTAATTAAAACACAAGTTATAATGGCAATATCTGAGGATAGCCAGAGTGGCTGAGAATGTATGTGCTTCCGTGTTGATACTTTGGTCATCACACTAAATGATATCTTCAGCAACAAGCGAAAGATGGCTATAAAATTGTTGTGTGCTACCCACATCACCATGACGTATTGGTCACTGGTGTCATAAAATGCACGTAGCAAACGCGTTTAATGAAGTAAATTTCATCACATGGGAAGGTGAACGTGTAGTTGTCCTTGTTGAGAGTAAAACCGTCAACGTTCTAAAAGTTTTGCGTTGAATGCACTGTTACAAAAGGTATTGATATAATTCTGCTGACCGACGTAATATTGTCCACCGTTTAGTACACTACCTTTAGAGCAAACACCATTGTCTGTTCTTGCGCTGGTCATGCTAGCACTGGCCGCCACATGTCCCATCCTTCTGCCACTTAGGAATCTTTTGTGGCAATATTTAAAACTGGCAATGGTCCAAAACCGTTTCCTGTTACTAAAGAAGCGCTAACAAGGTATACTAAGAGTTCAAAAGCTCTAGTTTTAATCTCAAGTAAATAGTGCAAAACAGAATATTAACAACCGATTGCCTTTTATTTAAAATGATTATCGAGGCTGCTCTCACAGTACCTGTTTCCCCATATGACTCACACTAAATACAGATGACTTAAACCAGGTACTGTTAATGTCCCTCAATAATACTCTCCGTTATGTTTGTCTCATCGAAGTGAACATCAAGTCACGGGAAGTTTATAAATGACGAAGCAGTGGCTGTCATGTGTACCATTTCCGTTACACCTGTGCAGTTGGAATCGAACAAATGGGTGCGAGGGATACTGTTGGGATAGAGCAACATATCTGGTCAGTGAGAGTGATTGAAACCAGACCGGTTGAGGCTTTGGTGTCTGAAAGTCATTTCAAAAATCTCAGCCTGTGTTGCATTCCGAGTGCATCCATGTCGTAATACCCATACGTGTTGGTGTCGTCTAGTGTCAAACAGCGTGGCTGTTATTACCAAATAAACAAGAAATATTGGATCCTCCTGGGCTGAATGAAGCCTGTGTGTGTCCCAGGACAAGTGTGTAACAACTTTTCTACAACCAAACGATATACTAAATGATTGGTCAATACAACATTCATTATCAGAGCCATAACTTCTTGAAGCATTATTATGAAATTGTATTGCCAGAGGTATTTCACCCCAACAGCGACGTATAGGGACCCCGAGTGGCCGAGTGGTCTAAAGCGTTGTCCGTTATGGACCACTGCCTACTCACCTCTGTCTGCGTGTGTTCGAGTCTAAGATTCGGCAAATGTAGTTATGTGAAAAAGCTTGCCAGTAGCTTCTCGTGGGTCGGTGGTTCTTTCCGGGGTTTGTCCGGGTTCTTCCTCCACCAATAATACTGGCCGCCATGTATAGCGTATATTGTGCTGAAAAATGGCGTTAAACCATAATAAACAAACAAACCAACAGCGACGTTAGATAGTGTCGGCAGTGTCTTTGACTATGACTATTCGGAGAAAGCGAAATTGCGCACAGATTCACCAGTTCCTAAACACTTTGTCCACGATTTCGCATCTCGATCGTGATAGCTTGCTACACGAGAATAAACTTCAAACCGTTATGTTCCCTAAGTTCGCTGACGAGTGTGCTAACTTGCCGCCATGCAACCGGTCCGAGGCAAGCAAATTGCACGGTGAAATGGGGGAATACAATAATTAGCCAGTACATCTGACCAGCTGAATTTTTCGGAGTTTCCAAGTCATTTTGATCCACAAAGAGTCAATATTATGATATTTAAAGAAATATTAGAAACAAGCTGACAATTAAATAAAGAAAATTGCTTCGCATAAAATCTCCCGACTCTTGGTCAGAGGAGAAGATAAACTAGTCTATGTAATGTATGATAACAGATGTTACTTCATTTCCCAAAGTTAGCATGTAGAGATATATCAATGCTGAAGCCAAGGGAGAATAAAATCGACATACAGACACGAACTACAAAACTATTCAAATTAACTACAATACTATCAAACACAGGCAATGTTTAAACAATAGTTGGCTTACATAATTCGCGTGGAATATTGAAACAGGATGCACGTTAAGGGCTTACCAGTTCTTTTTATCTGTGCAGATGCAATCTGCTGATGTGGATATATTTGATCAATCCAGAAATTTCCTGTTGGATTTCATCTTTCCGCTGAGCTACACAGTAATGTCAAGCGCCTTCTTGATGCAAGAGTTGTATCGGACCATGTCTGCACAGTACAATCAGATGCCTTCGTTATGCAAGAGTTGTATGCGTTATGCAAGAGTTGTATGCTAGAGAAAATGACAGTTTTTGAATTAACCTGCATTACTTTGAAGTGTAAACTAGGCCCTCATCCAAAGAAAAATCAAGTTTAAAACATGTATATGCAAATCAAAACGATTTTGTTGATAACAATTACTGTCGATAAATTCACTTTCATCACAACTCCTTATCAATATACAAATCTAATCAACGAAATAACTTTCTTCCTTTGTTTAAAGTGTTTTACCTCGAATTATAAATAACGGATTTACAGCGCAACCACACCGGTCCTCGCCAGATAAGTTGAACTTACCTGTAGTTTACTTCCTATTATCCACGTACATAAAAACACTACTCTGTTAGGGTCTAATCTAGGACAGTTTTACACACCTGAAACATCTCTTTATATAACTCAGTTTAGGCTTAGTAGGCTTCAACTAGCCAAACGTAGATGATGTTATAAATAAATATATATATATATATATATATATATATATATATATATATATATATATATATATATATATATATATATATATATATATATATATATATAACATCATGTGCACATCACGTGAATTTGGAATTTACTTCACACAAATAGTAAATTACGTCTGAAAATTAATATGACAACACAATTAAAATACCACAAGGGCACAGAATTATTTTCATAACTACTGAACAAAATCTTTTACAAGCGGGAAGTTATCCATTGACCCAGGAAGGAAGGAATGTGTGTGCGTTCATGAGTGTCTCAATTGCGCTACTGTGTACCGATAAAAGATAATGCATGCTCATACAGGAATTTTGGCTGTCAACCCGAGATTTATTATCGTCAGTACTTGAATTCGAGTTGCTGTTAAAGCTGTATGTACCCATTTTGGTCCTTACATCGTGTAATTTGTCCATACGATTTCTATGAGGACGGAGGAAACTATATATTTTAAATTATAGGAGTACCTATATAACATTCTTGCAATTACAAATAGATACAAATGCTGATCAACTGACACAACAAACATCACGTGTGTTTATTTTAACAATTTCGTCAAATATTAAGTCAAAAAAATATATAGTCATACTTTAATTTGCCCATTTTAACATGTAGTTGTATGTTTGATTTTAATCACCCACAGCGTCAGTGACCATTACGAGACCATGGCTCATCTGCTCTCCTGCGCATTTATAGAGCTTCTTTCAGACAGATTTTCAAGTTCTCTTGTAAATGTTTAATAAAACAATGCGTTTTTCTATCGGTAGTTTATTGTTTATTTCGACTCATTAGCAACTAATATAACCCATATACTCCTATCAATTAGTATTAATTAGAGACAATATCATATATTGTGCTCACGTCGAAATAATAAGGGATATATATATATATATATATATATATATATATATATATATATATATATATATATATATATATATATATATATATATATATATATATATATATATATATATATATATATATATATGTGTGTGTGTGTGTGTGTGTGTGTGTGTGTGTGTGTGTGTGTGTGTGTGTGGCTACGCAAAGCTTACGAAGTGACCACTGTTTGGTAAATCGTCTTTATTATACAGCGTTTTTTTTAGGGGAGTCTATTTTCTCATCTTTATGTGATATGGGTATATCATGGATATATTCATAGCGCTTGATTCCGTTATATTATTTAGAGATAGTAAAGTACCCGAAAGAAAAAAGGGTTATTGCTGTTTTTTTTTTTAAAAAGATGCATTCATGTGCTGTATTTAGTAGACCTGTGATGATAATCTGTCATTTCAGATACATTGACATGATGAAAAGTCTACTAGTTTCGACTGGAATATGATAATGAACTCGACGGAAGTCCCGTCCTCCCGACACTTCAAAGCTGTCCAGCCAGAGAAGAAGAAGAAGAAGAGGAGAAGGAGGAATGAGAACAAGAAAGAAGTAGCTGTACAGTATAGAGGACACTACAATTAACAATTACCCCATAAGAACAAAACAATATTAATACAGTATTTTTATGTAGACGACAGGTAGGTGTGGGATTTTGAACAATGTAACATTGATTATTTGTAATTGCGATGCAAATGTTACACAATAATTTGGCATAATGGTGGTACCGAGTCAGATTTAGAATTCATTTGAAATTGGTTGCTAATATCCTGCATCTGATTTCGTGTCACGTATATAAACTGTGCACTTGCATTTGTCGAGCTATACTCGAATCACGTTGAAGTGCTTCCAACACTGACGTCATCGGTAGAATTGCTCCCTTGTGAACCAGAAACATTTGTAACACCTATGAGCTTGTGAAGACTTGCTACTCTGTCCACCGGGAACACTTGTAACGCTAACGGGCTTGTGTAGACTTGCTACCCTGTCCACCAGAAACACTTACAACACCAATGGGCTTCTGTAGGCTTGCTACCCGGTCTATCAAAAACAGTTGTAACACTAACGGGCTTCTGTAGACTTGCTACCTAATCAAACAGAAACAACTGTAACACTATATCTTGTCGACCAGAAATCTATTTAAATAACCAACAGAGTAGCTCGACACGACGTTTGCAGTATTTGTATTACTATGTAATATGAATTAGTTTTCTTCCTGAAAAATGGAGTGGATACTTAAACATGTGTGTGCCGGTATATGCATTAACAGTAAAACTAGAGATAGTACAGTATTCATGATCTAGAAGACTACATGCATGTTTGCATTTTCAAGTTAACAGCGATTATTGATAATTGCGAAGCAGAGACACAATATCTTGACGAAATTGTTATACCAGGTTGTTGAAAGATATCAGTTTAAAATGGCTGCTATCCAGCTTTATCTGTCTTCGCCTCTCCTCTTAATATGTGCATTAGCAATGGTATATGCGAATGTCTTCACCGCTGTTGTTAAACTACAGAAATTATACGAGTTAGAGGCTAGCTTTGTCAGTGGATTAAATGAATATGTATCAAGGCAGAGATCTAGTGGAACTCGTCTACCCATTCTTCAGGATGTAGAAAGGTCTCTCTCTCTCTCTCTCTCTCTCTCTCTCTCTCTCTCTCTCTCTCTCTGCGTGCGTGCGTGCACGATATTGATTGAATTTCGATCTCACATTCATCAATAATTTACATGCCTTTCTCAAGTAGCAAATACAACGTAAACTCTCAATTTGTTTTACTGTATATAGTCCCCACGGTTTGGCTATCAAGTAATAAGACGTATATCACTTTTTGTAGATTTTTGTCGTCACGGTTCGAGCCAAACAGGACGTTTCTCGACAAACACTATGTTGAAAATCCGATCAACGCATTTCGTTTGGTGCGGAGAATACACAAAGACCGTGAAGAACTACAGAAAATATGCCAGAACACTGGCATCAATTACCGTAAATGAAAACGTTTCTTATTCAGGTTCTCTCCTCTGTCGTTTGATTTTACGTATACAGTTTTTGAGACAACGATTAAAGTATAATGTACCTTTGATATGCATCCATCATAAAACATCATTACCAGGCCTTTGTAACACGCATTTAGACTGGTTAGTTCCTAACACCAGAACATAGCAATATCTGTAGTCATTTTTGTTTGTGTTCTTTGTAAACAATGTTTAAAATATAATTCTCTTATTATTTTTTGTGATTCATTAATATTTTTTTTAATTTTCCAAATTTAAATTTAAATCATTTAAACAACATTCCTGAACCGCTTCACAAATTCATGAAATTAATAATAATATATTTTGTTATTTTTGTACAAAATGTTTTATGTTAATATTGTGTAACTGTAGCAGTATTGATATGCGGCGAAAACCCACATCAATATATTCTCTCCAAGGGTGCAGAGACGAACACGAAAACTGCTTAACTTGGGCTGCTGTTGGCGAGTGTGTGCAGAATCCGAATTATATGCTAGTAAAGTGCAAACGAAGTTGTAATATATGCCAAATATGTGAGTACCCGTGTAAAATGCACTTTTATGAAAGAGGTAGGCAGACAGACCGACGAATAAGTGTTATTGGGGTGGGAGTAGATGGGTGGTTTACGTTTTGATAATATTACATATTTCGTTTGATAAATATCAAATATTTATATTCTATCTTACAAAGTGGTATCACTGGAGGTAGTTATTCCCAGAATACAAAGATAAGTTACAAGTTTAACCATTGTATCGCTGCAAATTGTCACGGAAATTTAAAAATGGGACCATTACCTTCTATATACAACAAAATCCGAGTACAACACTGTTTAAAAAATTATTATGATTGTATAATCAGCAGAATGTCAACTGCATCAACTTGTATACATTAATTGTATGCGCAGTTGAATGTCAGCTGCGTCAATTTGTATACTGTACATTAATTGTACATACAGCTGAATGTTGGCTACATCAACTTGTATACATTAATTTATTTCAAAATGTATTCGAATTTAATAATAGTTATTTGATTTTCTTTTCTGTGGTGGATTGAAATATGTTGTGCCACATAAGTTATTTTAAGTTATTCGTTAGTAATATACGTTATATCAATACAATTTAATATCAAAATTCAACGATTAATTTATATATCCTTTGTCATGAGAATTGTGTTTTAATGTATGCTTAGCATGACAGAGGTTCGAGTGGGAGATAAGATGTTACGGAGATAACTTCTTTAAAAATAATATTATTATCTGCAATATTTTCTGTATCTCCTGGGGGAATAATATTGACGAAGAGTATATTAAATTGTTCTCTAAGGGATATTTGTGAAATAGTAACATAAAGCAGTCAAGTAACCAAACTGTACACGAAATTTTCTACTTTTCAAAATTGAACGGCAGTGAATAACGGTTAAATTCAATCCTTCTTGAGGGAACGCAGTTTTAAAAAGAATATCGTAAGAAATAACGGTGCAGTTATCAAACTCGGTTCTGCAAAACCTTACTAGATTCGCTGAATTATGTATTGATCCTGGTACTGTTCTCGAAGTTGGAAAAAGACTGGATACCGTACATAATACTTGGTGACCAACCCATTATAAGTAATATACATGTATTTGTGAAGTTGGGATAGACTTCATAACGTACTCAGTATTTGGAGACCGGCCATCAGGTGCAATAATATTGATTTCCTCGTTATTTGAGACTTTTGTCAATGCTTTTAACTTCCTTAGATTCTGATTGCACACATACACGATTTCTATTTAGTTTCTGGCAGGCTAAAATTATAGTGCACATATGCATAAAAGAGCTTAAATAAGACAGCTTTTATCGGTACCCTGTCTTACAAATATTTATAGCGCAATTTTGTCTCGAAGCACATACTGATGATTATTCAGAAAGCTTCAAAATAATTCAGTCAAGAAGTAAGTGTGCGTGTGTTGTATTCTAAGGCATCTAGAGTACGAAAAACAAACGTGTGGCTTGTCTCAGTGAAGGAGAATGTGGCTTGTGTCAGTGAAGGAGACCGTTGTTTCAAATTGTTTCCTGACGTGAATCTGAAAACTGGTGTAGAAGCAAACATTATCCAGTTATATAGCTCAACTCTGCCAATAAACTGGTAACTGCAAAGACTCGCCATCCTATATACTTGCGCTTGCCACTGAATAGTCCAGTGCCCGTACCAAAGTAAACCACTGATACTCACCTCCACCTCTTGAGATAACAATCCATCATAAATATGACACGATTTTCATGTTATGTCGGCATAAATGAAGTCTGGTTGCAAAATAGTTGCAAAATGACATTGCAATTGCATTCCTTGTACCACTTCCGTTTACTCCAGGGGCAGGAGCCGACTCCTATAAATGGTAACTACAGCGGCCACATAACTATGTGAAATTGTACATAGGGGTTTCCATAATCAATTCTTTTCTTTTAATTCCAAAGAATGTGTAGCATTTATAACAGAGATCCTAACTGATCACTGCTAGATAAGCATTTAAAAGATACATATGTTATTCCCGTTTTGTTAGTAAAGAATTCCACCGAAGAAGTCAACCACTTTTGGGCTGACGTAATAGATGACGATGTAAGCGGTGCAGCTAAGGCCCTCTTAAGATTGTGGCGGACATATAATTTGAATATAGACGACGTAATTGGTGGGAAAATTCTTGATGAAATTTCTAGTCCACTGACTGTAGAGGAAGTTTATGATATAGCGCATGAAGCGGGTGATCAAGGACTGTATTATAGTCAGATTATATGGATTGAAGCCCTCCATCGTCGTATGAAGAATTTAAATAAGCAAACACCTGGAAATCAGATGGAATTAAATATATATCGTATGCTAGCATGGGCGTATTCCAAGGTATAAATCTCTCTCTCTCTCTCTCTCTCTCTCTCTCTCTCTCTCTCTCTCTCTCTCTCTCTCTCTCTCACACACACACACACACACACACTCTGTTATGTGGATATTTTACTAGTGTACTCGTGCGATACACAGATGTGTAAAATCGGATCCACTGCGCTTGCTCAGTTTTAACATACATGATCAAATGATCTGCAAGGCATATCCAGCACTGTTTTGTCTTTGAAGTAAATAGCACATTTAACAATTCTGATTGTTACTGCCAGTAACCTGTGAAGATTATGGCATGGAAAAGAATCCTTTCAACGTCCAAGCGAGTATTTAAATTGTAATACTGAATTCTTTAACAACTCCTCCCCCCCCCACAAATAAAATTATAAAAATATTTTTAAAAAATAACGACATATTAAGTTTTACATATTTGCTTTTTCGGATTTTCTTTCCAGAAGTCTATGCCATGGAAGGCAGTTGAATTAGTCAGAAATTTCAACACAGAGGGTATCTCTTCTCTCTCCCCATACACTTCCCTTTAGCTTGTTTCGATGCTTTCGTTTTCATAGCATTTCCTTAAACATGTACATATCATTACCTATGAGACTAGTATTAGATAGCATATTTAAGATGCGTTTGATCACAAATAATAAGAATAATAATAATCAAATCATCATCATCATCATCATCATCATCATCATAATAATAATAATAATAACAATACGAAGAAGAGTGTCGATATTATTATGCACAGTTTTGATTAAATATTCAACTGTTGTGCTGTTTTGATGACATTGAATGTTAATTTCCCGACGAAGAACATGAATAACTCGAAACACTGGGAACCTGTAGATGTCAATATTCATTTGATGGCTAAACTCTCTCTCTCTCTCTCTCTCTCTCTCTCTCTCTCTCTCTCTCTCTCTCTCTCTCTATATATATATATATATATATATATATATATATATATATATATATATATATATATATATATATATATATATATATATATATATATTTATTGTCTGTTTGTTAGATTAAAATTTGGCATTTTAAATTCTAAGATTCGTTCATTGACCAAAAAGGGGGGGGGGGGTGACCTTTACTTTACAAGTAAACAACAGATGTTAACCTCATTTTCTGACCTTGCTTCAGAGAGTAAACATGCTTCTAAAATGATTGGTTGATTCCAAGGACATTAGAGCTTTACTTTAAAAATGATTGGTTGATTCCAAGGACAAAATGGAGGAAAGTATAAACATCTTTCTAATTTAGTTGGGTCATATGATGTTTGCGTGATTTCTTGAACGAGAGATTGTTCTGAGAGATTCTGGAAGGTCGTGACCCCTTTCCTGTTTACGTAAAAAAACAGGTATTTAAATTATTGTTTGGGAGAGAACAGTTCAGTAGTTAGTCTGGGCTTTGGAATACAAGATGTGTGTTTTATTGTTTAAGTGTAAATCATTTCCATTCGTTTGGGATCAAAGGAATTGATTGTTATTAATCTAAAAATTACTTGTGCTCATTTGGATTATTATAAAACTAAAACTGACTCCATCACGTGACATCGTCGTCCATATTGGATTACATCGTTAAGATTCGAACCGGGAACTATTAGGACATTTTATTATCAGGACTCTTGCAATTCCACTAGTGGATTATATTGTGAATTCTTTTTGGATTAATTTTTGGACTTGATTCTCTAAAACCGTAAGTTTATTTATTTTCTTTTATGAAAATATTTGTACTCAATAAATTGTTTGTTAAATTTTACAAGCTTGTTATTTTCACTTCTTTCTATGTTGCTGCTTATTCGAGCCTAAGCACGTAATAATATATATGTATATAGTTGGTCAGTATTTGTGTACGCTTTCTAATCTGATGTGATAACTTTCTTCGCTAGACTATTCCCCTACTCTGCCGCATTGTCTACAAAAAAACGGATGGATATATTTTCATCATTCATAAAAAAAAGTATTCTATTTTTGATACAGATAAGGGTTTTATTCGGGACGTTGAGTACTTCAAGGAAAAGGCGAGTGAAATCTCAGAGACAAATAGACTATACGGCCTGTACGTAGACCTGCCAGAAAAGCGACACTACGAAGCCTTGTGCCGCGGGGAAGGTATTCGGGTATGACAAAAATATTTTCCAAAACCTTACATATGGTAACATGTCGCATCGATGATTACACCATTATTTGACAGTTTGCAACATCACATTTCTCTTGAGACTGAGATTGAAATAATGAACGACTGTCATGACTACCCCAACTGTAGATATTCCATCCATTTCTGTATTTTAAAAAAGAAAAGCACATACTATATGGAGGTCGTTATCACATGTATATACCTTTGTTCTCTTATTATATTATATTATATTATAGTATATATATATATATATATATATATATATATATATATATATATATATATATATATATATATATATATATATATACCGTTAAAACAGTATTTGTCTTCCTCATACTTTGTACAAAATGTAAATAGTCCACTAGAGCAGTGTATGTGTATCTTCAGGATGTAAGCCCTACCTTCTCACAAAGTCCCATTAATAATTAATAGCACAGTGCTTACCCTAAAATAGTTGAACTGCTTTTCTCCAACTGGAAAATTTCACCATTATTATGGGCATCATTATGGTATAGGGATCGTTGATGATTTCTAGCAACGTTCATCAGCTGCTAGTGGTTACTTTATAACCATGGTTATGTGGCACTCAGAAGGAATTGCTTGATGATCATCAACCATGTTATATTCTCCTAACTACTTCATATTTATGCTACTTCTGCTTTTCTTAATTACGTCAACCAAATAATGGTAACTACACCAAGTAATTTAGCATAAAGGAGGGGAATACGTAAGATTAACAAGTTTGGAACAAACATAAAATATTTTAGCAGTGAGCATCCAGGCAGGCATTGTAGTTATTCGATGCGCATTATCGTATTTTGAATAATATTATTGACCATAACGGGTGTAAATGTATGTGTGGCACGATATATATATATATATATATATATATATATATATATATATATATATATATATATATATATATATATATATATATAATACAAATGGCGAATAATAATCATTTCAAGTGCACTGGATCTAGCAAGAATTGTAAGTGTCAAAGCTTGATTAAGGTAACTGCAATAAATTAACAACGAACAATTGCAAAACAAGTTTCTAACTAGCCTAGACGAACAGAAAACACAAAAATGGTTGAGGTTACAAAAAATATTACATGATTATTTCTACAGGAAAAAAAGCTTTAATTTTTTTTTTGTTTCGTCCGCTTCTACCAGATTCTGATGCTGAAATGTAGTTTATTTTGACCTAGACATCGATGAGCCATATCGCCATCTTGTTTTCGTGTCAATTTGTGTCACCAAAGATTATGTTCCAGATATTGCATCGTTTCAGTAGTAATTGTAGGTGACTGGGTTTTGTATTTTATGTGTTTTGTATTTGCCCTTGAAAAAAACTCATTGAGAATCGAAAGCGATTAGTCTCGTTAGAAACTAGCATTGCACTGTTCGTTGTTAGTAGTATAATAATATATAATACTGACAAGCTACTGTCAAGCATTCGTTTGTAAAATTGCAAAACTAAAATACTCTGAAAGGTATAAAGAAGAAAACTAAGAAAATATTAAAACAAATGTTTGTTATTTTGGATTTAACGACAATTTTCAATAGATAATAGGCGACCAGCATAACTGGTGGAGAAGGAACCCGGGAATATACTTCGAAGAACCACTGACCTACGGGACCCTAATGGCAAGCTTTCTCACAAACCCACAATGGCCGAACCTGAGACTCGAACCTACGCAAAGCGATCTGAGATGGTGGTGATCCGTTAAGGCAAGCGCTTTAGACCACTCGGCAGAGCTTCCATAGGAACAAGCCTGATTGATCCCACGTACTACTATTGTGACTTCAATATGCTGAATAACTGCAAAACGTAAAGACAAATATTTACATCTCTCGTTAATTTGGGCAATTTTGTGTATGTTATCCTTCCAATGGACCAAGAGATAATGTGACGTGTACATATTATTGATCAGAATACGGATTTCATGAGTGCACAACTCAGGGGATCAAAACAGGACGTTGTTTACTTCGTAACATGTATATGTAAGGAATATAAACAAATCCATATGTCAAAAAAGTGTTTTCCGGATCGTAGTATCGTTTATGTATTCTTCACTCTTTTTCAACAGCCACGATTTACAGTTTCCATGTATTTATTTCCCTGCCTTAGTGGTCAATTCGCATAGTATAAGAAATATGGAATATTTAAAAGAGCATCGAGGTGATGATTTGCAGGAAGGTCCTTACTGCTTGTATATTTTCGAAAACAAAAGACCTGTTGTAAGCATTTCCCAGTAGATGAAGAAAGTGGAAATATTAATAATCTTACAAATTGTTATTTACATTGTTATGTGATGGTGACAGTAGTGAAGATGTCAATGCAAATTCGATAACCATACTAGCAGTTTTCAGCTTTTATGTGATTTCATAATGTTCACGTCTGAACAGCTTTATTAGTGGTTATTTGGAAATTGTTTGTTGCAGTATATTATTATTTGATGGACAGGTGTGTCAAAAAAGAAATCCATTACTTATACCTATATTGTTACGTAAGTAATAAATGTGCATAATTGTGTCGGATATATTATAACGTATGTAATGAAGACATCCAGTAGTAAGTTTAAATTTGGTTACATAGATCTACCTAATACAAGTTCCTTAGAACATAATTGATACGTATTGGATACGATATGCATCTGGAGAGCATAATTGATACGTATTGGATACGATATGCATCTGGAGAGGAGGAGATACAACTTTATTAACAGAATAAATTAGTGATGATTTGGAAACTGGTTTGAAGAAAAACATGATTCTGAGGCTTGCCTCACCACTTTGATGCTTAGTGACCTTTATTAAATGGCCAGCGATACTTTTCACAAGTATGTTAGTTACTTACATATTTACCTTACACGCTAATTTCTCGAAATGGTAATACACTTCAAACTATTTTTCTGTTGTAACATTATTGAGCGACAGTAAAATTTGCTCTTGTACAAAACGAAGAACTTGATTATTTCATTTCCATTCTATTCGTTTTGCACTAGCCCATGCATGTAACGTCCAGACTGAAATGTTATCTCCGTGCTACCATTATACCCTTCTACAGAGCAAAGGAGGAGGTTTTAAACTTTGACCCAAGATTGTCTTTATTTCATGACGTCATTCATGAAGCTGAACGGAAAGAAGTACGAGAGAGTGTTTATAATTCGGTAAGTAGCTTCCCTTTATGTATTCTGACAATGTATGTGTTGCACTTAGCGCCAACAGCGCTATTCTGACAATGTATGTGTTACACTTAGCGCCAACAGCGCTATTCTGACAATGTATGTGTTACACTTAGCGCCAACAGCGCTATTCTGACAATGTATGTGTTACACTTACATTCAGCCAACAGCGCTATTCTGACAATGTATGTGTTACACTTAGCGCCATCAGCGCTATTCTGACAATGTATGTGTTACACTTAGCGCCAACAGCGCTATTCTGACAATGTATGTGTTACACTTACATTCAGCCATCAGCGCTATTCTGACAATGTATGTGTTACACTTAGCGCCAACAGCGCTATTCTGACAATGTATGTGTTACACTTACATTCAGCCATCAGCGCTATTCTGACAATGTATGTGTTACACTTAGCGCCAACAGCGCTATTCTGACAATGTATGTGTTACACTTACATTCAGCCAACAGCGCTATTCTGACAATGTATGTGTTACACTTAGCGCCATCAGCGCTATTCTGACAATGTATGTGTTACACTTAGCGCCAACAGCGCTATTCTGACAATGTATGTGTTACACTTACATTCAGCCATCAGCGCTATTCTGACAATGTATGTGTTACACTTAGCGCCAACAGCGCTATTCTGACAATGTATGTGTTACACTTACATTCAGCCATCAGCGCTATTCTGACAATGTATGTGTTACACTTAGCGCCAACAGCGCTATTCTGACAATGTATGTGTTACACTTACATTCAGCCATCAGCGCTATTCTGACAATGTATGTGTTACACTTACATTCAGCCATCAGCGCTATTCTGACAATGTATGTGTTACACTTACATTCAGCTGGGACCATACTCCATGCCAATGAATAATATTTGCCTCAACAAGAAGTAATAAGATTTGCCCTTTTTCTCTGCCAGCTATTTGAGATGTATGTTGATCCAAGCAGTCTATCATTTTTGTTCGTATCCATGTAAACATTACTTTATTTGCCAATTTAGGCAGTAAGAATTATGCTAAACATAATCAAACATATTCTTAACGGATTTAGTTATCAGGGACCTGCGACGCCATCTCAATATATCAAATAAATTATGCATGCGTAATCATTTACCATTCATCAATATAGCTTCGTGACTAGTATTCTTTTAAACTGCTTGCAAGTTCAAACCCAATATACGACCTCCACTGCATGACACGTCACTAAAGATTGAATCGGAATCGCTAACAAGGCACTAAATGAATATTGCATTCGAATAGTTCATCTCATGCTCAAGTATCAACAACGCTAGTGTGTTGTAGAGATTTCTATAAAGATTGCCGAATCTTTGATGTCTAATTGAAGTATATATATATATATATATATATATATATATATATATATATATATATATATATATATATTCGACATAGTGCTTATATTTACAAAAGGGGGAGGACTATCTCAAAACACAAGAAAGTATGGGTCATTAGTACAAAATTAAATACAGCTCTATGTGCGCTGTATAAACAAGCTACTAGCTGTTTATTGAAGAGGACACGTGTTTCTAATGCTAATATCATTGAATGTAGGTTGAAAAAATTGAAAACATAAGTACAAAACCGAATTAATGAACTTCACTCCTTGTCCTGACTAGGTTCCTTGCTAATTAGAGATTCATTGAAATACACCTCAGACATAAATATCAATTCGTTTTATACGTTGTACATCATTTAAAACATACATTAATACTTACAACACGCATCAGACTAATGCAGAAAGGCCCACAATATAAGTTTTTTGTTATATATTAAACAACTAAACACAAAGCCATCATATCAATGAAGTATTTTATGACATTCTTACGATATATGAATCATGTAACATTTAAAGTTCAACAAATAATTACAAACGTGCATCAATTCATGTGACTGAGACTACATATGTGCTTCCCATGCCTTCGCTATTTTATCATCAGAGAATTCCCTGTCCCCAGCGGAAAATGCAACACTTTATCTGATAGGTGACTAGAAATAAGTCACCAGCAATTCTAACTGTCGGCAAAACAGTTAGCAGTGTTTGTCACATCTACTTGTAAAGTGTATTTGAATTTTAATCAGACTGGTTCAAAATATCTGACCCATGATTTGTTTCAGGGTTTAATGCCATTTTCAGCACACAATATGCTATACATGGCGGCCAGTATTATTGGTGGAGGTAGAACCCGGGAAAACCCCCAGAAAGAACCACCGACCCACTGGCAAGCTTCTCTCACATAACTACATTAGCCGAATCTTAGACTCGAACCTACGCAGACAGAGGTGAGACGGCAGTGATCCGTAACGGAAAGCGCTTTAGACCACTCGGCCACTCGTGGCCCCTCTGACCCATGACTTACTTTGTATGTGCCTATGGTGCTGACGGTGACCGAAAAACTCCGATTTAACATTGTTGGACAGCTATAGTTTGGTTTGGTTCCAACATATTTGTATCGCCATACAAATAAAACCATGCGGATAGCAACAAACTCTTAAAGCTTAGAAATACTATTCCCATAATCATAATCTATAAGCGTGCCCTGGCTCAAATAAAATGTCGTAAAATTTCAGAAAAAATGTTTATACTGAGAAATAGTTCAGAATTTTAGAAATCTAAAACTTCAAAATTACAGCAAACATACAAAACTAATACATGGCGTTATCAAGAAGCTTGTTATTACTTGTCAAACAAGGATTTATTATATTTCTGAGAAATATTACGAACAAATCAACCTTTCTTGATTGAAAAATTGGAATTGAAGAAACAAAATAGAAACAATTGTTTTTCATGCTAGCTTTTCAATACTTGCCCGTCTTAGAATTATTGTGTTTGTTTGTTTGTTGTTTTTTTTTGTTTTATGTGTATTCTCATTGTGTTGTTGTTACGCAGTTGTAATATTTATATGTTGTAGTTGCAAAGATCACGAGTAGTCAGCTCCAACAATGGCGAACAGGATAGGTTGGCGGATACAAGAGTGAGTGAGACGTAAGAAGACTTGATATTGTATTACATACATAATTTATTTAATTGTATTTACACAAGACAGTCATTTATTAGTCCTAGAGAAGATTTCGGCGACTTGAATGTATCGTACTCGAAGACAGTCATCCGCCATCATACATCAGTATAATAGGATCAGTTTGGGACATAAAGATAAAGGTATTTGATGGTGTTCCAATTTGCCTGCATTTTGCTTGTTTTCAGAAGAAGAGATAGTAAAGCTAACTCAATAGTCTCTCTCTCTCTCTCTCTCTCTCTCTCTCTCTCTCTCTCTCTCTCTCTCTCTCTCTCTCTCTCTCATCTGTATCAAGGACTGCAGCGTTAAAGATAAAAATAGAATGAAGTGTTTAAAATCTTGAAAGTCATGAAACGAATGTAATAAAACTATTTATAGAAAACAATAAAGTGCACTGCATACCCCGTGCATTTCTGCAAACAATCGGATAGATAGATCAACATTACAAAAATTTAACATGTATATTTTCATCACAGAATTTGTCTATGCTGACAAAGCCACAGGAAGGATTTTTTTAAACCGCCATATTCAAAACGTTTAGTTAATCCAGATACTAGCTTTAGTAGCCTTTCAGGAGTAACGTTTATAAACAGCAATTTTGTTTTAAAAATATCCCGTGCATTTAAGAATACCTGTGTAGCTATTTTGCATGAATATCGATTAAATGATCAGGTCAATGGTAATCTGTTAATTTGAGTGTCTTTGTCATTTCTAAGAAATAGTAAAAATCTGATATACTTACACATTTTGGCATGTCTCAGTTTTAAATAGAAGTGTCAACATCATCTCTGCACGATTATACACGCACAGGTAACCGGCGGGATAACTAATTGATGTTAAAGCTGGCCATGTACTATTTCCGCTAATATATGTGGCCACTGGGCAGACCGATAGAGTCTTTAATCATACATGTACTCTAGATAGGTAGGAATGGTGCCGATTTTCTCCTAAACTGAAAAGTCTGGCGTTTTCTTCTTTTATCTACTGCATATATTTCATATTCCAGTGCATGGTTAGCCGATCAAAATAGTCCACTGGTTCGCAAACTTTCCAAGCGCGTTGAGATTCAAACTGGATTGAGTACTAGTCAGCTGGAATATCTTTATCATGCAGAGGAAATGCAAGTATGTGTGCTAATTAAAAATGTCTTAATAATAATTGTTCTTACGTTATCAATAAATTTTTTATGTTTCACTTCTACGCTTAAGGGCAAGTTGGTCCATTGACAAATGAACTTGTTTTTGGTAAATTAGAGGGAGGGGGGCTACCTTTATCGCAATTAAATTTGAAAACGCTTCTTCAACCTTGCCGATATTATATGTAGCATGTAAATAGCCTATCACTGAAAAGTACTAAACATGTACATTCTATGAATCACTGTTCTGAAACTAAATCAAAACGAGGGAGATTATAAATCTACAAATGCAAATATTTTATTTATTGTAGGTTTTAAATTATGGCATAGGAGGAATGTATGAACCACACAAAGATTTTCTGGTAAGTAGTAAATGCAACAGTAAGTGTTGGCACGATGAGTATAATCAAGACACTGAAGTAACGTATGATTCTAATGTTACATGTACATTATTGCTGACGGTGCATATGCTGTACATCTTGCGTTCCGCTAAGAAACTGTGTTATCCATTATATTTCCACTGTGCATAGCTTTGAAACAAATTGATTAAACATTGGGAACTCTTGACGGCTTAGATTTTGTTGAAACTACGATCAAAATGAGTTTACGATACTAGAAAACTAAAATTAATTTTAATTAAAGGATAGACTCATTTAATTTGATGATCACATTTGTAAAGTTATGTATTATTTACTTTAGTATTATAAAGTAATTTTAATTAAAGCATAGACTCATTTAATTTGATGATCAAATTTGTAAAGTTATTTACCTTAGTATTTACTTATTCTAAATTCATTTTAAATACAGGATTGCTCACTGTCAGAGCACAAGGTCAGGGAAGGTGACCCGGTCAACTTAAAGGGATCAGGCGATCGAATAGCAACATGGTTATATTATGTAAGTGAACTAACAATAGGCAGAGTTAAACAATTTCTACTTTAAATTAACGTATTAAAACCATATTAATGCAACTTGCATAGCGCAAATTTAAAATAGATATGTGGCTTAAATCGGCTTTACAGACAGTCCTGTACAAATGTTTCACTTTTTATGACCACTCAGAAATGAGATTACTTTCAAATTTAGATCTCATTCAGTTGTTGCGATTTATCATGTAAACAAAATTAATCTGAAATCAAATCATTTCCCAATTAAGACCGCTTTTCCTCAATGACATAACTGTTACTAATGGCGGATTTCTGTATATATGTGCATAGGCTATTGTTTAAAACTTTTAAAACGAAATAGATCGAATTATTGACACAGGAATCTGACTTTTCATGAGAAACATTTCTCATTCCAGCTAAATGGTGTAAAGGCAGGAGGATCGACCGTATTTACAAAATTAAACGTGACAGTTCCAGTAGTTGAGGTAACTTCATGACCTATTTAGGGCACCAATGCAGTAATTGTTGATGTTTGTATAGGGTTTAACGCCATTTTCAGCACAAGATAGGATATACAACGCGGCTCAGTATAAATGGTAGAGGAATAACCGCGAGAAAACCCCGAAAAGAACCACTGACCCAAGAGAAGATACTGCCAGCAAGATTTCTCACATGGTCGAATCGGATACTCGAACCCACGCAGTGATCTATAACGGCGAGCACTTTAGACCACTCGGCCATTCAGGGCCCCACCAATGCAGTAGTTTTATAATTTCTTACCACCACGTTTTCAGGATTAAGCTACGGCAAAATATCGCAAATGGCAAAACGAAGCGTATTAGTGTTCAAGGAAACCAATGAAAAGCACTTTGCTTTATCTATGTCATCGTACGTTAGTAGTATATGGGGGCACTATAGCGTCAAGGGAAAATCCAGTCAAAAACAGCTTGGGGCACTATGGCGTCAAGATTTATAGCGTCAAGGGAAAATCCAGTCAAAAACAGCTTGGGGCACTATAGCGTCAAAACAGCTTGGGGTACTATAGCGTCAAGGGAAATTGAACAGGGTGGGTCTGTATAGCGTCAAGGGAAATGGAACATAGTGGGCCTATATAGCGTCAAGGGAAAGATAACAAGGGAAATATAACATGGGGAATATGATGGGTATTGGGGACTGTAGAGTGACAAGGGAAAAAAATGGCGACAATGAAAGCTACTATCTTTTCGAGACCTATGAGTGGCCCTGAAAAGGGCCGTTATGTGTAATGTTAACGTTGTCTTGTTAACACAGAGGACATCTCACAGATCTTCTTCTCTTCCTTAAACTTCTCCTTACTGTGGGTCCATAGAAGAGAACTCTCTTCAAGCAACCTTGTCTTTCCACATAGACTCTTCTCTTCCAATAGGCTGTCTCCGTCCTATGAATGACACTCCATGATGATCTGACATACATGGGTATGTCAGTCCTAAACAGCATACTTGACACAAGGGTTGACGATTCAACATTAGTCCACATCTTCTGATGAGAACAGGTGAAGCGAATGCCGTGTACTGCGGTTATTTATAGGGGAAGAGCGGATTGAAACGGATTGAGTGTATCCACCAATCCAAACACGCGTTGCAAAAGTCAGACACAGCCATCCAATCGGAAGAGAGCAGTCTGTGACGTCACCTTTTCTATATAGAGGTACTAGCGCCTGTGCGCAGTCAATCGATTCAAGAGAGTTGTCAATCATGGCGGACCCTAAGAAGACAATGAATTGGAGTGAGACAGGAGTAGAGACAGCAAGTCATGGACCAACAGTGACTACTAAAGTCATGACAAATCTACATCCAGAAGAAGTGGATTTTAACTGGGATATTGTGGATTTTTTAACATCTCAAGAATTTATTCCGGAACCTTCGTTGCCTTCTGTATCTTCTTATGGACACGTCGATGATTTTAAGCAGAGACAAAAAGAAGAATTGGAGCGATTTTTACAACAACAGAAAGTAGAAGAACAAGATTTTCTTATGCAACAGCAGGAAGAAGAAGAAGCAAGAAGAAAACACCAGGAAGAAACAGTAGCAGCAGCAGCAGCAACGGAGAAGAATGAAGACCAAGGACAGAAAGAAAATAGTGAAAATCAAACGGTCACGACGGTACTTTTAGATATTTTAGCTGAGTTAAGGAGTCTGAAACAAATGTATCAGACTTCTTTATCACGACCGAAGAGAAAAAGACCTTCTCGAGCGAAACAACCCGATCTCTCTGTGACTACGTCTACCTTACCACCGTTAGTGATTTCTACCAAATCATTGACAGGAACCACCAGTCCCGAAGTAGGCCTTGGCCGTGGCAAAGGCTTAAGACAGCTCAAGAGGATTTCGTCCCGTTTCTGAGTTTGTTTTGTTTTAAACACACAAAACACCAACGGTCCTTTTCAGGACCACTCCAATTATTTCGAAAAGAAATACTATGTCAATTGCCTATTTCAATGAAAACTCAAAAGTCCTTTTTATTATATTTTTTTAAAAACCCATGATGTACGTGTGAGTGAAGGAATGTGTGAGTGTAGGTAATTATACTATCAAATCAAAACCAAGAGACACTTACGTTTTTTCTCTCTGGTGTATTCTAGTACAAACGTCACAATTCAATATCACAACATAACACAAGACCACTTTAAAAAAGTTCATAAGTTTTCTTCTGTTTCACTCTTTCTGTTTTTTCATTTTCTTTACTGTCACAGCTTTTTCTTCTTCTTCCTCTTCACTTTCGTTTCGTCTTCTTTTCTTGTCTTTGTGAACGTGTCGGGGTTCTTCCTTGGGGGAGGGTACCTCTTCCTCCTCCTCCTGTTCAGAATTTCTTTCCTCCTCCTCCTTCTCCTCCTCCTCCTCCTCCTGTTGTTTCTTAGGGCAGTTTGGAGACCAATGTCCTTTCTCTTTACAATAATAACAGGTATCTTGACTTTTGTCTCTATTGGTACCTTTTTTATTTTTGTCACGATCTGAACATTCTGTAGCCCAATGTCCTTTCTTCTTACAGATATAGCAAGTATCTTGACTTTTATCTCGATAGGAGGGAGAGTAGGCCGTCGGCTGGTCTGACGAAAACTTTCGTATGACCCCACGTAAAGCTCTAATGAGAAGTTCCACTTCTGTAGGTTCTTTCATCGTTCTGGTCAATGTGAGAGTGAAATGAATACTGAAAGGTTAGACACTAACCCTTTATATATGCACGGATCGAACATGAATATATAGGGGTTATGGTCTTTAAAAGGTAGTCATTTGACTTTTTGCAGACAAGATGAAAAGACCACATCATGTTGTGGAGAAAGGAAAAGATAGTAAGAGACAGAAACGTAATGTATCGCCTAGCACAGTAGCTGAAGTCTTGGCTCAAATTCATGCCAGTGATTTTGAAGATGACATGAGTGAGCCCGAATCTACACCCAGACAATCGACTTCCAAGCAAAGTGCACCACCCTTAGTAAACCCTGAAAATTACTATCACATTCGAGAGACAGAAAAGCGTTCCTCTCGAAAATTTAAAACATCGGCTTACACGTATGCCGTAAAGTTTAAAGATTTCAAGGCCAATGTACCTTTGGAGAATACAGAAGGGTTCATTACCGAGGTGTGGGATTCTGTGTTAACTGCATTGAAACAGCAATGTCAAGCTAAAGAAGACGATCGCTTGAGACTTTCTATTCATCACGATAATTTAAAGTCTCCCGTTTGGATCGAGTTTACTAACCCATCACAATTAACACCTTCCAAAGTCATTGACAAAATTCAACATGTGCAACAATCCAATGACAAGTTTCACATCGCCGACGGAAAAGCCACACTGTTCATGACCCACGTGTCTCTTCCCCAGGGGACAGGACGCAAAAAAGTATTATTGGTCGACAGCCTTCGCAACATGAAGCGAAGCCTCGTCCAAATTAACAATCCTCAAGACCAGATGTGTTTAGCCCGTGCCATCGTCGTGGGACAAATGTATACCAACAAGAACGATACGGCAGAATGGAAAAGAGCCTGGAAAACTATTCAACAATCGGACCGAGCCAAACAAAGAAGTGAAGCAGAACTCCTGTTACAGCAAGCAGGGATATCCAAAGACACCCCTTGTGGCATTCCAGAAATGCAACAATTGCAAGACGTCTTGGCTCCACGTTACACCTTGAAAGTACACCCTCAAGAAGTGCGTGGTCCACTTTTGTTTCGAGGCCACGATTTCAAAGACGGAAAATACATTCACGTCTATCATCACGATGGTCATTTTGATACCATTACCAGTATCACTGGATTTCTGAAATACAGTTACTACTGTGAAAAATGTGATTATGGTTATAACAATCGAGAACAACACAAGCATTGTGGATCAAAATGTGAGGGATGTTTGGCCTCACAACCTTGTCTGGACCAAGGACAAGAAAGAGTGCATTGCCCTGTGTGTCAGCGCACTTTTGTCAGTCCTACCTGTTACCAACAACATTTGAAGATGCAAGGTTCACAGCAGAAAAATACTTGTCAGCTTTTGAGATTGTGCCCAACTTGTGGACAAGGCATACGTACCAATTGTACCAAGTTTCACGTTTGTCGAGGGAAGAAACGATGTCACATTTGTCACCAAATCGTGGATTTGGAACACGAATGCTTCATTCAAAAATATCAACCCCGATCAGACGATACCCAGAAGAAAGGAAATTTTATCTTTTTTGATTTCGAATGCATGCAAGAAACTGGTATTCACATTCCTAATTTCTGCGTGGCTCACCGTGCGTGCGAGCAGTGCATCCAAGGACCTATCTTTAGTCATTGCCCTTACTGCAGCAAGATTCCTGGAGGACGTGAAAAAATCTTTCGAGGACCAAACACGCTAGTCGATTTTGCCCAATGGATCCATAATCCCATCGACGAAACGTGGAGTCCAGAAGACATCGAACGTTACGGCGATTGTCATCGCCATGCCACGGTCATGGCTCACAATTTCTCGGGATACGATGGGCAATTTCTGCTCAGATACTATGCGGAACAAAGTACCGAACGGCCTCAAGTGACTTTAAATGTAGTCAAAATCATTTCTATGCAAGTAGGACAAGTACAGTTTAAAGATTCGATGTGTTACTTGGCCATGCCATTAAGTCGCATGCCTAAAACGTTTGGAATGACAGAAATGGCTAAAGGTTATTTTCCACACTTTTTTAATACCGAAGCCAATCAACATGCCGTTCTACCCCATTTGCCTGAGGCTGACGACTACGACCCCGACAACATGCGCACCGAACAACGAGAAGCTTTCTATGCTTGGTACCAGACTCACGCCTCGGACCCTTTTGACTTTCAAGAAGAAATGTTAAAGTACTGTCGATCTGACGTGGACATTTTACGACGTTGCTGTGGAAAATTTCGAGAATTGTTCATGGAGTACGGAGGGATCGATCCTTTGAAAGAAGCTTGTACCATCGCCAAAGCGTGTTCTTTAGTGTACCGAAAACGCTTTATGCCTGAAAATACTCTAGCGGTCATCAGTCCTCAAACGACAAATTTTGTCAAACGTCAATACTCGGTCAAAGCCCTACGCTGGCTCCATTACTTGTGCGACAAGGAAGACAAATGGATCCAACACGCTCGCAACGGAGGAGGCGAAAAGACCATCGGAACGTATTCGGTGGATGGCTGGGACTTAGAAAACCCTCAGATTGTGTACGAGTTTAACGGATGTTTATTTCACGGATGTCCCCTATGCTACCCTCAACGAGACACCAAAAATCAGTTTTTACAACGAACCATGGAAGACTTGTACCAGACCACGTGTCAGCGACGTTTGAAGTTAGAACAGCAAGGATACCAGGTGGTGGAAATGTGGGAACACGAGTACGATCAGCGTTTGAAAACCGATCCCGAGTTTAAACGCATCGTAGAAAGTTACAAGATGGTGGACCCATTGAACCCTCGGGATAGTTTGTACGGAGGACGAACGAATGCTACTTGTTTGCTGTACCAATCGGATGAAGAGAAAGGAGAAGAAATCAAATACTTGGACGTGTGTTCGCTGTATCCTTACGTGTGCAAATATTGTCACTTTCCCGTAGGGCATCCAGAATTGATGACAGAACACATTGACTTGGACCACATTCGACAGTACGAAGGATTGATCAAGTGTAAAGTCTTACCACCCACAGACTTGTACCATCCCGTTTTACCTCACCATTGCCAAGGAAAACTGATGTTTCCTTTGTGTCGCACATGTGCCGAAACGTGCAACCAAGACCAACCTTGTCATCACACTCAGGAAGAACGCGCCTTGACAGGAACGTGGGTGAGCGTGGAATTGTTTAAAGCTCTGGACCTGGGATACCGACTGTTAGAAGTGTACGAAATTTACCACTTTCCCAAAACACAACAATACCGCAAGGGCGACGAGACACAGAAAGGTATTTTTGCAGACTACGTGGATGCTTTTTTAAAACTAAAACAAGAAGCTAGTGGCTATCCTTCCTGGTGTCACACTCCCGAAGACCAAAAGATATTCAAAGAAAAATATCGGGAGCAGGAAGGTATCACTTTAGACCACATCGAGAAAAATGAAGGAAGGCGATCGTTTGCCAAAGTGATGCTCAATTGTTTGTGGGGTAAAATGGCACAACGTCCGTCTTTACCCAAGACGGAGTATTTGTCCGAGACATCTCGCTACTTCCAGATGATTCACGACCCAACCAAAGTCATGAAACACGTGGACGTCATTCGTGAGGACTTGATCTTAGTCAATTACGAAGAAGAACTAGACTTTGTAGAAGCCGACAAATTTGGAAATGTCATCATTGCGGCTTACGTGACAGCCCACGCTCGCTTAAAATTGTACGAAGTGTTAGAACTGTTAGGAGATCGCGTGTTGTATTTTGACACGGACAGTTGCATCTACATTCACCGACCGAACCAGTGTAACCCTGTCATCGAAGGAGACCGTTTAGGAGCCTGGACCGATGAACATCCCGACGACAAGATTCTATGTTTTGCAAGTGGCGGTCCTAAAAATTACGGCTACGAATACCGAGACCCACAAGGAGAAATGCACACCGAATGTAAAGTGAAAGGATTGACTCTTAATTATCGCACCAGTCAAGTGGTGAACTTTGACGTACTACAAGAAGCCTTGCAGTCGGGACAGGATGAAACGTTTCAAGTGACTACCCACGAACCGCACAAGATTGTCCGTTTACCCACACACCAAATTGTTAGCCGACCTTTGGAAAAAGTCTACCAAATCGTGTACCAAAAGAGAGTACGACTTCCCAATCACTTTACTCTACCGTACGGTCACGTCGAAATTGAGCAGCATATAAAAAGGGACATCGTCCACGATCAATAGTTCATTTGTCACTACAACGGCACAGCGACAAGAAGATGAATCCATTTAAACAGACATCATTCAAATTTGGGGATTGTAAAACAAATGTACCTTCCCCGAGTGTGAAAAGTACTGGATGGATAAGACCCATGCATTGCAACGGAAGTTGTCCGGAAGGAAACTGTAAGTGTCCTTGCGGTATGCACTGTAATTGCGTTACAGAGTGCGATGGTGAACCGTACGATTGCAGAGATGCCAGGCGCTGTGACATTAGCGATTCAGCTGGATATCGTGGGAACTTTGCTATGACTACTACCCCTATATCTACCCTGGAAAGTGATGCTGTGCGTGTCAAACCTGAGGGATGCGAAAGCGGTGCGACACGTTATCGTGGACTCCTAGGAATTTCACCGTACCTACATCGAACAGAAGTGAGGAGAGTCGAATATTCGTTCCCGACGAGTTTGCCTGAATATTGTCATTTCAAAAGTCGATTCCAAACCTTCAAAGATAAATGGCCAAAATATCTGCCTGGACCAACTCCTGAAGAATTAGCCAGAGCCGGATTTTTCTACTTGGGCGAAGGGGATAAAGTCAAGTGTTTCAGTTGTGGTGTATCCATTTACGAGTGGGAACAGAAAGATTCCGCTTACTTGGAACATGCTCGATGGTCTCCGAATTGTCAATACCTACCTTTAGTAGGACCTAGTGATTGGAAGTGACACTACTGTTCCATGTCGTGTAACACACCTAGACCAGTATATAAACCCTCTCTAAAACATTATATTCAAGGATTACCACACGAATTGCAAGAGAAGATCTACAAGGACGTTTGGCAAGGTCTTGCTAAAGAAAAATCGCAATGGGTGACTGTAGAACTTTTGTGTCGTGAAATTCACAAGAGGCAAGTGACAAAAATTAGCCAACGTGTTAGATTTCTCTGGATTAAGGGTATTTTTTTGCTCTGTTACCAATTTACTACGTTTACCTCTGAAGATGCTTTGATCCTTCTTAACCGTTACCCTGAATGGCAGTGGGACGAAATTACACGTTATATTAATCACTTTCGCTTTTGGAGCAAATTTAATTCTATGTTTAATTCTGGGTTGAATCTACACTGATAGTCTTCGACCTAAAGAAGTATAAAAGAGAACGGCCATGCCACAACCTTTATCATTGGTGATCCAACAGATTCCGTGGAAGGATATCAATGAGAAGATTCACACGGTGAAAGATTACGAACACTTATTACAAGAACTATACCCTATGAATTGGGGTCGACGTGTAGTGTGTGTTTTAGTGACTTGCTTTCTGGGATTTCGTTTACCTGCCGATTCCTTGTGGACACTTTACGAACACTACCTATCAAAAAAATAAGACAGTATGGTGGTTCCTTTAAATGTCCACGAGAGACTTATTCTGTTCAAAGCCTTACGCTTTCATCTGGATACGTCTCGACCTTTCCAAGAAAAAAAGATTCGTCAACTTTTACGTACGGAAGCAGTGTACGAAGATGTGTGTGTAGCTTGTGATTTACACCCTCATTGGACAGATGTACGTCACTGGAAAAGTTGGGATTTTGAGGCTTGGACAAACGAAGCATCCCATTATGCCCAAGCGTTGTGTTCCTAAAATTCATCGTCGAGTGAAAAAAGTCACTTTTAAACCTGTGTTAGTGACAGTACCAGAAGAAAAAGAGAAAGAATCTGTCATCCAAGACAATCCCTCTGTTCAAGACAGAACTGTCATGGACATTCCCCCACAAAGGCCCTTTCGAGAAGACACCTATGTGACTGTACCCCCTGTAGAGGAGACTATAAGAACATTACATACTACCTCTAGGACACCTTCGTTACCCAAACCATTTTGTACAGGGAGTTGTTTATTTGCCACTTTGATCGTTTGCCTATGTATTTTATCCCTGTATTTATCCATTTGGCTTTTATGTTTTCGTGTTGTTCAAATTTAAACATGCATTGAAATAAACGTGTCTTGAAAAAAGTATAAAAACCTCTTGTCTTGTCTGTTTTTGTGTTAATACTGTCATACCACTACACGACTATGGCTCACTCTACTCTTTCTACTACTCCTTCCTCCTCGACATTCAAAGTCATTGACGAACACTTAGATCAGGCTAGTTGGAAAGCCTTGTATCTTCGTCATCCTTTTAACATGTTAATTGCTGGACCGAGCGGTTCAGGCAAAACCGAATTTGTCAAACGTTTGATCGAACATAAACATCATTTGATCGATCGTCCACCTCAACGCATCGTGTGGTGTTACAAAGAGTGGCAATCGGCATACAGCCTCTTGCAAGAAAGTCAAGGTGATTCCATTGTGTTTGTAGCAGGCATTCCTAAAGAAGACGAGGGGATCGTGTCTGACCCTAGTCAAACTCATTGTGTTATTTTTGACGACATGTTAGGAGAAGACGAAGAAGAAATTAAACTGTGGTTTACACGTAAAGGCCATCATCGTAATGCCAGTGTCATTTACATTACACAAAATTTATTTCAACAAAGTAAAGCCCATCGTACCATTAGTCTCAATGCTCATTACGTGGTCTTGTTTAAAAGTCCTCGAGATAAATCACAAGTGCAAGTTTTAGCCAAACAGTTAGGAACACCTTGGCTAACTCATGCGTACGATGATGCCACTCAAACGCCACACGCCTATTTACTCGTGGATTTAAAACCCACTACCCCTGATTATTTGCGATTTCGTACCGATTTGTTTCACGACTGGTGTCAAGACGGAGGACCTGTCGTGTACACGTCCTCCTCGTCGACATAACCATATGAAGCACTAAAAAAATCTATAAAAACCTTGGGTTACTTTGACCTTGTCTCATACATCGTCAACATGACGTCCCTTCAGTCTCATCTTCCCATCAAATTGATTCGTGCCTTGTACGGCATCAGTCGCGAAAAAAATCCACAAAGACGTGCTCACGTCTTAGAAGCCAGTCTCAAAGAAGTCTTACGATGGTTTACGGTGACAGCACGTCAAATACTGCAAGGCATCATTCACATTCCACATCAAACCAAACGCTTTTTTGACAGAAACAAAGTAGCCTTGACGCAACTGGCCAATCCTCGCATTGACACTCACACCAAAAAGCAAATCATATTGAAACCTGGAGGTAGTGGTTCTCTAGGAGGTGTCATCATTCGTTCCCTTTTAAAATGGGATCCCAATACTCCCAAAGTTCACCCCAAGAAGAAAACAAAAAAAGCCAAACAAACCCCTAAGAAAAAGAACAAGGGTACCAAGAACAAAGCACAGAAAAAGAAAAGTCCACAGAAAAAAGCGGTCACCCGCAAAAGAGGCACTTCGGCCAGGACGCAACCTTACCTTCGTCAACCACGACCTGTAAGAAAAGATCTACAAGGACGTTTGGCAGGGACTACGTTGCCAGTAGCCTCAGGGGCTGCCACTTCTCCGTTGCGGGTGATGTCAGCCAAACCCAATTTGACACCCGTTTTTCCTAATTTGATGAAACATTGGAAATCTGCGTCTCCCAAAACGTCTCCTCCACCGGAGACACCCTCATCGACATTAGCGGCAGTAGCAGCTGCTCACAAAGTACCTGCCCCGAAAGTCAAAGTCCAAGAAAGATCTGGCATGTTAAAGAGTTTACTAGATTTGTCCAAACAAGAACTGTCCCGATTGAGTCCATTGCGAACTCCTTCACGACGTGTGTTACCTGCCATGAAGTTGATACGACGCAAAGATAATCAGTGGCGTCGCATTCCAGTATAAAAATATGACTTGAGGACCACGACGTCAATCAGTATTTTTTCTGTGCTGATGCTGAACACTCAAGGATGCCTCCTCAAAAACGTGCACACCACCACTACCCTTGTCGTTCTGCTGTCCAAAAAGGAACAAGACAATCTCGTCATCTCACCAAAAGCTTTAAAACCAAACATCAACGTCCTTCCCTCCAAAGGCGTAGACCTTTAAAGAAAAAGAAGAGACACCAAAAAGGAGGATCCTTTGACAATTTTGGGAAACACATTGTTACCTTTTTGACGAAGCGATAGTTCCCAAAAAAAGTAAATAAAAGAGAGTGTATACCAAGTCATTGACACTAGTGGTATTGTGAAACGAACAAGCAAAGATGGCACCTCGCAGAAAACATTTTTCTACACTCCACAAAGGAAAGAAAAGGAAAGGACGTTTAGCCAAACATCGACACGTTCTTCGTCAAAGGACACAAAAGAAAATACCCAAACGTCAAAAGAAAAAGAGAAGTCACCAAAGGGGAGGATCTTTAATAACAAAATTTATCAATTCAGCTAATAACCGAACTGGCCTCTTTAGCCCTGCTTTTGAGGATTTAGCGAGGCATGCCGCTGCCTTTTTGAGAAGCCAATAGAAAAAGAAGATAAAAGAGGGTGTGTACCAAGTCTTTGACGTTAGTGTATTTCTGGAACGAACAAGCAAAGATGTCACCTCGCAGAAAACATTCTTATTCACCCCACAAAGGAAAGAAAAGGAAAGGACTACCTCCACGTTTAGCCAAACACGGAGACGTGTTGTCCGTCCTGTCCAAAGCCTCTCCACCCATGCGAAAACAAATCATTAAAACAGCCTCCAAAGATGTCATCGATACCGTGTGTGAATGTTGTTTGAATGTCTTAAAAGGCACGATACCTTTGTCTCCACACCAGAAAAAATGCTTCGCCAAACATCGACACGTTCTTCGTCAAATGGTCCAAAAGAAAATATCCGTCCGTCAAAAGAAAAAGATGTTGGTGCAACGCGGAGGATTTTTACCCATTCTTGCTCCTTTGTTGGGAGGATTAGCGCAAAATGTGCTAACCGGTGTGTTGCCAGGTTTGATACAAGGGATGACTCAAGGGATGGGTAGAAGATAAAAGGACCCTATGGATCACCACAATCTCAGACATAACCTTTGAAAGCTCATGGAAGGACGAAAACTAACTTTGGTTCCTTACAAACGATGGATGGAATACCATCATTGGCAAGAACAACGAACCCCCCATTTACCGCCCAATCCCAATTTGGCTGAGATGTCGCAATTACAACACGAATTGCAATCCTTGATCCATCGCCACGATTTATCCGAAACCGAAAAATCACAAAAGTACGGTCAACTCTTGAAACGGCTACAACTCTTTCATCAGAAAGCTGTGGAACAAACAGCTCAACCCACTTTGTCCGATTTTAAGGCTCTAATGAATAACCCGTCACCCTCACCCTCTACAGCGGTTAAAACAGACGTTACCCCACCATTACCCAAGGAAGAAGAACCCCATGATCTCTTTCAAACACCCACTACCGCCCCCATTCCGAGTAAGATTGCCGCTTCCTTATTGACCCCTTCTCCCACTCCCCCACGAGAAGAACTCAAAACTTGGGTTAAAAAGATGATGGCTACTCCTTCTTCGACAGATGTGAAAAAGAAAGAAAGGAAACCAGAAGTGAGAAAAGAAAAGAAGACCAAAGAAGCTATCCCATTACCTCCGCCACCACCACCACCACCAGTATCCTCGACGTCAACTCCTGTGGCACATCGGACACGTAAAACCGTTTCCATACAACCCGCATTTCGTCCCACCCAAAGCAATATCCTCGAAGAGTGGGTCCCTTATTAACAAAAACCATGGAGAAGGTATTAGCCAGCATTTATTACGATCCAGCTCACCCTGCAGGTTACGGAGGCATTCAGAAATTGTATCGTGCTGCCAAAACTCGCCTGAAAAAGCTCCGTTTACCAGCAGTACAACGATGGTTACAAGAACAAGCGACGTACACTTTACACAAACCCATTCGACGAAAATTTCACAGAAGTCGCACTCAAGTGGAAGGCATCGATCATCAATGGCAAGCCGATTTAGCTGATGTCTCTCATTTAGCCACCTACAATCGTGGCTACAAATATTTGTTTTGTGTCATCGACGTCTTTTCTAAATTTGCCTGGGTCGTACCATTGACATCCAAATCGAGCGGAGAGTTAGTACGAGCTTTGCAACTGGTGTTGAAACAAAGTGGTCGTCACCCTCTTCGATGGCAAACCGACAAAGGTACCGAATTTCTGAACCAAGCTTTCCAACGAGAATTAAAAAAACGTGACATTCATTTTTTCACCACCGAAAATCCTGAAACCAAAGCCAGTATCGTGGAACGTTTTCAACGTACCTTGAAAGAACGCATGTGGAAATATTTTACGCATCAACACACTCTCAAGTACATCGACGTCTTACCGCACTTAGTCCAAGCCTACAATCAATCTTACCATAGAAGCATTGGACGTGCCCCACAAGAGGTGACACCTGACAACGAAGTAACTGTTTTTGAGCGCCTGTTTGGCACGTCCCGGACGAGGGTTGTCCCCAAGAAAGGTAGAGAAGTGTTAACCCCGGGAGATTGGGTACGCATTGGCAAAACCAAACGCACTTTCGACAAAGGTTACTTACCCAACTGGACCACCGAATTGTTTCGTGTTACTGGACGAGTGCGCGATCGTCATCCTACCGTCTATAAATTGGAAGACATGAACGGAGAAGTATTAAAAGGAACATTTTACTTGCCTGAGTTACAACGTGTCACCAAAAAAGAAGACGCCGTGTACGACATTGAAAGCATTCTCGAACGAAGAACCCGTAAAGTAGGAAAACGTCGTGTCAAAGAAGTTAAAGTACGTTGGAAAGGATATCCTCCTAGTTTTGATTCTTGGATTGACGCTGCCCAAGTCATCGACTATAAAAAGAAGTGACCATCATGCCCTTCAATACAGCTTCAGCAACCACAGTGACTACTCCTTCACCCACGTCATCTCTGCAAGATTTACAAAAGCAACCCTTGTGGGTGTGGTGTGGAGAACGTGTCCCTAAAACGCAAATCGTTTTTTTCTGTCAAATCTTTGTGGTATATTGTGTCATCGGTGCAGCCATTGCTAATTTGAGTTTGCAACAAGGAGACAAACAATTGTGGACTATTTTACTCAGCAGTTGCATCGGGTATCTTCTTCCCAATCCTTCCCTGAAATACTCTTACAACGGAAACAACAGTAACAATATTGGGAGCCTTGCGGCCAACGTTAGTCCTTCTCCTGAAAGCCACCCTTCCAATCACAATCCTCTTTTAGACACTCCTTTAACCTCGAGTGACTCCTCGGACAGAAGAACATTGGAAATATGAACAACACTATTAACCAATTTTACTTAACGTTACCTAGTGACAGTTCCATGGGGGTGTTTCCTAACAACACGTTGTGTTGTTACACGTCTAAATTACCTCAAGCCATGCATTTGGATCAAAATGATCATTGGGAAGCAGCTTTAGTGGAAATAATACACCCGACACAAATCAAAAACATCGTCGAAAATCAAAACACTTTTTCAGTAGAAGTGTATGACGAGAAATTGCAAAAAGCCTTAGACGCACGAGGTCACACTGGCACACTGCACCCCAAAACTAATCGGCCAACCTATGTGATCACCATTCCTGCAGGCTATTATTTTAGTGGTCAACATTTAGTGACTACAATTCAAAACAGGTTCAATGCTGTGTTTGGTAAAGCCCTGGAGAAAGAAAGTGTTACCTTTGAGTACCATAAAGTGGCTCGTCGACTCCTGATAACATTTTCAGAGAAGAAAATGATAGTCATTACTTTTTGTCCTGAATTGTATGATATTTTAGGTGGAGACCTAAAGATGCTCCCGAACAAAATAGAAATACCAGGCATAGCCAGTACCTTGGATTTTGCAAAATATTTTCGATCCCCTGTAGAATTGAACCAAGGCCTCAACTTGATGTTTGTGTACTCCGATGTGGTGGAGTACAACGTGGTAGGACACACCTCTGTACCGTTACTGCGTATCATTCCTTTCAAAGTGGATTCTGTCACCGCTGACGAGGAAGGTGGAAATACCTATCACGTTCACCGTGAATTTGTACATCCTCATTATTTACCCGTCAGTAAGTCGTATTTCGACAGTGTCAACATTACTATAAAAGGAGAACTAGGACAAAATATTCCATTTACCAAAGGGAAAGTCACAGTGAAACTCCATTTTCAAAAACGATTCTCGAACAACTGAAAAAGTGATGTATCCTGTGTACCAAGGAGTCACTCGACAACGAGGACATGGTTTAGGAGATATGTTTAAATCAGCCTTTCGTTCCGTGGTCCCTCTTTTAAAACCAATGGTGACACGAGGATTGCACACCTTAAAAGATGCCGCATTGACTCACGGCAAAGATTTTCTTTACAATGTTCTCATTGACAAACAAAACCCCAAAGAAGCTTTTTTGAGAGCAGGCAAAAATGCCTTGCTTCAAACGGGTAAAGAGATTTTGGGTCGACGAGAAAGTCCTATAAATGCCCTGAACGGTACCGAGTCTGACATTCCTGCTTCCCTGAGGACACAGCAAGGACAAGGTAGAAAGCGTTGACGAAGACACCCTTTCAAAAGTCTCCGTACCTCTAAAGTTAGAAAGACGAAGAAAAAAAGAACCGCTCGAGACTTAGACATTTTTGATTATTAAAAGTAAAAAATACATAGAGACTGAGAAGAAAAAAATGATGCACCAAGAATCTTGTGCCTGTTCCAAGTCGGAACTAGATCTCTTTGCCATGCCCCCCACGATGATGACCATGCAAGAAGCCCAATGGGTCGAATTTCATCCCGTCTCCTCTTTGACGGATTCAGCTCCCATTGAGTTTGAAATCAAAGGACAACCCGAAGATTACATTGATCTGAACAACAGTTACTTGTATTTGAAAGTGAAAGTGGGTAGAACGGACAACGACAACCCGCCGGCAGCCGATGCCCAAGTAGCTCCCGTCAACAATTTTATGCATTCCTTGTTCAGCGATGTGGATTTGTACATGAATAACAAACTGGTCAGCAGTAGCATGGATACTTACCCTTACCGAGCGTACCTCGAAAATCTCTTGACGTACGGAAAAGAAGCCAAGAACACTCATTTAGATGCTTGCGTGGTATGGAAACCTGATACAGCAAATGATAATAATGACAATGATAATAACTTTAGCGACACAGCCTTGTCCGTACTAGCCGACAAGGATAATTCTGCCGTTCCTCACAATGTGGGTTTTAACGAGCGTCGAAAGAAAATTCTGCAAGGACGTAGTTTAGAACTGTGCGATCGTTTGCATTTGGACATGTGGTTTCAAGAGAAGTATTTGCTGAACGGAGTAGATATTCGCTTGAGACTGAATCGAAGCAGTGCTGCTTTCCATTTGATGGCTGATGCCAGCACATACAAAACCATCATCCAAGAAGCCAGGTTATACGTGCGTCGCGTGGAAGTGTTACCTAAAGTGGGAAATGACATCAGTCACACTTTGAGTAGAACAACAGCCAAGTATCCGATACGACGCGTGGAAGTCAAAACGTTCACCATTGCCCAGGGACTCCAATCTAAGATCGAAGATCATCTGTTCCAAGGACAGTTACCCAAACGTTTATTCATTGGTATCGTCAGCAATGCAGCCCTCAACGGTGTCCACAATAAAAATCCTTTCGAGTTTAAGCACTACAATGTATCCAAAATTGAAGTCAGTCGCGATGGCAAAACTTTGTGTACCAGACCTTTCGAACCCAAGTTTGGCTCGAAGAATTACTTGAGGTCGTACTTGTCACTGTACGAAGCCACAGGACAGTTAGGAACCAACACCAGTCACGGTATTTCCTACAACGATTATGCAGGAGGTTACACGTTGTGGGCTTTTGATTTCACTCCAGACCAAGGCAGCGACGAGGGACATTTCCACCCTATAAAATCTGGGCAGATACGTGTGGAACTTCAGTTTGCAGTAGGTCTTCCCCATACGGTGAATGTCATTCTGTATGCCGAATTCGATAATACCATAGAAATCAACAGTTTGAGAGAAGTCATTCTAGACTATTAGACACTATGGAAGACCCTTGTCCCTCTTTGAATAGTGGAGAATCCATGGAATGGGAGGTTACAGAAAAAGCAGTTCCCGAAGACCAAAAAGAAGAAGTAGTGATCATGCAATCCAGATGGCCAGAACAGGAACAACAGTTAGTGGCCTGTTTTGCACAACACTTGGAAGATAAAATGAGGGACATGATTAAAAAAGATTGTTATGGATGTCAAATCGATCATCCCAGTCAAATTCAACACGATAAATGTATGATGATGAGTCAAGAAGAAAAATTGGACGATTATCTGAACGAAGCTTGGAGTCTCATTTCAGAAGAGGACGTGTTACTTCAGTGGTATAAAGGCTTACGTGATCATTCCTCTCCTCCATTGTTTGCTCGAGAAATTGATCGCATCGAAGCTCTCTTGGCCCAGAGTAAGGAGACGAAGCAAACCATCAGTTACTTGTCAGACCGTTTCAAGCAAAAAGTCTGGATCGAATTGATGACTTATCATCATCTGTGAAGAAAGGGAGAAAAAAATAAGGCTACACAACAAAAAAATGGATACCTGGGAACTTTATTATCTTTTGAACCGTAGTTCGTACACTGCTTCTTGGAATCCTGTCGTGTGTGCTAAAGATGAACTACCTCATCGCAAACCTCAAGAGAATCAAGCTTATGTCATCAACACAGATGATAGTCATCTTCCAGGAACTCACTGGGTAGCTGTCTACTTTCCTCAAGAGGGTTGTGTGGAGTATTTTGATTCGTATGGATTACCCCCTTTCGAAGATGATATCATTGACTTTATGAGAAGAAATGCCCAGACGACACGATTCAATAATGTGAAATTACAAAGCACAGATTCTATGGTGTGTGGACAATATTGTGTCTATTATCTGCATCATCGCAGTCTTGGATATTCTTTAGAACATTTAGTGACTTATTTTGATCGTCATTCGTCTCGAAACGATGACAAAGTAGATCGATGGTTTTGTGACCATTATGGCTATCTGTTGTCTTTAGCTAGGAAACGTAGTGTACATCAATGGCCCAATGATTTCCAACAGTGGAAATCTCAATTTAATTCACAACGTTGTCAACCATGTCAAAAGAGATTGTATTAGTGTTATAGAAGAAATAAATGTTTGTTATTTGAAAAAAAAATTTGTTATTTGAAAATAATGTTTGTTAGTTGAAAAAATTGTGTTTGTTATTTGAAATAATGTTTGTTATTTGAATAAAAATGTTGTGTTTTGAAAACCAATGCGTCTGTCGTTTGTTTTACATTTGTATTCATATAAATGCTCTTTGACTTTTCTTTCTATCCCTCACATCAAACTATCTAAACGTTTCAAAACCCTAAACCGTCGAGGGGTGTTTTCCATCACGTCCGTGCTTGAACCATATAAAGCAGGGGTAGTCTCCAGTCTGGCCATCCATTGTTTGACTCATCCTCCTACGAAGATGTGCTCAAGACTAGCTAAGCTGAACGAAGCTTATGTCACTCTGCATCGTATCAGACACAATCTGATGCCAAAGCCTGAAGAGATAGAGAATGTGAGAATGCTACAAGAAACGGAAGACCTCATAGAAGAACTCTTCAGAGAGGAAATTCAAAAAGAGAAAGATGAATGGACTGAGAAGTATCGATTTCAAAAGCAGCAGAGAGAGCAGAGAGAACAGCAGCAGCAGCAGCAACAGCAACAACAGCAACAGGACCCAGACAGAAGTTTTGTCGACTGTCGTGTGGATACGAAAGAGTTCTCTTTCTCTTTCCGAAGAAGCAGACCCTATCGTGTAGCCAAACGAGGACGCAATCTTAGACGATAAAAGATTGCCATCCTTCCTCGTACACACACAAAAAACAGCCCTTTTCAGGGCTACCCAATATTCTCGAAAAGAATTAATCATTCAATTTGCTCATGGTATGTGAGGAAGTTAGAAAAAAAAATAGAAGTGAGTCTATAATCACTATCTCATTTTACTTTTGTTTTGAAGTGCGTCTCTAAGCACAGCGTATTTTTTTTTTTTCAAAATAACTTGTTAAATGTATAATTAATATGAGTCAAGTATAAAAGTGTGGGGTGTTTTCTTTTAAGTCCGCGTGTTTTGTTTTTTTGGTAATGATAGGGATAATGTAAGTTTTTGGATCTAGGGGGTGTTTTCCATCACGTCCGCGCTTGTGCTATATATAAAAAAGCACTCGTCAGTCTACGGTTCATCATCATCATCATCATTCATATGATTCAGGCGGTGAACACGGAGCAGGCAGGACCGGGACAGCAGACCTGGTGAAAATGCGGAAAAGCATAAGCATGGATAAAGCTACCAATTAGGAGTGCTAACAGAAGAAACGCACCCATATGAGTAGTAGAAGCGGTAGTGTAGAGTAAAACTCCACTACAAATTAGTCTTCAAATATCCAGCCACTAGAAGATATAATGCTGTTAAATCGACACGATGCTGACCTAGAAATGCCTTCACATGGAAAACCAAGATGGCTGCCAAAGTACGTGGAGGGGACCCATGCGAAGTTGAAAACGTTTCCACAACCAAGAGGTCAACAAAGTAGAAGATATAATAACGGCAGGGATAGGAGGCCACATGAGTAACTCTGTGGCTACCACCTACTACACCCGAAGAAGTGCCTGCGGAGCAAGATGTGAATTCACATTGCCATTTCACTTGCCTGAATAATAGGGGACTCATTTGGTTACGAGTACCCCTCTTTGAACAACTTTCCGTGGCCCTAAAAACTAATTTGACCTTATTGGTAACCTCCAACAAAACTTAAAACCAAAACTACCTACCATTGACTACACTATTATATGTCACTTGACATTTTAATTTTCTAAATTTGTTAGGGACCAAAATATGTACACTATGTACTAGAAATTTTGAGTGGTAGGCTGATAAATAAAATAATTCTTCAACTCTGATATTTGGTTAATTGCATAGGTGGCTAACACATTATTGGATGTTAGGCTGTCCATTAGTAAAACTGGACTGAATTTGACTTAGGTGCGGCTTTTTCGTTTCAGGTGTATGCTGCGTCCGTGGCCTTGCTGTCTTTTTCCTTGCGTGCCCTGCTGTGTGTTGCTGTGCCGCCCGCGCCACCTGGACCTGGACCTTTTCCTCCTTTGCCGTTCCTGCTCACAGAAATTACTAGCGAAATGAGGAAACATTTCCCCTCGCTACCTTACTTTGCTCGATTGGATGATAGGGGTGGGTGTGTGTAGGTACTATTCCTACCCACCCCAAAGGGCCTTCATTTCTCTCGATAGTTACTTTTTAGTAATTCGGGAGAACGCCCTATTTAAAAAATAGTGCATTTAAGCACTTTTAATCCTGAGGGGGGGAGTAGCGACCCCCCCCCCAAAGGACCTAAAATGGCCACCAACATGGTGGCTATAAAAGATGTACATATGCCCCTAGTGGGCGGTTATATCTTTAAAAAACTCAGATCCGATCCGAGTCTACGGTTCAAGACGACATCAACTCACTTCACTATGAAGAGAAACATCACAACGTGGGGCGGTGGACTGCGCAGCGGAAATATTTTGGAGAAGTCATAAGTCCCTTTAACAAGTGGCAGACGACGAAAACTTATGGAAATTGGACAGCCCACCATAACCACGTGGTGAAGAAAAATGGCGGCGCTGAAAATAGACTTGCTTCAACATCGAAATACTGGAACAGCATTTCAACAGGCCATGGAAAATAAGAAATGTTGCGGACCTGAGGCGCGCTGACTGATGATATCAAAATATTGAGTAACCCGCAGGCTGCCGTAGGATGATATCGTCAAGTCAGCGAAACACTACCTTGGATAGCCAGCATTTTGATTGCCATTACAGCGGTGTACGGATGCAATGCCAGCATCGGACTACTCGGATAAAGCAGTACAACGAAAAGATATATGCCATTTATCTTTTCATTCGCCTGAATAATAGGGGACTCATTTGGTTACGAGTACCCCTCTTTGAATAACTTTCCGTGGCCCTAAAAAGCTAATTTGACTTTATTGGTATTGCCTCCAGCAAAATTCAAGACCAAAAATTACCTACCATTGACTACACTACTATGTCGCTTAGACATTTTAATTTCTAAATTTGTTAGGGACTTAATTCATGTACGCTTATGTACTAGATTTTTAGAACAATAGGATGATAAATAATAATTCTTCAACTTAAATATTTGAATAATTGCACAGGTGGCTAACACATTATTGGATGCTATTTGTCCATTAGTACAACTGGACTGAATTTGACCTTTGGTATGACCTTGTTTTTTCAGGTGTGGACTGCGTTCGTGGCCTTGCTGTCTTCTGTTTGCGTGCTCTGGTGTGTGCTGCTGTGTCAACGCCCTCCTGGACCTGGACCTTTTCCTCCTTTGCCGTTCCTGCTCACAAAATTACTAGCGAAATGAGGAAACATTTCCCCTCGCTACCTTACAACTGCTCGATTGGATGATAGGGGTGGGTGTGTGTAGGTACTATTCCTACCCACCCCCAATATAGGCTTTCATTTCCCCTGATAGTTACTTTTTAGTAATTCAGGGGAACGCCTAAATCTATAGTGCAATTAAGCACTTAAACGGGAGGGGGAACACCCCTCCCACTAAATGGGTATCGATATGATACTTATAAAAGTTGCCCAAATGCCCCTAGAGGGCGGTGGCAACTAAAAAACCCACAAGTCAGTCAGTCAGTCTGGCTACCCATCGTTGGCGCATCAACACCAAAGATGAATAGAGTACAGAAATTAAGAGAACTTCAAATGCATCTGGAGAATGCTAGACGTCTCCTGGACGAACTGGCAATGGAGGCCGAAGAAGAAGAGACCAGAATTAAAGAAGAGGAGGAGAGGAAAAAGAAAGAAGAGGAGAAGGAAATGAAAATGTCAATTTTGCCTCACCGCATGATGAGGCAAACTAGTGAAGTCAAGCCTATAGTGAGGACACCTTCACCAGAACCAGTTCGTCCACTACAGGCGCAGCCCCCACTGCCTCAGCCGCAACAACCACAGCCTCATCCACGGTTGCGGAATAGAGGCAGAAATGAAGAAACTTTCACTATCCCTCAAACAGAAGATTGGGATAGTGAAGCCACTCATTCTCCCTCTGCGCTCCCAATCACAAGAGTGAATTGGGAGAATGATTGGAGTAGGAGATGTGTGTGTGGGGCTAGACCTGGGAGATGCCAGCATTAGCCAGGTGTAATTTGAAGTTTAAAAAACAGCCCTTCTCAGGGCTACCCAAATAACAAGAAAAGAAATACTATGTCAATTGCCAATGGGTATGAGAGAGGAGTAGTGTGATTATAAACACTGACTCTATTTAGATAGTATATGATAGGGTGTGTTTTTGGTTGCTTCCCCGTGTGTGTGTGTGTGTGTGTGTGTGTGTGTGGTTAGTATAGGGTGTGATTTTGGATAGTAAATAATAGGGTGTGTTTGGCTGCTTCCCCGTGTGTGTGGTTAGTATAGGGTGTGATTTTGGATAGTAAATAATAGGGTTTGTTTTGGCTGCTTCCCCGTGTGTGTGGTTAGTATATAGTGTGATTTGGGATAGTAAATGATAGGGTGTGTTTTGGCTGATTCCCCGTGTGTGTGTGGATAGTATATAGTGTGATTTGGGATAGTAAATGATAGGGTGTATTTTGGCTGCTTCCCCGTGTGTGTGGTTAGTATAGGGTGTGATTTTGGATAGTAAATAATAGGGTGTGTTTTGGCTGCTTCCCCGTGTGTGTGGTTAGTATAGGGTGTGATTTTGGATAGTAAATAATATGTTTGTGGATAGTATATAATATGAAAAGTGAATGTAGGGGGTGTTTACTTTCACGTCCGTGCTTAAGATATATATACGCAATCGTCGGTCCTTGGAGCCATTCAATTTTGAACACATCAAGATGAATTTTGAATTGTTTATTCAACTCCGAGACAGTTGGTTTGGGATCCTTGATGCAGAATATGAAGTGGAAAGACTTGAGGAAGAATTTCAGAGTAACCATGGCTTTGTAAGCCAACTGAAATTAGCAAGAGATCTATTAGAAGGTATGATAGAGGAGGAAGACCAGAAATTAAGAAGACGTATTAAAAGAAAATATATAAGAATAGGGGACTTGAAGCAGGCACTTGATCATGTCATCAAAGTCAGGTGTTTTCTAGAAGAAACATTACATCTGATAGAGTGGGAATATGTGCAGTGGGGTCTAGACAGGCTAAAGAAAGCAGAAGCAATGATGAGAATGGCGATGGAAGAACAGGTGATCCAGATTAAAGAAAACTGGTCTAAGGAGAGAAAGGAAAAAAAAGAACAAAAAGAAGAAAGAGGACTTTGATCTACTCAATCTAAGATGGATGAGAGTTCAGGAAAAGTTTAGAGCTATGGGACATCCCCATTGGATTCCCGAAGAAGAAAAGAAGAAGAAAACGGGAATCATTGGTAAAATGAAAAGGTGGTGGAACAACAGCAGAAAATAAAAGAAGAAGTATCCAAAGGCCCTTTTCAGGGCCACTCATAGGTCTCGAAAAGATAGTAGCTTTCATTGTCGCCATTTTTTTCCCTTGTCACTCTACAGTCCCCAATACCCATCATATTCCCCATGTTATATTTCCCTTGTTATCTTTCCCTTGACGCTATATAGGCCCACTATGTTCCATTTCCCTTGACGCTATACAGACCCACCCTGTTCAATTTCCCTTGACGCTATAGTACCCCAAGCTGTTTTGACGCTATAGTGCCCCAAGCTGTTTTTGACTGGATTTTCCCTTGACGCTATAAATCTTGACGCCATAGTGCCCCAAGCTGTTTTTGACTGGATTTTCCCTTGACGCTATAGTGCCCCCATATACTACTTACGTTGTTTGTCCATACATCAACAGACGGGTCAAAGTTCCTATGTTTTGAGTTTTTATCTACCCAGAGAATTTTTGTTATTTCATACATTTATCAATGTTCCTATGTTTTGAGTTTTTATCTACCCAGAGAATTTTTGTTATTTCATACATTTATTTTGCAAGGAAAGGGAAACTATTGTATTGTAGCCGAAATTATGTACTGAAAACTCAACCGTATACGTCACATTCGCGATACCAAAGCAGTCAACAAAATATGTGTGCTTGTTGGTCAGACATAAATCAGAAGTCCACCCTAGCCTCACCCCATAAATTGTTGCTCATTGTACTTGTGTATGCTGCTGACAATTTATTTATTTATTTATTTATTTACTTATTTACTTATTTATTTATTTATTTGTTTATTTATTTAACTAACTATGTTTTTAAAGGGTGCCGCCGCATTCTGGTTCAATTTGAAGCGAAATGGAGTCGGCGAGGAATTGACAGAGCATGCCGGGTGTCCCGTTTTACTGGGATCTAAATGGGGTATATTTCTAAAGAACAAGAACAAAATCAAAAACAAAACAGAACTTATTTTAATACATTTCACCTGACAAAAGGATGATTGCAGTAACAAAGTCTATTAATGCTCCATATATCAAGCATTATTTTTGACTAAATCAATTCTTATTCTGCAGTAAAAAGTGGTTCAACTGGGTCAATCAAATAGTATACGAAATCACAATGTGTATATTAAAACCTTTATTTAGAAAACAAAAGTTAGATTTTTTAAATGTGGTTGAAACGGCGTAATTGTTTTTCGGTTGGATTTAGCTTGGTGTGATCGTGTTGCATATTTGGAGATATAAATACATGCCCACTGAAACTAAAGTTCAAAGTAATTTTTTAACACGAGTTTTTCTTACTTAAATTCGTTCCATTGAATTCAACACGCTGCTTCTATATAAAGTAATAATTATTGTTATCTTAATTATTTGGCAAAATTTATTTTCTATTTCAGTTTCAAACAAATGGATACGAGAAACAGGACAAGTTTTCAGAAGGCTATGTGGCAAAACAATAGATGCGTTAGACGAACCATTTGATTGAAACAGAATTAAAAATTTATTTTGTAATGTTTGCTTCTAGTTTTCATTCCCTTTATCTCGCACAGTCACTTACAAGATACAAAGAAAGCAGAGATTCCATTAAGACCGTATTCAGGATAAGGCGTCTTTCATTAATCAAAAGTTAAATCAGAGATCACAAACATTGACTGTAGAAACATTAAAGATAGAATAGAAACATTAAAGATAGAAATTATTTTACCTTGATGCTGCTTCTTGTCATCTGCTACTAATTTTATTGATCGTCTTTATATACCATACTAGCTAATGCTTGATTTATACCTAGGTTCCAACATTTATTCCATTATTAATTTTACCTCTCTATCCTCGCTATTGATGGATTCTACCTATGCTACAGCATGTAATCCTTTATTAGTTTTACCACTCCGTCTATAAGGCACCCTATAATTTTTTTTAAAAATCTGTTTTACTTTTTAGCGATAGTTAACTAAAAGTTAATCCAGATTACATTAGTTGGATTAATTAAAAGATATTCCTGATCAAAATAGTCTGATCTATTTTTAACGGAGAGCTATAATTTTTATTGTAAAGAACTTATTTTTCACCTAGTCATTTTCACTCTTTTAAAATCATCATTTACATCAATGTGAATTTTGAAAAGAGTAAAGGAAGAATAAATGGTCCCAAAATGCTGATGGCATGAAATACATAGACATAGAATGTTTATATATAAATCAAAAAATAAACATGCAGCCAAACATACAAGCCATTTATTACTTTTCCAAGTTGCGCAAGGTCAGCCGGGTTACAACTGAAAGTCATTCATGAACAAAACTTCGAAAAGTTATCTGATCGTAAATATTTATAGAGTTAATCTTAATTTGTATATGTGTGTATTCGTGTTAACGTGTTTTATTAAAGAAAGGAGCACATGTTTGTTTTAGCTGATGACAAGAAACCGATAGTTTGACTTTACGATGCAAACATAATAAGCAACTTAAGAGAAGTTATATTAAAACACTGAACATAAATGGAGCATTCATATGATCTTTAAATTGTAGAAAGACTGCCTCTTTTTGATTATCCATCCGTTTATGTTTGTGTCTCATTTTTCTGTACGACTACTGTGTATATGCTATTATTGTATCTATTATTATATTTTTCTGAAACAATCATCTTCACTCGCTGTTGAGTTCTTCATTTTATCTTTTGCTTTATACTAGAGTATCATTTCTCTTTTTATATATCCATTTAGAGACGTAGAAAACACAAAATCTTTAACGTAAGGATGAACATGTACTGAGACACAATGATAAAATGTCTGGCCACAAAGATCTACAACCCACGATTAAAAGACATTCCGTTATCGACAAAAGATATCACATCCCATGATTGAAGATATTTAGTCAGTGATGCCTGGATTTGATGATGAAGAAAATATAATCGCTGGATGAAACAGTATCAACAATGGAAGAGTATTTCCAAGAGCCAATAAAAAGGCTATTGATGTTTGCGATGCTCTGAGCAGTAGACAGGCGCTTTACCGTAATCATTACATGTATTAGCATATATGCAACAACGATAGTCAGATGGAGACAAACCGTTGACAGGCGACTAATAGTATCACGGTACCAATTGATAATGTTTTGTGAAATAAATATACTTTCTATCCTATTTCAGCATTTATGTCACGTACTGTCACAGAAAACAATCTTAGATTGTCAGTTTGTCAAAGACAAAACCAGGTACTAAATTGCAATTAAGAGAGATAACTTTGCTGGACCTAAACAGGGATAAGTGTTATCTAGTCACAACAGACCCAGTTTTACTCATGTGTCCCAAATTTTAAAAAAAATCATAAAAAATACAAAATATGATCCAGATATAAATTAACATAATCTCACATGTTGCCAAGAGGCTTAACATTTTTTTTAAACCTAACAGAAAGAACTACTCTTACATAATGCACCAATCACAGCTAGTGTTGATCTTTATTTCTGAATGCAATGTTCCCTACACCTTAAGCTCCGCCTACCTGGGGTTGTACAGTTGGTACAGGTATACCTGCTAGGTGAAGCCCGAGAGGTAATACGAACAAAACTGGAGTTTGAATAAGACGCCTAACAGAGTTCTAGTTTTGGCCATCACATGTGTTTATTAGAAGAGTCTAGATCACCTTAGTAACGAGGCTTTCGTGGGAGGCAATCATGGTAGTATCACAATGAGCCTGTTTGAGATCACGCTTACTCATGGTTCCCCAATCGGCGAACTCCTAACACGAGCACCTAAGAGGACTCACACGGGTTTGAGAAGTGAATCGTGCTCACAAACACCCATATTGATATTACATGTCTAAGCTATCAATACAAATTTTAAAATCATTTCGAATAAAATGTGCAATGAACGCAATCGGAAAGACGGTTGTTTATATTTGTTGCGAGTTTAGAATACAGAAATGTTTAGTGAAACAGTATCATGGTGTTTACTTGTATCCTCCATAGAACAAAATTTAAGACAAGCATTTGCACCAAGTTTATCTCCCCTGGTTGACCACACCATATCATGTGGAAGCTTAAAACATCAGACAATGTACACAGTTTGTTGTGTGGAATTAAGGGCCACACTTTGTATTTGAATCAGGTGTGCTGTGGAATTATATCGAGCATGTTCCTCGCAAGAGCCACAGAGTAAGACAACTCTTGAAGATCATGATTGATATAAATCAGACGACACGGAATTCAAGTGAAGGACCCAAATGGACGTGTTGCCTTCATTGGCTATATAGCCCAAGTATTATGCACTCATCTTAAGGTCGATGTTACAATAATATAACATTGAATACATTGTGATATAGCCCAAGTATTAGCACTCATCTTAAGGTCGATGTTACAATAATATAACATTGAATACATTGTGATATAGCCCAAGTATTAGCACTCATCTTAAGGTCGATGTTACAATAATATAACATTGAATACATTGTGATATAGCCCAAGTATTAGCACTCATTTGTGATATAGCCCAAGTATTAGCACTCATTTTACAGTCGATGTCACAATAACATAACTTTGAATACATGGGTCATATCGCTATACATAAAAATAAACCTCAGCTATGCATAATCACTAATGGAATATGTTGGAGAAAAATACGATGCATAGCTGACATTTGTGTATATAAACACTAAATAGAAGATATAGCATCGAACAAGCAACAGCAGTTGAGTGCTATGTTCGTCACAGTTCTAACCTGAATGACTTACGCTCAAGTATCGCCGTTGCTTCTGCAGACAACAAATACGTAAAGAATGTGATTTTACACTTACAGCACTTGTAAAAGCACAACATAAACAAATATAAGAAGTCTTAAATATCATATGTGACAAAGCGACCACATGTATTACTGAAGGCAGTGTATAATTGTAGGTTCTATTTAGTATATAAGCTGCATGATTCTTAGGAAAATGAGGCGACGTCTACTTGCCAAGAGAGAAATTCGATGTTTGAAGTATGAAACTAATATTGTATGACTGTTGAGAACTACCTGACGTCCAAAAGGGTATCGTCATTGCACTACATACAACTGTTTCCTCGTAGTGATAGCACCTGTCAGCGTTAATCTAGAATTTTTAATTACTTGCTATTGTGATTTGAATTTGCTCTTATTGGTAATTAAGTCTGCTTGAACAGATCATGGAGTGTTGAAGCTTGATGTTGCCACAGTAATTTAGCATTTTACAGCACTCATCATTTTAATTTCTTACTGCCTCATTTATTTCAAATTTCATATTAAGCTTATTATTTGCTCTGATGTTTGATTATGCTTCAGTTTTAGTGAGATACGATTGAAGGGTCGGGTTTTGATGTTTTTAATTCGCATAAACCTTGTACAGTTTTGCAGTTGAATCAATAGGTAATTATGAATCAACTGTGATTCAATGTCACTTCCTGATCATTCAAGTCGCTTTAGGATGCTTTGGCAAGGTCAAAAAAGGAAGATTAGAGCATGTTGCATTTCCGCTTCCATTTGTAAATCGTAACAATAAGGCTGGTTATTTTGGTTTGTATTTGGGTGGTACATTCCAGGAAACTGATGCTGGAACCAAATGAAGAGCCAGACATATGCGACGTTAGTCGACATGCTAAGTCTTTCTCGTGGAATCCGCTGTATGTATTCAGATGGGATAATTTAAGGGAGATAACTGTCAACTCAATGCTAACTCGACATTGTCTGTAACAACTACTGATTCATTTGGAATGGTATCATTATTGAAATGCAGATACACGAAAATAGCTTCGGCTGGTCTGCAAACCATCTGAATTAGTCAAATGGAATCGTTTACTTACCAGTTCTTTGAAATCAATATATTCCGGTCGTGAGAAAACAGCAATGTGCATGAGGAAGACTTGTTACTATCTGGGATTTTTCAAAGAATATGCATAATGTTCACAGCCAACTTCAGACATGCTTAAATGAAGTACAGAGCTGCGAGGAGGACGCTAGTTCAACTTTACGAGATTTAAAACTATTTGCATGCGCTGTCAACGAATTTATGTTGGCCTATAACTTAACGTTCATGATGTTCTAATTTGTATTATGGACGTATTTACATTTTTGTGACTTTGTTTCATATTAGATACCTCAATGTTAAAAAGCCTTGTATTAAATAAGGGTTCTGGCTAGCATAGACTGTGACGAGACTTGATGGTCTGGCTCTGATTGATTTCTTTTTTTGGTAAGATCTAAACTTGAAGAAGGCTAGAGTGTGTACTAGGAAACGTAAATCTTTCCTGCAGTTGATTGATCCAATACACGAACAGGTACTCATGCTACATCTGAGAACATTTAAAACTTTCACTTCAGAAAACCTCTAAGCTTAGGCAAACCACAAATCATAGTATCTCAGTTGAACATAAAAGTGGCTATAAAACTATCGTCTGATCTATCTAAACCGGCAAATGATGTAACTTTTATTATTATAATGTCAGTATGATAAGAGTGCTCTTAAAACTCACTTATGTCAACTACAGGAACAAACTTAGAGACCTAATAATGTTTTGTATCTTGTATGTTTTCCAATTTCATGGTTTTTGCTTTTCTGCTTTTCTGTAGTGTAGTCATATCAGTATAGATGGTATAGATGTTGTAAAGCGCATCGAGCTTCTAAAGATTAGGCGCTATACAAAGTCCTCATTATTATTATTATTATTATTATTATTATTATTATTATTATTATTTTTGTTATTATTATTATTATTATTATGCTAAGAACAATATATTTTCAAGCAATAATAGCCTACTACTGATTTTTTTTCGTTTAATTTCACATCATTTAGTACATGGTTATTCTATTTTCTGAATATCAAAACATAAATAACTATTCGAAAATAGTAGAGGAAACACTCATCAGCTTTGTTTACATTGAAATATAGGTATTTAAAATAATTGCCTAAATATTACATTCTACTATGGCATTGTGAATAATGCCTATTTTCATTTCTAAATGTTTAAATGAGCGTTCGCAATACTTCTTATATACCTACTTACACACGTTCTACAGCTGGTACCGGAGCACGGAAAGGTGGTTCATAGTGTCAAGCAATGTTCGGCAACACTTTGGAGGCATACAGTGACATTTGTAGAACCAGACACAGATTCGCGACCATATTTAAAACAACAAAACCACTTTAGAGTCGTAGACTATGAAAGTAAACTGTAATCCTCAAATATTTTACTGTCGGTCTTGTTATCAGTATAAAAATACCCTAGGAATTTGGAGCATGATCTTTACGCAGTAGCAGAATTGTTCTCCCTCTCTGACACTTATACGTCACATGTGTTACGTCACCACGCATCTAATTACAGGTATCCGGCTTGCTGGACATAAGGATGCAGATCATTTTGTAACGTTATATTTTGTATCAATCAGTATTAACTGTATTGACAGATTGAAAGAAACAAAAGAAAAGTGATTACAAAATCTTCATAACTTTTCTACTGCTAGTTGTAATCAATAAAAATGTTAAGTCATTCGTCCCGTTGAAGACTGATACTATTACGACATCTAATAAAGTTAGTATAAACTTTGTATTTTTTTAAAAGGTCATCCGTTTAAATTCAAATTATCAATATGTATGTGGTAAGAAATGTAAAATGTAGAAAACATAGACAATAAAATATTATTTAAAACATAATAGTCTCAAGTAAAATATGTCTACAATTATACCAAATTTTAAAATAATTCATAATAGAAAAATCGGACTGAAACTAATTTACTTCAGTTCAGTTTAAAACAAAAAAATTATACATGTATACTGATAAAAAAAAAGAAATTGAAGTAGTAACTTTAGAAGTCGAAGAAGACGACAGCGGTGATAACTAAAGTGAAGTTGATTTAGGTTTCAAGGGAAGTTACTCCAAAAAAGATTCGTATATGGTTCCCGCGATAATCTCCCGAATTGTTCGTTGCACAAAGTTACGTTTTCATTTAGCCAATCTCTTACAAATTTTCTTTTCTAGAATAAAAATGTTCTTACAATAGCTTTTGACTAATATACTAGCATTAGTTTTTTACTAATTATTTATCAGAGACCAAAACTTATTGTAAACTCTCAACCCTTGAACTAAATGTTCATAAATGTAATTTATTTCTTCTGGAAAATAATATGCATTGTCTCAAAAGAATTTCTCTCTCAATGAAACTGCCGATGCAATAGATTTCATTGTGCCAATGTATGATATAGAAAAGCACAATACTTACGAATTTTAATGGGAATTATAAACCTTTCCTACAATAATCAAACCAGTCCAGTCCAACCAATAAAATGCATGTTCTAATCAAATAGCAGAATCACTAATTATGAATAATTTAATTGCACAATATTCAATCATCACATGCCGGAATATGTATGCCTCAATCTTGTTAGAATTAGTCTCGACCGCTCCTATGGAGTAAGTGGATTGAGCGTCCGTCTCGGATGCAAGACGTGGCGGATTCGAATCTCGGCTGATTAAGAAACTTGTTCTAACAGCTACTTCGCTAGGCCCTCAGCATTAAGAGGGTAGTCTTTTGGACTGGCTGGTCTGGTGTCAGTATAATGTGACTGGATGGGACATGATGTTACACATGTGAGTAATGGTGCCCCAATGATAGGCAACACTATAAACTACCACACTGCAGACATTGTAGTGATATGACTGAATTTTTTTTAAAGTCACGTACAAATCCCAGTCACAGACACACTTCTTCTACCCGTTTTGAACTTCATTGTTCCATTTACTATGAATTACAGCGAATAGTTTCAGAAATTTACATAAAAGATTTGGAACAAATGATACAAATCCTGAAAAGAGTCGCTCTTCTGGATTGGATGACTGTTTGATAAATGATGTATCTTCTACTATAAAGTGGGTATCTGGCTGTAATATGTGCTCCAGTTCCTGAATAAGGCAATGAATCGTATCACAGTCTATTTGACTTATTGACTGGTTCAAATAAATGGTGTATTCGTTAGCCTGAACTTTTTCATTGCACAGTCTAAGCAGATTAACTATGGCAAGGTATTCCCGCAGCAGGTCTACACGCACTCCACTTGACAGTGTGATGCTTTCTTGTGTTCTTCTAAAGAATAATATGACGTCATTTAGTGTTGATACTGTTTGCAGATTGACCGGTTTCACGATTCGTAAAATTCTTAGAAGTTCATCAATGGATAGTTCCAGCTTCTTGTAGCGACTTTCAATTGTGCACAGGTCATACTGCACCCGACTGATCCACTGCGGCAACTCTACGCCTAATGTGTCTGTAATATATATATATATATATATATATATATATATATATATATATATATATATATATATATATATATATATATATATATATATCATAGCTATAAAGTGCCAATTAAGGTACCCAATGAGGTAGCCACAAAAAGACAGTCAAAAATGACTGATTGCTATTGATAGTGCTTTTGATATTGTGGGTTGCATGTCTTCTTACCAGTTGCTATTTGAGAATTAACCTTTTTTAAATGCATCATGTTATGCTTTATGGTACATGGAAAGATTTTCATGTCCACGTTTGGAACTTCAAATTTTGCACAACCACTTTAGGAAACCAAGCTTTCGCATGCACTTTGGAAACTCGAAGCTTATCACATGCAATTTGGGAGCCCAAGCTTTATACATACACAGGGCTTTTCAAATGCAATGTCGTATTCTCGTCAACATAGTCTGGCCAATTTGTTGCGAGATTTTAAGACTGTACTACTCTTGACGCATAGTTTAGAAGTCAATTAAATTGTTGCGAGATTTGAAGAAAGTACTACTCAGAGTTTAGAAGTCAATTAAATTGTTGCGAGATTTGAAGAAAGTACTACTCAGAGTTTAGAAGTCAATTAAATTGTTGCGAGACTTGAAGAAAGTACTACGCAGAGTTTAGAAGTCAATTAAATTGTTGCGAGACTTGAAGAAAGTACTACGCAGAGTTTAGAAGTCAATTAAATTGTTGCGAGACTTGAAGAAAGTACTACGCAGAGTTTAGAAGTCAATTAAATTGTTGCGAGACTTGAAGAAAGTACTACTCAGAGTTTAGAAGTCAATTAAATTGTTGCGAGACTTGAAGAAAGTACTACTCAGAGTTTAGAAGTCAATTAAATTGTTGCGAGACTTGAAGAAAGTACTACGCAGAGTTTAGAAGTCAATTAAATTGTTGCGAGACTTGAAGAAAGTACTACGCAGAGTTTAGAAGTCAATTAAATTGTTGCGAGACTTGAAGAAAGTACTACTCAGAGTTTAGAAGTCAATTAAATTGTTGCGAGACTTGAAGAAAGTACTACTCAGAGTTTAGAAGTCAATTAAATTGTTGCGAGACTTGAAGAAAGTACTACCCAGAGTTTAGAAGTCAATTAAATTGTTGCGAGACTTGAAGAAAGTACTACTCAGAGTTTAGAAGTCAATCAGGACAGTAAAAAGAAAACCAAAACATAAGGCTGAATCTATGATCAAAACCTCTCGGCTGTTTCAGGCAATTTTCCAGTTATTTCGAAAACAGTGCTGAATGTCTCCTTGAACCATGCAAATAATCTATATGCACCTCGCTCAGTTTTAATACGATTGTTAGATACATCCGCCTTCTGACTAACGTCAAAATTTCAAACACGTTACAGCTAGAAATACATTTGAGACAGAATCAGGAGTTATTATGGAATAAGTTGCGATGTCAGGACTTAGTGAATTAGGTGACACTATTTAATGTCACCCTGCGTCTAAGTCTTTCCCAGGAATATTTCGACTAGAGTTAAATTCTTAAAAGAGTGCTACTAGATATGAATTAGCTTGCTATATCTATCACCATCGTGGCTAAATTTACAAATATTCTAATGCATTGGTTACTTTCCCATAAGAATCGCAAGCGAAGAAATTATGCATTTTACCTGTTTCATTAACTTCGTTTATATTAGGTAGGGTTTCATTTTCGGACGTCGAAGGGAGTTCAAGGCCATCAGCTGGATGCAGCTTCCCCTTATCATCCAGATCCCTGGTAAGAAAGACTCCTCTGTATTCCTCCGATCGATCCTCTTCTAAGTTGACCACAAGGGATATATGGTTGGCCCTTAAGGTCTGAAGATCTTTCTGCGTTATAAATGCTGATGTCATGATCGCTCGTAATCGACCACTTTGGTACATCTGATACAGGGTCTCAAAAGCACCAAGGGTTGAACACAGCACGTGCACAAAGAGATTAATCTCCAAAGATAGTTTCTGAACTAGCATTCCTTTATGACTAAGCATTGATCTCAGTGTTTGCAAATGGCTATGTCTACTGTCATATATCAGTTGATAAAATTTAGTGAAGACTTTGTTAAGAGCAGTTTTTGACGTGGAGATTTTCGAATCACGAAGCACAATTTTATCCAATGATATCTTGATTTTTACGTCACCTTGAAAAGAAGAGGATTCACATGTTATATATATATATATATATATATATATATATATATATATATATATATATATATATATATATATATATATATATATATATATATGCAAATGGCTTAAAACAGCCAAAATAAATAGTTTTATTATATTATGTACACAAACTTAATTTAGATCTAAGAATGTAACTATCTTCTTTTAATTACCTTTCTGATATAAATATATTTTTGAGATATCGCTAAACGGTATTGTGACAGAAATTATCAATATTTCGCACACTGATTAGAAGTGGGGTTTTTTTATTTTTAAAAATCTTCTTGCAGTTGCCGTTCTGCCATGCGCTTTGTTTGCAACGCACGATTAAGAAACAATTGTGAAGTCAATTGCATCAGTTTAATTTGATGATTCCGGTTTGCATACAGTTTGGCCTTGCTGTATCTGATGCATCCAGTGCGTAATCACATTAATAAATTCCTCAATATAGTTCGCTTATTCATTGAAATACCACAAGGTGTGCAAATATGTAAATGCCATTCTAAAGATTTTTTATTGTTGAAGGTTAAAACTAAGTACTGCGGAGACAAATAACACTAACATATATGCTTTTCCATTTAATGAGATTTAAAACACAAATGCATCAAAGACTACGTATAGAGGAAACAAACATGACAAAGCATTGTTCATCTAGTCCCATAAACTAACCAAGTGGTTTCGAGATATTAGGATCCTTCTTCAAAGCGTATGACGCAAATAACAATTAGAATAAAGGTAAACTATATATATATATATATATATATATATATATACATATATATATATATATATATATATATATATATATATATATATATATATATATATATATATATATATATATATATATATATATATATGTATGTATGTATGTATGTATATATATATATATATATATATATATATATATATATATATATATATATATATATATAACGAACCAAATCAAAGAATATAATTCTATATAAATCCTTTAAAAGCGGAAACCTGTAGACATTAAATTATTTACATTTTTCATAATCAGATAATTCGTTTGGGCAAGAGCACTATTTTGCGTTTAACTTGCCTGTGACCTATTTAATTAACTAAAACAAAGGAAACTTAACTTGATGCAGCAATGATGGCGATGTATGACAACCCTAACCTTTGTCGAGAATAGCATATATTGAAAGAGATAATGCGTTTCTAACATGCTGAAACGCCAACAAGTATGTAACATATATAAATTTAAATTATCGCCAAAGCCTGAGCAAAAAATATAATTGCCAAAGTATGCCAAAGAAAGAAATGAAGAAAACAAGAGTCTTTAAAAATCAAGCATAAGTGTACATCCATTTATCAAAAATTACACCACAAAAATACTGTATTTATTATTTGCTTGTGTTCTTTGCATAAGTATGCGTATTTATAAACAAAGAATATTGCATATATCATTATTGCACATCACTAGACACCATTTAAACAATTTCGTAAAGAATCACGAAGCAAAAACGTAGTATTTTACAAAATAGGGACAGTCTAAAATCTATATTAGAGAGGTTTTGAAATGGTTCATCCGGGACATCCGCATCATTTTGACTGATATCACAGTCACTATTTCATTGCAAATGCTTTGATGCCAGATAAAATTGCGCCTTCGACCAAATACATTTCGACGTGAGAGACTCAGCGCAGAAAGAAATGCTAGCCTCGTGTTTTCTCAGTGCCCTTTTTGTTTTTGATGTCTTTCCTTCAATAACTGAACATTGAATATACTGCAAAGACGTTCGTAATGTATTGTAATCCATGCTGCTATTTACAGACAAAGAATCCGGTTCCATTACAGTTTTGATTGACACCAACTGATTCAACTGCAGTTTTGGCCTGTATTAATGATATACATATATTTGTGTGATTTGTGCAATGGCGGTCATCCTTTGAAGTGCATGCAAATTAACTATTCTTGCCTCTGGCGGATGTGATGTTGAATTTTCATCATTAATATATTTAAACAAAGACAGAAACAAACTTTTGTCATACACTGCTTTGCAAACTTCCAACCTAACTAACCGCTCCAGTGGCCTAGTGGTTATAGCGTCCGCCGTGGAAGCGGAAGGTCGTGGGTTCAATCCCCGGCCGAGTCATATCAAAACTTACACAAATGGTACTAACAGCTGCCTAGTTTGGCGCTCAGCATTAAGAGGTTAGTGTTATGACTGGTCGGCCTGGTGTCAGGATAATGTGACTGGATGGGACATCATGTTACATGTCTGCAGCATGATGCCCCAGTGCTAGATATACTATAAACTGCCTCAATGCAGACATCGTAGCAATATGACTGAATTTTTTAAAGCTACGTTAAAAATCCTAAGTACACACACACTCACACCACACACAAACACACACACACACACACACACACACAGAGAGCCTCACTATATGTATATCATATGACGCTCAAATTGTACTAATAACTGAAACAAGGAGTAAGAACATAATCAGCGCGCTGAGATGTTATTTACCATGATTTTTTTTGGTATACAATAGATCATACGATATTACGTTGTACAAGACACTTCTTGCGCGAGTGCCAGTTATGCTAAAGTGCAACAACTTTCTACTTTCATTTAGTGTAGACGGTTAAAGATCGCATTGTTTAAATTTCAACAGTACCAGAAGTATTTTCGTATCCAGTATACAAGATGGTGATAGGCAGATGGAATAAAAATAGTTCGGTAACCCCTATACAAGATGGTGATAGACAACATTTAAATTGATAAATGGAACAGAAATAGACTAGTAGATTTTCAAGAGATGAAAATTAACATGTATGAAATTTTAGGTGAACCAACAATGACATGATGCATAACGGATGTTAGGATAAGTAGAGTGTAATTGACAGTCCTGAAATTAGAATTTATCCATTGATTATTTGTATGATTAATTACTGTGTATGAGCCTTATCCTCTAAAAGATCTTACTCTTCTGAAATATACTGGTGGGACAGATTTGTAATCCACTACCTACTTTCGTTAACATTTGTATATACCAGTCGGATCGTTTAATCGCGTTACTTACTAAGTCTTCTATCAGGTTAAAACTGTGTCCCTTAAATAATTGTTTCTTCAGTAACTTTGGTGTTCAATATTAAACAATATGTGTCGTTATTAGTTATGAGAAGATCAGCGAAATCATTATATATCACTCTCATTTTGTCAATGTTAGACATTGTTCCATTTTGTCATTGTTAGATCGTTATTTCATTTTGTCTATGTTGGACACCATTATCTATCTCATTTTGTCATTGTTTGAGATCCTTGTCTTATGTTGTCATTGTTAGACTAGAATGCATAATCGTGATCCATAAATATGAGACGCTGATGAACAGGACCTCTGATAAACATTTCAGCCATAGACATACACAACTATTAGTGGATAGTTTCTCAAGGATAGTCTATTGGTGGTGTAGAGAGGACAAGACCTTGAAGCATATATAATTTGTTTTGCAAATAACGCGATGTTCTGTAACAGCATTTAGTGCTATTTTATGATTTTATTCAACAGTTCTCTCTCTCTCTCTCTCTCTCTCTCTCTCTCTCTCTCTCTCTCTCTCTCTCTCTCATCACTGAGTTGGAATTAATATGGAAACCTGCATGCTGAACCTATATATTCAAACTTTAATCAAAGCGTTTTCTTTCTGAATAGACTGCATACAATCTTTCGACATACAGATCTCAGGTAAACGATGCAATTCTTTACTGGTCCCCTTGTGTCCCGTTGTTGATCCTACAGAAGGCCGACGTGCAGACAAAACTCTTGCAGATTTTCTGGTTTCACCTGAAAGATGGACAGTATCAAAATGAGAATCCATATTGGTTTTCTTAAACTGAAGAATTTATGGTACGCACGATATTTCATGATGTCGCCATAGATTTTCTTTCATACATGCTTTATTTTTAATGGATACGTTTATGTTTCAGACTTCATTCAATAAATGTCTCATATTCTTTCTCATTCACGCTGAACACAATACGTGTCTAGCATTTCATCCGTGTCCTAGATGCGAAAATAACTGACCCTTATATGTGATATTGTTTCACCAAATAACAAACCCCAGAATTTCGTTTTGCATTAGATTATACATCATGTGTCGGAACATTTGAAACATGTTTCCTGATTTTATAATATATGTATACTCTGATTTGCATCTAATTTATTTATGAGCTTACGTACAAATATGTTAGCTCATAGAAACATTCATACGGTACTTGAATAAGAAATGGTGGAAAGAATATACTAATAACAATAGCAAAAAGGAAGCCA